>CM055876.1:38068172-38070672 GCA_029582165.1 Portulaca oleracea
CGGGCCCTCTTATCTCTTCCTTCTCCGAGCTCTGGTTATGGAAGAAGGAGAAGAAGGAACCGAGAAGAAGGTATCAGAACAACCGGTTTTATTATGGGACACTCATGATGTTCATATCGATCTATTATACGCCTCTGATCTAGCATTGGGTAGACCTCATACAATAACCGTCCTAGCTCTACCCTATCTTTTGTTTCATTTCTTCCGGAACAATCACAAACACTTTTTGATTATGGATCTACTAGCAAAAATTCAATGCGTAATCTCGGCATTCAATGTGTATTCCTGAATAATCTAATTTTTCAATTATTCAACCATTTCATTTTACCAAGTTCAATGTTAGCGGATTAGTCAACATTTATATGTTTCGATGCAACAACAAGATGTTATTTGTAACAAGTAGTTTTGTTGGTTGGTTAATTGGTCACATTTTATTCATGAAATGGGGTGGATTGGTATTAGTCTGATACAACAAAATAATTCGATTAGATCTAATGTACTTATTCGATCTAATAAGTACCTTGTGTCGAATTGAGAAATTCTATGGCTCGAATCTTTAGTATTCTCTTATTTATTACCTGTGTCTACTATTTAGGCGTAATGCCGTCACCTATTTTACTAAGAAACCGAAAGAAACCTCGAAACGAAAGAAAGTGAGGAAGAAACAGATGTTGAAATAGAAAAACTTCCGAAACGAAGGAGACTAAACAGGAAGAAGAGGATTCACCAAGAAGATCCTTCTCCTTCCCTTATTTCGGAAGAAAAGGAGGATCCGGACAAAATCGATGAAACGGAAAAGATCCGAGTGAATGGAAAGGACAAAACAAAGAATGAATTCCACTTTCACTTAAAAGAAAAAGAAGCATGCTATAAAAATAGCCCAACCTCTTATTCTGGGAATCAAGATATTTCAAGTTATAAATACTTAAAGAAGAAAATAAAACCTCTTCTGGTTTGAAAAACCCCTTCTTTCTCTTCTTTTCGACTATAAACGTTGGAATCGTCCAACGCGATATATAAAAAACAATCGATTCGAAAATGCGGTAAGAAATGAAATGTCACAATATTTTTTTTATACATGTCAAAATGATGGAAAACAAAGAATTTCTTTTTCATATCCACCTAGTTTAGCCATTTTCTGGGAAATGATACAAAGAAAGATTTCTTTGTCTACAACAGAAAAATTCTTCTATGATGAACTGTACAATTATTGGATTTATACCAATGAACAAAAAAAGAACAGCTTAAGCAATGAATTTTCTAATAGAATTGCAGTTTTAGACAAAGGACTTATTTCGATAAATGTATTCGAAAAAAAAACTCGATTATGCAATGATAAAAAAAAAAGAATATTTACCAAAAATATACGATCCTTTCTTAAATGGATCGTATCGTGGACTAATAAAAAAATTATTTTCATCCTCCATTAGAAATGAAACCTCCCGAGCACAGGTTTCAATCTGCATGAATCGATATAATTAAATAAGAAATCTAAAAAAAAAAATTAAATAAGAAATCTAAAAAAAACAAATTTTAAAGAAATCGTGAAAAAAAGACAATGAAATTCCGACTAAGTTTTTGACGAAGGGAATCAAAACTCATTACTATTTCGACACACGACAAGCAAGTATGTGTAAAATTCCTTGTCGTGTGTCGAAGACCAGGAAGGCAACGAATCCCCCCTAGAATCGTCTGTTCCCCTCATTTATCTTCTCTTTTCGTTATATTCCCCGCTTAGTCTAGTATCTAGTCGAATTTGATTCTAGAATCGAATAGAAAACTTTTGATACACTCTATGAAATTGAGATATCATATGATATTTGATAATAGTGACATCATCCCAATTTCGATTGAAAAAAAAAAGTCAATATAGTCTTCTTTGCGATATATATATTCTAACTAAGAATGTAGTACAAGTAATTCCAGATTTCTCGTAGATGTAGAAAAATAGTATAAACATTAAATGAGCCTTCTCATATTTTTTTGATTTCTTGATCGTCCAAAATTGTCAAAGAATTGTCAACAAAAATTTTGTTCTTGTTATGAACTTGATGTTGATAAATCCACGAATCTAGAAATTCATTTGGATAATTGAACCTTCTCGAATGTTTCTTTTTAAGAACCAAAAAGATTTGTGCCAAAATAATAGATGCAAAGAAGAACAAAAGACCTTGTACGCGCAATGGGTCTTGAAGTACTATTTCGCATCTCCGACCAAATCCACCCACATTAGGATTACTTGTTAATGGTTGATCAAGTTTGATAGATTCACCCTCAAACAAGAAGTTCGGTCTGGAGGGATAACATCAACCACTTCACGTCCATCCGAGGCATCCACTATGGTTATTTCAGATCCGCCTTTTCTTTTGAAAAATTTTCTTTACTATACATTCTTTGTAGCATTATAAATCGTATTATTACTCTTGCTTCCGTCAGATAAATCAGCCCCTTCCTGTTACCACCTACATATATTGGATATTTTAAGAAGTGAACATCTTTC
>CM055876.1:38675672-39249510 GCA_029582165.1 Portulaca oleracea
AACGCCAAATTGACGACAGAAAGAGCACACATATTACACTCTACTAACATATAAACATCGTTAGACAAGTTTTTAAACCACTCCTTCCTCCATCATTAACCTCCCCTCACCCAAAAAATAAAATTTCTTGCACTAGTTTCCACCTTACATATTCCTTAATTCTATTACTAATTGTTTGCTTTAGTTGTCCCTTCTAACTGTATGTGCCCATTCTTCCCATTACTCCCTTCTTTTGCATCCTTACTTTGTCCCTTGCTATGAAGTGACTCCTTCCATCTGAAATCATCAAACAACTCATTCATATCTTCGAGGGTGCGTCCCTGCGTCTCGGGGAGGAAGGTGAAGAAGAAGACCCAAGCCACGGTGGCAATCCCCGCAAATAAGAAAAACGCGCCACCTGTTGTGATCGCATTTGAAAGCGACAGGAATGTCATAGATATGACCCCGCTGACAACTCTGTTAACGGCCACTCCCATACTGGCCCCTTGCGCCCTGAGCCTAAGCGGGAAGATCTCGGAGCTGTACACCCAGGTGATGGGGCCCAGCCCGATGGAGAACGATGCCACGTAGGCGCAAACCACGGTGATGCACAGCGCAATGGCCCACGTCAGCTTGTGGTGAGAGTGGTCAATGACGGTCAAGGACATCGCCAGGGTCAAAAGAGAGAGAATCATGCCCCCGACACTGGTCAACAACAACGGCCTCCTCCCGTGCTTGTCCAGCATGAACGTGGCCACCAGGATGAACACCGTCTTGACAAATCCAACTGCCACCGTAGCAAGCAACTTGTGGGTGTCGCTCGTGATCCCGGCCTTCTCGAAGATTCTCGGGCTGTACAGAACGACGGCGTCAATCCCGGACGACTGCTGGAAAAAGTGGATCCCAATGCCGGCGATCAGCACTCTCCTCACCGCCGGGGTCGGGTTTATCAGGAGCTCTCTCCATACTCCCTCTCCGTTGTTCTTCCTCGATTTCGGGATCGAAACGACGTCGTCCTCGCATTCCGGCGGGACTCCGGCGGCCTCCTTGATCTCGCTCAGCCGGAGGGCGGCTTCTTCAGGGCTGTCAGAGGTCCGACGGAGCACCTTCTTGGCGTCCCCGAGCCGGCCCTGCATGACCAGCCACCGCGGGGACTCCGGCATGGCCAGGACTCCGACGGCCAGGAAGACGCTCGGGATGGCCCCGATCCCGAGCATGAACCGCCACCCGAGGTGCACCGGAAACTTGGAGAAGGCGAGGTTGGAGACGTACCCGAGGAGGATCCCGGCGTTGATGAAGACCTCCGGGAACGACGTCAGGAACCCTCTGGAAGACGCCGGGGAGACCTCCGCCGTGTACACCGGGGCGATCATGAGGGCGTAGCCGACACCAATGCCGGCCACGAAGCGGCCCACCATAAGGAAGGAGTAGTTGGTGGCGAACCCCATCAGGAGTGCGCCGGCAAAGAAGATCGCGCCGGCGAACACGATGGTGTAACGGCGGCCGATCCAATCCGAGGTCCTCCCGGCAGCCGCCGAGCCGAAGAGGCAGTAGAGGTTGAGGATGCCGAGGAGGACCTCGATCTGGACGTCGGAGAGGTTCCAGTCTTTCTTGATGTACAAAGCTGCACCGCTCATTACTCCGATGTCTGTAAAGTGTAAATCCATGGGTCACTCACTATAGATCACTACATAGTACATATACTTGATCAGTTAAAAATGGCGGCTAATTTGATAGAAACAATACGTCAATTCTTTTCCCTCCAAAAACATGTAATATCAAAATGGTGTGCTAGTGATTGCCATGGGTTTATGAAAATAATAGATGATATGATCAGTACGTCTTGGTCATTTTTCATCACATGAAGCTAATATAATACAGTACTGTTTTTGCTAATCATAAGAAATTTAATATTTTTTTGATTGTAAACAAATATAGCTTAATTAAATTAACATCATCTATTAGAAGTGTTAAAAATGTTTTTATTTTTTTTAAAATTGAAAAATTATACATCAAAATATAATTTTATATGTGATATTATACATGTGGAATCCATTCATATTATTTTTCTAGTGAATGTCTATTAATATAAACTTTAAACTAAGACAATTAATAAGTGTTATACTGTTGTTCTAAAACTTATATATTTTTGCATCAAAATATACTATCAAATAGGTAGACATAGATAATAATTTTTTGAAAAAGTAATTACATATATATGTATACATTAGTTTTAGCTAGCCCCAGCCACAATGATTTTTAAAAATTTTTGTTCAAAAAAAGATATTATTACAATATTGCAATATTTAAAACATATAATGAAGCAATCAAGTTGATATGCATATCGTGTACTATTTTTCTTTGAATTAATAATGAAATTCCTAATTTCTGTAATTATTTAAACTATATTTAGAAGAATTATTTATATGAATTCCTATTTCAAAAATAACCATCTACAAATTCTATAAATTAAAGACATGATAGCGCGTGTAGGGCTGGCCCAAGTCTTTTATTATTTATTATCACCATTTATATATTCCATATGAGACAAGCCATGACCAATCAACTTGACAATTACGTGATATATATGTAGCATATGATTATATGAATGTACAATATGCAACAATTACGAGAATACCTAACAAATGTAACCCGACTTTTTTCACATGAAAAGTAAATTACCAGTTTTTACATAATATCACTTTATGCGCTCCATTGTATGTCTATAGAAATCAAACTTACCATGACAAAAATTTTAGAAAATGATGTATTTTTTAATAGATAAAAAATCGGCCCAACCTTCAGACTAATGAAAATAAATCATATAAGCATGACATTTTGATAAGTATGTGAGTATCACTAGATATGAAAGAACAACAATTATTATCCTGAAAGACATCAAATATATAAGGAAAACTTCTAAAATTGATGACCTGAAAGATAGTATTTGATGTCGCCAAATAAATTCTTTATATTTCTCATACATATTTGATGTCCAAAAACAATAATTAATGTCCCCATATATAATATTTAGTCATATCCATGTGATGGCTTCCCATACCAATAGATTCTACCTCAGTACAATTTAATAAACAAAACGACCTATCCACACAATCACAGATGTAAATAAATATAATAAAAGACGTGAGAACCACTCCGAATGTCAAGACTAGTTTGGGCACAAAAGTGTAATTTTGGCCACCACTTTTTGACTCTACATACAACATCTTTCCTTGTCTGTGCATGTAGATGAGATCCATTCTTAATTTATTATAAAAATTGGTTTGAGGAGACGACATACTGAGGACATATAGCTTATTTACTTACTATCTATCTGCATTATACATGAACAAAACATAAATGCATCACCCTTTTCATAAGATAAAAAGTATAATCATTACTAACGAATAGAAATTGGATATCATAATTTATATATTTAGATTTATAATTCAGTAATATTACCTCCATTTTTTTATGTGACTTTTGGGGGTGTTGTAAAGTAAAATCAATATCACAAAAAATTATAAGGTATATATTAGTACATAAGTAAAAAAAATTAAAGATAAAATAAAAAAAATAGTATTTAATATGCCATTTAAAGAATTGAAAAGTGACAAATAATACAAAGAGTGGTGATGATCAGGGTTCATGGTTTACTTTCTTGCACAAATTTTCTAGCAGTTGGATTCCAAAAAGCTTGGAGAGAGTAGTATAAATTAGAGAGGGAGTGGAAAAGTTACCGTAGCCTAGTAAGATGGAAGTCATAGAAGCAAGAGTAGCACAAGCAAATGCAAACTTGTTTCTCTTTGCCTTCTTTGGAGCCTCAAAATCAACCATCTGCTTCCCATTTGTAGCTTCCATTGCTTGCGCTTCTTCCCCTCCTCCTGTCATACCTTCCTTTGAGAGAGAGAGAGAGATCAGAGAGAGAGAGAGAGAGAGAGAGAGAGAGAGAGAGAGAGAGAGAAGTGTTGGCTTTATGTGTATAGGAAGAGCTCTTGTAGATACTTAAATAGAGGAAAATAAGACAATAGGTTAATTGCTTACATCACACCTAAAGACTAAAATGGTCCAACAAGTAAAACCTTTACACTGGTTCCTTGCACAGAATATGGTCAATTACTCGACTTTAATATAAGTATCTATGTTATTTACTTATTTATATATTTCTAAGTTAATTATATTTAACCGTTGTAGACCAATCACAGCGGTGGTTGATGTAATACAAACTCTTAATTGAGCAACTCCGCGAGGGGTCCATCCAGGTAAATTCGGGCGAAAAATTTATGTCTTGACCGATTTTATTTCAGGTCAGACCAGGTCAAATAATTGGGACGAGAAGGTACATGTTGCGCCTTAAATCGAAGCAGCAGCACAACGCACGCCTGAGGCACAACCCCCGCCCAAATGGGCGCTAACTAGGCGGCGCGTCTCAGAGATGCTACCCGTGCCGAGGTTGGAGCGGCCAACCCCTATGGGTTATTTTTGCGTGCATCAGTTTGTTTTTTTCTAATATCTTGAGTTAGTTTATTTTAACCTAGTTCTTTCTCCTAGTCGTCCATTAGTTGTATCAGTTAGCAAATTGAGAGGAAAAGACAACTACTTTCTAAAGAGGAAAGAGTGAGTTCCACCAATTGTATTCTACACTATTGAGAGCATGAGTGTCGAGAGATTGTATTGTAATCTCTATTACAGATCGAATATTCGAATCACATATTGTGATTGCGATCAACCTTGTACTCCTATTTTCATAGTGGATTGTTTCTGGTTGTCGTTGTCTACTGTCTGTGTTCATTGCTTTATTTTATTGCTAAATTTTTTCATAGTCTTTGTCATCTTGTTTTATTGCTTTATTTTATTCCTAAATTTTGTCGTAATATCTGTCATTTCATTTACTTCCGCTACAACCATAATCCACAGTTTATTTTATCTTAAAACCCTTGCAGACTATACATTGTGACAACATCCACCGAGGCATTGACCAACTTAAGCTGGCTACCATGTTTTTCTAAACTTTGGATTTTCGGTAACCCATGCTAATCATGTACAATAATTTAAATTTTAGTTGAGATTCATTATATATTTCTCCATGAAATGATTAATTAGCTTAGATTTTAATAATGCATATGATGCTTATTAAAAGCTAAAATTTGTTTTTCCATGCTCGTTAGCATTTCAAGGGATTGAAATTTAATATTAGGGTTCACATGTTATTCTCTTAATATATAGTTTATGTTTTGTTTGTACGTGATTGCTTCAATCAGTCCGTTGCCAGCTACGATCAATCCAAATTATTAATATTCGACTCTACATTTTATTTATGACTTCATATAATTATATATCCAACTTGGAGATAATTCACGCAAAACATGAACTTATGACATGCATGTTGCTAACTTGAAAATTATAAATTCCATCGATACCAACTAACTAGAAGATAAATCATATATATTATATAATTTTTGGTTTCGAATTGTGTTACATTTATGGGAATTATAATTAAATTCAGTAGCAACGATTATTATAAAGGTATATTTCATTACTTTGAGGGTTCTTACAATTTATACACAATATAAAAATATTTATTTGTTTATATTTTTTCATAAATATAAAATTATGCATAAAATATACTATAATCGATAAAATTAGGTTATTATTTATATTTTTTTGACCTAGCTAATAATTATTATACTCTTATAATTGATAAATATATATATTATTAGAGAAAATAAGTCATAAAAATGTGAAACACAGACAACTCAAGATGGTCATTAACCATCTTGAATCGAGATGTGTATCATTGTCCATATATATAAAGCGTTTTGAGTAACTATGAATTGAACACCAAATGAAAAGCAAGGGATGCATATGTATCAGCCTATCATGGGTATAGCATTATTTCAGAGCCTCAACCTCATAATATTTCTATGTATGCCACCATGAATACATGGATTGATCATTTATATATACATTGATCCATCTGTAAGATGCCAGGTACCAAGCAGTTCATATATACATAAGTTATTACTAGGAAACAATGAAGATCCTTTATTAGACTACAACTTGCAACAATAATATACTAATGTAACATTAATTGAAGGGCAGAAAAATTCTGCTACTTATAGTTGGTATACTCAGTTTGACTGTTGCTGCCTTGCTGGGTATCAGATTTGGAGCTAAGTCCAAGATATTTGGATAAAAATGTATAGATGCCGGACTTTTGGATATTTTTCTTCGAATCAAAATTGAGTTTTCCTGCATATATATGTATGTAGTATATATATGTAACATCAATATATCAGTTCTGCGTGCTCGATCAGTCTGAGTATATATCTGAGAACTAAAATAGTACTTTGTCCGTTTCACATTAATTGTCGTCTTGGAAATCGTGCAGTCAAATTTCAAAAATTTTGACTATAAATTTTTCAATAATGAATTGCTATATATATAAAATTACCATCATTAGATTCATAACGAAAAATACTATCATAAAAGTATAATAATGTAATTGTACGTTAAAAACATATTATATAAGAAATTATCAATCAAAAAGTGACATTAAAAATCGTGAAAATCAAAGTTATGACAATTAATATGGAACATACGGAGTAGCTAATTAGCTGGCTGTTAGCTGCTAGCTACAATGTAAAAATTATACATACATATGTTACTTCATCTACACATAGAGCATGCATATGTGCACGCTTCAACAATAATTGGATGCATTTCTTGTTGGTTTTCTGAAACAGTCACACTGATATGTACTGGTCACTAATTCCATATCAGCAATTTGATCAACCCAAATCTCTCTCTCTCTATATATATAATTGTCACATGCAGGAAGACCAGAAATAGCCGTTTAGGTGAAGTGTTCTGACAGCATATATGCATGTAATATAATTTGACAAACATCTAACAAATAAAAATATTATACCATGCATGTAATATAGTGGTTGGACCACCTCCTAATCTATTAGCTAGGTTAGGGAAGAATTGATGATCCGCTGCAGGTTTGTTTCCTAGCTAGAAGATGAACAAGACAAAAGACCTATGGATAAATTTGACTTTGTAAATTAAAATTGATGTTTTGGGTAGGAATTTCATTACTCTCAAGTCATGAATATATATGGACATTCTTCACCTCAAATTATTTCTGACTAGTAATGTCCAGAAAACTCAATGGGTCCACCAGCTTATGAAATAGGGGAAACCAGCAAGTATGCACGCGCGTTGCTGTTTCAAGGAATTGATATCAAGACCTGTGAAATACTACAGTACAGCAAGATATATCAATTGAACTTAGAACTCATTGGTTAGTAAGTAGGAGTTGGGAATATTGTTTTTACGTCAAATTCTAGCCAAACTTCAAGTCAATTTTATTTGCTAATTAGATGCAAGTTAAAGTTACAAGGATTTATTTTCAGCTTGAATAAGTTCCAAAATGTAGTCAAATAAGTAGGTATTGGGCATCAAAACCAAAAAAAATAAGTACGCACCGACTCCAAAGAGCATAAAAAAGTTGTTTTTCCGAAACCTTATCTTAAGAAACAAAGGGTGCAAAGTCAAGGAAATGATGAAATAGATGAACACCATTTGGGTCCTCAATTAAATCTACAGTTAGTATAAGCTATTGCATTTTTATTGGGTCAACAAAGATGGGCTTTGCCTAATAAAATACAAATATCGGTCCATGTTTTTTGTTTTTAAATAACTAAATTAATTCGAAGTGCACGGCAAGTTGTGAATGCTGAGTAAAATATTGTCATTATACAGATCCCTAAATGTAGGCTTTCATTGTCACTAATAACTACTAATTCAATATCTATATCATGCAGGTCATACTCCAATGTATTCGCACGAGTAATTTAAAATTTTAATATTTTTTTTTTGAACCCGGGTAAAAAGTACAACGGAACTTAGGAGACCCTTCTCGCAAGGCGTCTTCCTAAGTTATCATGAAATAAAATGAAAGAAAGATCAGATGAAGGGCTAAGACTCCAAAGAACCAAGTTTTGTGTGGAGTGCCCCTTGTTAGCTAACCAATCTGCCGCCAAATTGGCTTCCCTAAAGATATGACTCACAGTGATTCCCTCAAACAAATGTAAAAGTAACTTAATATCCGTAACCATTGTATCAATCTGCCAAGGTACTTTAATCTCCCCTCTAATAGCTTGGATAAGAATCAGGTTGTCGCTTTCAATCTGGACTTTCTTGTACCCAGCCTGAAGGGCTTGTTGAATCCCAACCTTGAGGGCTAGGGTTTCTGCGAGAAGAATAGGTTCGGCAGTGAGCTTAGAGCAGCCAGCTTGTAGAAGTCTGCCCAAGAAATCTCGGATGACAAACCCAGCTGCAGCTCCTAGATTGTTAACAGAACCATCACTATTAAGTTTGACCCACCCAGGGTTGGGTCGCTCCCAACCAACATGTTTCGTATAGTACTGGCGTTGTGTCAACACAGGTTGGCCTTTAAAAAATTTCGAACTCCCATTGAAGGAACTTCTGGCTTGCCACTCTGCAAAGTTCTTCTTGGCATGGATTATGACTCTGACATGGTTGAAGACGACCTTGTTAAAGGTACACGCATTCCTTTCCTTCCAAATGCTCCATATGAGGTATGTAGTTCTCTTCAGCTCCGAATTGGTGAAGGTGTCCCGAAAGTATGAGAGGATACCCTTACCACTAGAATCAAGTGGCCAATCAATTGTGGATTGTAACCAATTATGGTCCTTGGCTGTTTGCCACACTTTCTCAGTGAATCGACACTGATGAATCAAATGTTGATCAGTTTCAATATGTTCTAAACACATAGCACAAGTTGGATCCATGGTGACACCTCGTCGGACTAGGTTACCTCTTAGAGGCAGGCTATTATGGTAAATTTGCCAGAGGAAGGTCTTTAACTTAGGTTGTACATCCAAATTCCAGATCCATCTTCCCTCCCAATTGCTTCTCTTATCAAGCCCGTGACAGAGCCATGTAGCTGATTTAACAGAAAAATTTCCATCACTAGTAAGTCCCCAACACAACGAGCGAAGGAAGGGATAGGGACGGAGAAAACTAGTTTCACTGCACTTGGATCAAGGATACTCGTAACTTTAGGGATATCCCACTTATCACCTATAATGAAGTCACTAACTTTTAGACTATCATCAAAATCTCCTCTATTTAAATTACAAATATTAAATAATGGCTTTTGATGACACCAATTATCAGTCCAGAATTTTACAGCTGAACCGTTACCAATTTTCCATCTAAGCCCCAACTTGTAAAAATTGTAAGCTTTATGTAAGTTCTTCCAAACCCAGGAGTCTGACAATTTAGGTTGAGAGGTAAAAGAATTACCACCTTTGACATACTTTTGCCTCATTTAAGATACCTAAAGGCTATTATCATCATGGAAAATCTTCCAAATTAGCTTGCATTGGAAAGCAAGGTTGACTGCATGAGATTTCCTGAGGCCAAGCCCCCCTAATCTTTTGGCTTGCAAACTTTGTCCCAAGCAATCATTGGCATACCATTTCCTGAATTCTTCCAAAAGAAATTTCTGTTTGTACTATCTAATTGATCAGCTGTTTTTTTGGGCATCAGGAAACACTGCATAGTATGCGCAGGTAGAGATTCTAAATTTGTCTGAATGAGAATTGATCTCCCAGCCTTAGATAAAGAGTTTGCCTTCCAGTTCGAGAGTTTCTTAATAGCCTTTTCAATGACGGGGGAGAACAATTCAATTTTCTTCTGCCCATTCACAGAAGGACAACCAAGGTATTTGCCCAACGATTGTCTAACAGGGATGTTAAAAATCCCTTGGGTCACATCTTTTTTCCTAGGTGAAGTTTTAGCAGAAAACACCATCACTGACTTATGAAAATTTATAAGTTGACCAGAAGACTTGCAAAAATTGTCGAGAGTGTTTTTCAACAAGTTACAAGCACTTTCTTTACCTTTACAAAACAAAAGGCTATCATCTGCAAAGAAGAGACTCGGGATGGTGGCGGCTCCCTTGCAAATATTTATTCCTATCCCATTCTTTTTAACAGCACTGAGATCAATGAGCTTTCTAGAAAGAACTTCCATACAAAGAAGAAAAAGGTAAGGAGATAAAGGATCTCCCTGCCTCAGACCTCTAGAAGGTTTTATCATACCACAGGGTTGATCGTTGACTAAGACTGAGTAAGAGACAGAAGAGATACATTCAAAAACCCAATTTGTCCATTTAGAAGGGAACCCCATTCGGTTAAGGACGCCTATAAGGAAACTCCATTCAATTCTGTCATATGCTTTTTCCATGTCTAATTTTAGAGCTATCCAAGGGGTTTTATTATCTGACCTCCCAAACTTATGCATGATTTCGTGAGCCAATAACACATTATCATGAATGTGCCTTTCCGGAACAAAGGCACTTTGGGTCGGATTAATATGTAAAGTAAATGCAGAAATGCTTAAGAAGTGTTTTATTAAAATGAATATAAGTAAGGGATTTTAGTTGCACCTTAAGAATTATTTTGGGCTAATTAGGGTTTCCAAAAGCCCAGCTCCATTACAGAATTTGGATGATTTTGCTGAACCTACTATCTGGAATGTGATTATGGAAAATGCTAACCCACTTGTTCATCCTTTTGTTTCTAATGGTGTGGGTGGTCGCCTGTTATCTATTTTTGTGGAGAATTTACTCGTTGGAGTTGATTTTATGTTGTTGAAAAGCCTTTTTATGGAGTATGACAATGATATTGATTTTTATATTCCTGAAAAAGTTGGAAGGAATGGAAAAAAGGTTAGGTTTTATTAGTTTTGAGACCAAACAAGGGGTGCCTTTGTTATTCAGGCCCTTACTATAGTTTGTTTAACGAATCTGTCATTTCTATTTCTTGGGTGAGGTATGAGAAAAAACAGATTGTATGTCACTCCTTGAGGATTTCTCTGTCACAAGCAGGTTTGGATCATAAAAGTCATTCTAGAAATGATGCATCCACATGATAAGAATGATGCATCCAGTGTGGTGGTTGATAATAGCCTTATGAACTCTCATATCATTCCTAGTGTTGTTCCCACCAAGGTTCCATTTGATGGTGATTCAATAAATTCTAAAAATGTACATTTTTAACCCAATTTGTGATGTTTTGAATAATTTGGAACTAATACCCTTGCAGATATTGAGGACCCTCTATTGGAGGGTTCCAAAGCTCATGCTAGAAGAAAGAAGAAGGGGATGACTTTTCTGAAGTTTAAATGGTAATAGTCAGTCATACTACGTGTAGGACCGATTTTGGAAAGTCTAAGTAGCTTGTCAAAAAAAAGGAAAAGAGTATTCTCTTGCTAGAAAAATCATTGGAGCTTCTTCAAGATCATTTGGAGGACATGACGCGTAGAGTGGCTAAGCTTAGTTATAGTTTAGGCTTCATTTATGGGGGTCCTGAAAATATAACAGAGTAGCTTAAGGAGAAATGACAAAGAGAGAGAAAATGTTAATTAATAGATTTATTTCTACCATGTATTTTTAGTTGGTGGGTCGTGAGGTTTCTTTATTGTTTTTTTTTTGATAATTAGCGGCACAAAGACCCTTATTATTGATAAATGACAAAAGGCCATATAAAATCCAGCCACGAAATACATAAGACAGAATAGGAGACCTCAGTGAGAGCACCAATTCAAGACAACGCAACTAACCCAGAAAAACATATAGAATTTAGATACATGATATATATTGAAATATATCAAATTTTTATATGATGATTTTTTTGTAAAATTCTATAAATTCAAAAAAATATTGATAAATTTTGTAATAATATTGATAAATTAATCATGAATTTTATAATTAATATAAGTGGTGTGCCTATCTAAGCACACCACGATGGATCATATAACGAGATGCTGAATTTAGATACCCAACTTATAGATCGATTTTCACAACAAATTTATATCAAACATATAATTTTTAAACAATACAATTAGGACAATGGTATACAATTGTCCATATTTCTCCATCTTAAATTGTCCATATTTCTCCTTGTATTTGAAATACAATTGTTGGGCGCATGTACCTTTTCCTCTCCCCTGGTCTCATCAGGCATCATCTCAACATCTTAGATCTTATTAGCATAATAAGCGTTGAAACCCCTTGACATATATTTTTCATACAATTCACAACAACCTAGCTCAATTATCCCACAAGAGCTTGAAGCTTATCACTAAGCTCATTCCTATAAGACTCTTGAACCCCATCCTTTAACAAAACCTCCCTCCATTTCGCATGATTCGCTCTTATCTCTCTCCCAACCTCGCTTTCTTCCTTCATCATCAGCATAATCGCATTACAAACACATTCCTTGGTGATGAAGCCATCGTCTTCTCCTCTTTCAATCTCAATTCCGACTCTTAACTCCTCACTCATAAGCCTTGCATTTAGAAAGTTATCGCATTTTTGAGGAAACAATACTAAGGAACATTCACTTGTCAATGCCTCTAGTAATGTCCCCGCTCCACAATGGTTCACAAAACAACCTATTGATGGATGCTTCAGTATCAATTGTTGTTGAACCCAACTGTCTTGGACGATTCCTCTGTCTTTTACTCTTTCTATGAACCCCTCCGGTAATGCTGACTCTATGGTTTCGTAATCGAAGGGTGGTTTGAGGACCGCCAAAAATGGCAAACCTGCAATAATATTGTAGGATTATTTATTTACAATTCATTTTTGTAAAAATGTAACAATAACAATTTCTTTATGAAGAGAATGAATCTTTTTATTGAAGGATTTTAACAAAAAATGAATTTGGATCTCCCGCATATATTATTTGGAAGACAACAACAACCTTTAAAAAAAAATATAAAAAAAACCTGTGAGTTCCAGTCCTAAAATCAGCTGTTGGAATTGTTCCTTGTAAAACATGATTACTTCACTCCCAAAGGCACAATACACCACACTCTTGGCCTCAAACCCCTTCAACCAACCATCCAACTTTTCATCCAGCCCACCTGGACTGGGCCGGTCCGGAAGCATCGGCCCGGCCCAAATCAGGGGCTTCTCGTAATGCTTGACGAAAAAATCCCCAAAATGCCCCTCCACTTCCCTACAGCTCCTGAAGCACACGGCGTCGCTCTCTTCTATCGCCCTGTAAAATAGCTCCCAGAACGGGACCTTTCCCAGCCCGACCCGGAACCCGTTCAACCACGCGTAGTGCCGGGCTTCATGGGCCCGGAGCCGGAATCCGGCCCCCTTCGAGGAAGGAAACCCCGATGGGGGCTGGGTGTACTCCGCCTCAGACAGGAGGCCCCCGGGCCCAAATCGGGCCCGTAGGCTGATATAGCCAAAGAAGGAGCTGAAGAACATGGAAAAGTAGACGGGCCGAACCCCGTGCTCCCGGGCCAGGCCCGGGAGCCAGGGGGCGGCGGCGAAATCGTAGAGGACGAGGTCGGGTGCGAGGCCGGAGAGGGCGGAGACGAGGGCGGGCCGGGTCAAGTCGTAGGCGTCGAAGAGGAGGGGCCCGGCCGGCATGGGGGTCTCCGACGTGGTCTCGACGCCATCCGGGAGGCCATCGACGGCGGGGACGGGGACGGAGAAGAAGGAGATGTGGGCCGGGTGGAGGTTGAGATGGGCCAGCTTGGGCCGGGCCTTGGGAGGGAGGAAGAAGGAAATTTTGTGGCCATTTTCGGCGAGTTCATTGGCTAAGTGAAGGAAAGGGGTGATGTGGCCGAAAGCAAGCCATGGGTACATCAGAATGTGGAGCTTCTTCTCTGGTTTTGGATTCTCACCCATCGATCGGTCTATCTCTCTCTCTCTGATTCTTTTTTTTTTTTTTTTGGGATCAATAATTGAGTGTAATTAGTCTGAGTTTGTTTGTGAATTGTGATGGATGTTTGTATTAGTTTCCGTGGTGGTGGGTTCACTTCACTTGAAAGCACTCTATATGTATCTAGTGAGGTTTCCTATTTCCCAGCTGAAAGCATGAAAGTTAGGCTACTTGGATTTTGTTTGTTTGTGTGAGTGCCAAACACATTTTGCATGCATGCCCATATGCCATAGTGTAAGGTGGCTCCACTTTTTTGGACTAACAGGTGACAAATGGATAGCATTATAGCGATATCAAAGGTTCAAAATGTTGAATTCGTTCGACCGACATGAACCATTGTATCAAAAACTTCAAATTATCTAAATCCCATTTATATACTAAACGAATTAATCATATCTGACCCAATATGTTAAAAATCTCTATATAAACTCCCATCATATTGTATTTTGGATCTATAAGTATGGCGGGCCAACTTTTTTCTAACTTTAAATTCTTCAAATAAATTTTATTAGCTGTATAATCAATGCACACTGTAAAAATGTAACTGTCAAACCAGATCATGTGACATTCAAAAGGATGGATCACGTACAAGTCTATTTTTTTATATAAAAAAAAGTAAGTGAAAGTGGTAATTAAAGATTTCTTCTTATAATAAATCTTCTCACCCTATCTTCATATAATAGTTAAACTCCCTATCATTTATCTAATTCCACTTTTTAGCTATTGGCAAATGTTCTTTTTTTAAAAGTCTTACTCCACATAAACCTCGAAAGAAGATTGCAAATATCATCTACCAGATGTCTAATATGTCAAGGTGTCGTAAAATTATCTTAAATAACTTGGATTACTACTAAATTATCCCCTTCAATGACTGTGAGAATGATCGGCCTGCTTTTGTTTTTGTTTTACCACAAATCCACTTAAGAACGATCAAGTTTATCATTTTTCATTTACCTTACCTGTCAGAAATATGCATGCTGCATGCATCTGTAAGTGTAATAGTGCATAATTTCCCGAGGCTTGTCCTAAAGGCATCAGCTGCTAAAACTAAAAGATTCCATGCATTCATTCAAAATAAAACCAAAACATAATTAAAGAAATTCAAATATTATTCGCTACCCTGTATAAAACACATGTTTTCACTTTTCACTAGAATAAATGTATAAAAATTTAATTTTACACCCAATAGGGATTAGCCGATTAAACAATATGTGCTGCTTTATTGGAGCAGTATAAACAATATGTGCTGCTTTATTGGAGCAGTATAAACATTAAGATTTGAATTATAAGGTCCTCCTTTGATCAATAGTAAGTAGATGCGACCTTACAAAGAGCGACATTAATTAATATATAAGATTTGCATCCATTATAAAAATGAAAACCTTGATCTTCATCTTTGATCGATCTACAATTATGCCAAGGCAATGTTACATGCATGTAAATATTGTTTAACATTCTATTGTCAAAATCAACATATATATATTTCATTTTTATGTAAAGTATGAATTTCTTTGAATTTTACCTAAAAATATATGCACATTTATATAAAGAATAAAATTAAACTTAAAAAGATAGTATAGGGGTTTATTTATTCAAATTTTGAGGGGCAATATATAACATTGACATTGATGAAGTCGATTTCATAACCCTAAAACACTTTTACCACTTATCAATTACGATAATTTGATAGATAGCTACCTAGATTACAGCATGCTCACACCAGCCATTTGGGTGGAAATTGAGGCAAGTAAAACCTGGGCAGCAAATAGGTATTCCTGATCCATTGCGATTGCACATTTCATGTAACCTTGCACAACTATTATCTTCCCTATTTGTCACATTTTTTACCACCTCCACAGTAACTCTTTCATCTCCATTCACCCTTCCAGACTTTTCTGAATTAACCACACCTTCAACTTCAAATAACATCCAACCATTCACAATTCCTACACGAGAAAAAATCATTTTTATATGAATGGGAATATTTAATCTTTGTTTTTTTTTTCTTGACTAAAACTATGTTCTTTCATCTAAATTATTCTCAACCAACCAATAAAAAATTGAATAAAAGTCTTTCTGATATATTATATAATTTATATTAGACGAAAATAAAAATGATAAATATAAAGATTGCACACACTTTACGATTCCAAAGAAATTGGCCTCATAATTAACCTTAAAAAAATCATGCATCTATCCCCACTAAACAAGGTGATTATAGTACCTGAATAATATTATTTTTATTTAAGACTCAATACCCATAATTACGTCCCTAACTATAAGAAGACAAAAGACTGTCCATTAATCACACAAAAGTAATGAGAAGAAATGAGTAGGATTAAGAATTTGGTGAAGTCAGAAGCTTACCCATTGAACTGATTAAGAGTGCAACAACAGCAAGATTGAGGAACCCAGCCTTCATTTTCTTACTGCGGAAAACCCCCAAATATTTCAAAATAGGTTGTTGCTTCTTTACTGCATGTAAAATGCCTCTATTTATAGATAAATGCCTTGCTTTAGTTTATCATATAATAATAATGCCGTCCATGTAGACTGTACATCATCATCAAATGTAAAACAACATCACCAATTCATCATCCACTAAAAACTTATCATATATTATCGATCTCGCAATTTAAGAGCACTTTTTTCCGATGATTAGCAAGTTGGCAAAATCAGTAAAGATACAGAAATTTATGCAATTGCGTACACATACTATAATGCTCGCACAATAGTGCCATCAACTGACAGACGTACGTACTCGTTACTACAATTGATCCTAAGTGCACTAACAATTTCATTAATATATGCATGAAAGCACATTAACCACTCTTTCATAATACGAAAATGATAATATTAGGCAAAGGTATATTTCGGATAGTTCTGAAGTTTGTGATTGCTTCAGCTCTATAAGGTTATATATTTCGGAATATTCTTAATAATAAGAACAGACAAAACATGGATAGAAAGCTTTTTTTGGTATACATTGTGAGAAAAAATTAATTAAATTGTGTCTAATGGTCGTGTGTGTGTGTGTCAGATTATGATGGATACAATTGATCTAGATTTGGCTAGGCCGAAGTAGGTTTCGACTGGAAAATTTTGGGTCGATTGATGTTTTGGTTCAATTCGATTTCAATTCATATGATATTTGGTTCAATATGATTTTCATGGAAAAAGAAACAATTTGAAAAAAAAAACTTTTGATCGAGTCAGTTCAATTCGGCTTTTAGGTTCACTTTTGGGTAAAAACATCTTGCGTGTCGTTTGGGCTATAGTTTTCAATCATCCGATTTAATTTTCGGCTTTTGGGTCCACTTCCGTATGAAACGTCTTGTGTGTTGTTCCGGTTATAGTTTTCAATCATCTGATTCAATTTTCGGGTCGATTTTGCAAGGTCTAATTCAAACTTCCCTATCTTCCCATGATCTCTTCACCAAGGATCAAACATGGGTGAAAGCAAAAAATATTTCTTATTTGTCAACATTGTGGTGTTGATGATGGACATACATGGTCAATTTAATACTTACTCCTCGCCCCAATCTAGGCTTGCTAGTGATTCTATATAACTAGAAGTCCAATGAACGAGCTTCCTTTACAAAAAAAAAAAAAAAATCATGTGTAAATATTGTGGTGTAAACCTATTAGTTCATACAAATAGACTAAAGATGGATTGGGCATATTTCAAATTTAGGTAAATACGAGCAGACATTTAGGTTCAGGAAAATACGAATTATATATGACATAGATTCATCGTGAAAATTATATTCATAAAAGTATAGTTTTACAATTTTTTTAAAAACATATTATTAAAAATTAAATAATGGTCCAAGTCTTCTTACTTGGAACTCACAAGCATGCAGGCCTCATCCAAGTACAAGACCCTGAAGTGCATGCACAAACTCATTAAGATACTCATCTTCAAATCCTTCTCTCAGCAAAATCTCCCTCCATTTTGCATGATTCATTCTTATCTCTTTCCCCACCTGGCTATCCCCATTCATTACACTCATGACTGCATTACTAATGTCTTCCTTGCTGAAAACCCCGTCATCTTCACGCTTCTCAACTTCAATGCCAACCCTCAACTCCTCGCTCATAAGCCTGGCATTGATGAACTGATCCCCTCTATGGGGCAACAGTACTAGTTGACACTCACTCACCAGACCTTCCCACAAAGACCCGGCTCCGCAATGGGTTATGAAACACCCAATCGAACGGTGTTCTAGGACTAGACTTTGTTGCACCCACCCGTTTATTTGTACCATTCCTCGTCCTTTTACTCTTTCTGTGAATCCTTGGGGTAATGCTGATTCGGTTGTTTCGCAATGTGGGGGGGATTTGAACACGGCCACAAATGGCAACCCTGTTGATGAAATGTCACAATTTAAGTGTACATACGTAGATCAAAGACATAATTGAGTGCGTACCAAATTAGCTCAATATCAAAGCTATAATGAAATGCAAAAATCTCATTTTAAGACTTTCGCAAAACTGATCTAACCTGAATGACCTATCTAACCCAAACGACTCATCTAACCTGCTGAAACTTACCTGAAGTCAAAATGACTCCATCAACTTAATTTATTTTTTATGAATAAACTTAATTATCACCGCGAAAAGATAAAACAACCTGAAATCAATCTCAAAAATGACTCAACCTAAATCCAACACAACCCGAATGGCCCAATTACCAAGTCAAAATTCATTTCGCACAATGTCCCATATGTTACTCCCTCTGTTCTTTTTTATCTGTCATTTAGGTTTTCAGTATTAATCTTTAATCAATAATTCCGAGCATAAAATTTTTATTAAAAAAATATAATATTATACTTTTCTAATAGTATTTTTCATTACGAATCTAATGACATCAATTTTAAATAATGAATCATTATACAAATTAAAATATAACGGTCAAAGTTTTTAACATAATTTCTTAGGCGACAGATAAATAAAAACGGGCTTGCAGAGTAAGCATATTATCTGTCACTTTAACTAATTTTTTTTTCCCATAATATCTGTCACTTTATATTTCCAATAGCACATTAATTATTAATTTATCAAGGATTTTTGGAACGTAACGAGCTGTACTTTACCATTTGTTTGAAATAACGAACCAAACAAATTTTGTTGTAATTAACGAATCATACTCGTATTATTGTAATTTCCAGCAAACCGCCACCGAGTCCAACTCGTCGGAGTTGTGACGTGGCGGTGGCGGATGCTATCATGTCATTTTTTTCGCAAAAAAAAAAAAAGAAAAATGTCAGGGAGTGTGTTTCCCATGTCAGCTAAGCTCTCCTCTCTCCTCTCTCCTGCCTCCTCTCTCCTCTCTCCTGCCTAATACCCCCTCTTTTAATTTCTCCTGCCTAATACCCCCCCTTTTAATTTTCACCCAACCCCCCTCTTTTAATTTTCACCTTTTCACCCTCTTTTAATTTTCACCCAACCCCCCTCTTTTAAGCCCTAAATCTTCTTCCCCTGTTATCTCCTTTAGCCCGACCCTCCATTCCCTTACCACTTCTTACATGCCCATCACCTTCAAATCCCCAATTGTTTACACAGAAGCTTCCACCCTTTCAAACCCACCATAACTACACTCCCCACTACCACCATCACCTTCAATTCCATCACCACCGTCATCGCCACCACCATCAAATCCATCAAATCCATCATCACCATCAAGCCCCTTCTCCATTTTTCCTCCCTATCTCATACCTGCCCACCTTCCTCACCCCCATCTCTCTCTATTTCTCTATTTCTCTATAAAGAAATCTCAATTTCTCAATTCTAGGCATGCTCAATTCTCTGCCAAGAGGATATTTTGAGCAAATGGGTACTAAATAGAAAAATCAAAGGAACATGAAAATCAAATCTTTACCCAATTTCCACTATCCAGATAGCAAAATGGAGGAGCAAAGCGGAACAATTAGATTTGTACCAAATAAAAAGCATATAAACAGGAGATTTTTTCTGGGTTTCAATCTCAGTTCAATGTGTTTAATTTTCTGGGTGTTGATTTTTCATGATTCTAGGTTCGATTAGTGACTCGTTATTTACAATTTTTGGATTTAATCTTTGTCTGCTCTGTTCATGCTTTTTGGGTAGTGATTATGGGTTTCGGATAGAATTTTTCTAGGTTAAAGATCTACTATGGGCTGAATTTTGATGGAATCTGAAGTGTGTAGAGAAAGGTGAAATGGGGGGATTCGTGGCTTTTGTTAGGTGTGGGTGCCGACGGCGGTGGAGGTGACGGTGGCAGCGTGAAGTGTGAAAATGACAGTGAGAGTAGTGAGGTTGGGGGAAAGGGTCGGTCTGAGTGAGACAGAAAGAAAGAAAGAGGTGAGGTGAGGTTGAGGTTGAGGTTGTGTAGGTCACTGGAGTTGGTGGTGGAATGGGTGGTTGTGGGTGGTGAGTTAGGCGGTTCGAAGATGAGGTGTTGGCTGGGCGTGGTTCTGGGCGAGAACGAAGGTGGGGCCGATTGGTTGAGTCAGGCAGTGGGTGAATTGAGAGGGTCGAGGGTCTGCGCAGGTGAGTGTGAGGAGTTCGGTTGTGGACCTTGTGGTGGCGTGGAGATTGGTTGATTTGAGTGGGTGGTGGAATGGGTGGTGCGTGGAGGAGAGGCTGGAGGTTAGAAATGAGGATGAAGGAGGGAGGATGAAGGGAAAGAAAAATTGATGAGGTGGCAATAAAAAAAATAAAGGGAAATGACGATGAAAAGCCAAACACACTCCTCAGCATTTTTCTTTTTTTTTTGGTTCAAAAAAAATGACATGTCAGCATCCGCCACCGTCACGTCACAACTCCGACGAGTTGGACTCGGTGGCAGTTTGCTGGAAATTACAATAATACGAGTATGGTTCGTTAATTACAACAAAATTTGTTTGGTTCGTCATTTCAAACAAATGGTAAAGTAGAGCTCGTTACGTTCCAAAAATCCATTTATCAAATCAACCTTATTAATTACATCTTTTTCATTCTTTTTTCTTTTTTATTCACATTTTTCCTTTTTTTTACCATTTTATTCAACATTTTCACATTTCTAATGCACTAACTTAGTGTAAATGGGAAGTTTTTTGGTCTTTTAAATTATGTCTCAAGTGACACTTAAATTAGGAAGGAGGGAGTACTAACACTTACCCGTGAGCTCAAGTCCCAAAAGAAGCTCATGAAATTGCTCTATTGGTAGCACACACTCACTCCCAAGAGAACAGTACACCACACTCCCTTCTTCAAACCCCTTCAACCAGCCATCCAATTTTTCATTCAGCCCGCCCGAATCCTCCAGCGGGCCCTGCAACATTGGCCCAACCCAAAGCACGGGCTTTCGGTAATGCTTCTCAAAGTAATCTCCAAACGCCCCTTCAATCTCCCTACAGCTCCTGCAGCACACCGCATCGCTCTCCTCTAATGCAATGTACGTCCTCTCCGGGACAGTTATTTTCGAGACTTTTTGTACCAACCCGCCTAGTCGGGCCATGGACTGGGCCTCGTGGGCCCGGAGGAAGAAAGCCCGCGACGGGAACCCCGGAGGGGCCCGCATGAGGTCCGCCTCGGGAATCATCGTCCACGTCCCTGGCGGGGACCCACGGGCTAAGAAGGCAAAAAAGGAGATGAAGGAGGTGGCGAAGTAAATGGGCCTGGCTCCGTATTTACGGGCCAGGCCCGGCAGCCAATGGGCATAGT
Organism: Portulaca oleracea; assembly: GCA_029582165.1. Taxonomy (NCBI): domain Eukaryota; kingdom Viridiplantae; phylum Streptophyta; class Magnoliopsida; order Caryophyllales; family Portulacaceae; genus Portulaca; species Portulaca oleracea. The sequence continues at coordinate 38,697,122 of CM055876.1, forward strand.
CAAAGAACACAAAGTCAGGCTTAAGTTGAGACAGGAAGGAGTCGATGGCGGTTTGGGTCAAGTCAAAGAGATCAAAGAGCAAAAGCCCGGTCCCGGCTGGAGTATCCCCGGTGGTCTGGGCCCACGTAGGTAGCCCATCGACGGCCGAGAGGGGGACGGTGATGAAAGAGATGCGGGCCGGGTGGAGGTTGAGATGGGCCAGTTTGGGCTGGGCCATGGGTGGTAGGAAGAAGGAGACCTTGTAGCCTCTTTGGGCTAGCCTGTTGGCTAAGTGGAGAAAAGGGGTCATATGGCCCAATGCAAACCATGGGTACATGGCTACATGCAACTTCCTCTCTTGCTTCTCAGTCATCTTCTATAGCTTTTCTCTCTGTGTGTAGTGTATGATCTGATATCTTGTGAGCTTAATTTCCTGATTGTGTTGTGCTGGAAATGCAAGGGGTACTATCATAATTTAAGTGAAATGAGGTGTCAGATTATGTGACATATGGAGGCTAAGTTGAAGAAATAGTCTGTGCTACACCTAATTAAGTTTGTCAGAAATATGCATGGATGCATCATGCATGCATAGGAACGTGGAGGCTCCTTCTCAGTGCATGAAATTCATAAAAATCCTGATATCAAATGACTCTAGATTCACATGAACATTGGAAGCTTTTGGGTGGCACATCCAAGTAGCAATTTTGGGGAAGAATTGCAACTACTAGTCAGAAAAAGTTCGTTCTAATTTCATTCTTTAACTGGGGCTGCTCATATTATGTTAGTGATTGTAATTATTATTATATTATCATTCCAAGAGAATTGAGAATTTAATTAAGTATTATCGAATCACTAATATTTTTTTATTTTAAGAATATTGGACAATAATATACTCATAATAGTATCTACGTGCCCAATTGACCTAATGCAAAGATATTTTTTTATTATGGAAAGTCAAAATTGGATATAGAATTTCAAACATGTTTTTTAAAAAAAAAATTGGGAGGCATTTTTTTTATTACTATTATTTGCAATTCTGGCATGTTTTAGGATGAATTGAAAAAAAAAAAAGACTTTAAATGCATTTGACGAAATCAGTAAGTCTAGTCAACAAGGTTGACTTTAATTAAGGGAAAGAAAAAATAAAAATTAAAGCCCACCCTGCTACCCCCCGTTCCCCTGAATATTGGAGCCGCCCCATCAGGTTAGTCTGCAACATTCACTTACTCAGTAGTGAGTCCCCTCAGTTTGATAAGAGATTAATTCAAGGGAATTGTAATTAGAGATTAATTGACGCCTTGATTTGTCCCCGCCACCGCCATTGCCGATTCTTCCTAAGGTACTTGCTCTCTAATTTCTCTTTCTCTTTTCGGTTTAGGGTTCATTGTTTTGTTTCTGTTTATCGATAATCCAGCGATCGAGGACAAAGTTTTTTCGATTGGGATTATGGTAGTTGGATGGATGTCTTGATTCTGTTATTGCGGATGAGTATGGGAATTGGGGACATGGGGGTGGTGTTCAACCCAGAAGCGTTGGAGTTGTTCGGATTTTTTGCTTTTTGGACCCCGAATTTGGGGTATTTATTTTCTGTACCCCATATTTCAAAGTTTATATTTTGGACCCTATATTTTGTCTCCGGCAACAATATGGACCATATACTTTGTCTCCGATAACAATATGGACCCCCATATTTCGAAGCCATTATCAAATTCTTTTTCTTTCGAAAATTTTCCAGCCGCAACTTCTTCTTTCTCTTCTTGCATGATTTCCAACCCCCATATGAGCATAAATTTGCCAAAAAAGTTACCAAAATTTACCGAAAGTTACCAAAATTTAACTTTTACCTTCTGTTTTTTACTCATGAATTTTACACACCCTTAGCCGTCAAAGTCTGGTCAATTTCAAAACAACAGTCAAAAGAAGGAAAAATGATTAGGTCATCACCGGAGTGAAACATAACTTTGGGCCATATTTTTTGGGTCCACAAATTATAGGGTCCAAAATATAAATTTTGAAATATGGGGGTCCAGAAAATAAATACCCCAAAGTTCGAGGTCCAAAAAGCAAAAACCCCGGAGTTGTTCATAATGATCATCCCAGATAATAAATAGTACGCTGTAGTATCGGCAACTATAGTATATTACCATCCAATTTTCTTTCTAAATGTTTTCCCCCTTCTTCCATTTTTATGAATTGATGGTGTGCTTGAATTGTGGCAATCCTTATTCAAAGGGGAATTCAAGGGGAGTATATATACCAGAAGTGTGCATTACTGTGAATAACTGATGTGTTATGATGTTATCTTTTTATGCATTTTCCCTCTTTTTCTCAACATGGTAGAGGTATGTTAGTGTAAAACCAATTAGGCCCCTTTGGTAATTAATGAGAATGGAAATGAGAATTCGCAGAAAGAGTAGGAATGGGAATATGTTTGTGAATTTTCAAGTTCCTTGTTTGTTATGTAATAATTCAAAATGGGATTGAGTGGGAATGAGATTTGGATAATATTTGATAATATTATTTAAATATAAGGATAATATTGATATTTAAGATGATTTCCCAATACACTTTGAACAGTTAAATAACTAAAGAATTCTAGCCATTGCATGACAACAAGAACCCTCAGATGCACACACCAAACAATGAAAATGAATTGAATTTCAACATTCTCTGCATTCATTGGTAAAAAAACTATTCAACAAGGGCATGAATCCAGTGGCCAGACTCGCGATTTTTATGTTTTCAGTCTAAAATGAAGTCAGGTGTCCGCAAACGGTGACTGGTGCAGCATATGTTTCAACAAAGAGCAAAGCATGTTATGGTGAATGTTATTATGTGGACACACCTCGTCCGAATTGAAAGCCTTGGTCTCCTACTGATTTAAGAAATCACGCAGTGGTACAACGTAGCTAACTGTATCCCTCCTCCCGTATGTGTCCTACTAACACAGATGATCATATTGGTGTACTTTCCTGTGATATAAATTCTACAATTGGAGTGTACCTAATCGCCCTGGCCCAGCTGGCTATTTTTCCAACTGCAGCAATTTATTGAACAGAGCTACTGCAGCTGAAAATTGCCATGTTCATCAGCTACTTCCAACATACGCTAAAATCAACATCTTCATCTTCTTTGTCCAGTAATTTGTTGCATGCTTTTCTTCATATCAGTCACTACTTGTGCATGTACTGAAACAGTTTATATCTAATTCTTTGTCCTTTGTGAGCAGCTGCCTTTGATGGGGAAAGAGGTCGATCAAATGAATAGAATGCCGGTGATTATCGGAGGGATGGTTTTGGATATTCATGCTTCCACTTCTGTAAAGTCTAGTCAAGCAAGTACCACTCCTGGCAAGGTTAATTTTCTGTTTCAAAAGAATTTCTTCAATATTAAGCCCTAAAGTGTTTTTTTTCCCCCCCCTTTGATTTTAATGTTTTCTGGGTATGCATTGAGATCATTTGTTAATATTGAAATCATCCACTCAGACATTTGACAAAGTGACTATGCTTGTCAACTTGCCTAGGAATACATATGTAAACATAACATTCTTTATGCTGCAGATCGAGCTAATGCATGGAGGTGTGGCGAGAAATATTGCAGAATGCCTTTTTAAGCTTGGAACAAAGCCATTCATGATCAGTGCTGTGGGAGATGATGAGGAAGGTTCGAAACTTCAGTATTCTGAAATATCAACAATTTCGTGCGGGTTACACTTGTTCTGTCCTTACCCACAATGAAAATTTTACTTATTTCAGTCGGAGATAAGCTGTTGAAGCCTTGGATATCTGCAAAGCTAACTGTAACAGGTCATTTTGTTAGCATAAACTCAATTTTCATTTTTTTTTCTTTCCACCCATTTTTCCGCAGTCCAAACACACCCTCAGTGAACTGCATCTTTCTTTCTTTTTTTCTTTTGTTTTTTTTTTCCTGTTAAATTATTGCCTACAGTTTAGGTGAGTGGTAGATTGTTCTATCATCAGGTATAAAACGAGCCAAGGACATCGAGACTGCAGTAGTATGCAACGTGTTTGATGTTAAGGGAGACTTGATAGCTGGTGTTGCCAATGTGGATTCAATTGTGAGAGTTCGGAAAACCGATTTTTGTCTGTCTTTGGTAGTTTTAATTGTAGTTTCTACATTTAAATGGTAATTGTTTTGGGGCATATTGTTCAGGAGTTGCATGTTACTTCTCAGTGGATTCAGCAACAATGTAGGCCGATCCTACACTCTACTCCTGTGATGATGATTGATGCCAATCTGAGCATTGAATCCCTCACTGCTTCTTGCCAAAGTAAATTTCCCCCTCCTTTTTTTTATACCTATGCTTATCATGTCTTACCTTCTAGATTGTAAAACCTTCTATCAGGAGATTGTCACTATTCAAGTTTTGAATTCTTTTGTGGCAGACAGATCAGTTTTCTGCGGCTTGACTAAAACATATGGTTTTTTGCTTTTAGAATCCTCTATGATCTCACTGCACTTTAACATATTCAAGTCGCCGTCATTGTGTTCTTCATAGACTAGTCATTCTTCATGAGGTAGACATTTTTAGGGGATGAAGATTAACAGTTGATACTATGCTACACTTCCTAAAATGATTCTAGAATAAATGTCTACGGTGAACTTTAAATTTTTGCCTTTTTTCCCTCTTTGTTTCATGAAACTTATTCGAATTTCAAATTTTAGTGGCAGCTGAGTTTGATGTTCCAGTGTGGTTTGAGCCTGTCTCAGTTGCAAAATCTAAAAGGGTTGCCTCAGTTGCTAAATATGTGAGTCTCCAATCTTTTTGCTTTGTATTATTGGTGACTTTATGTTCCAGAATTAGAACAATAGCCTTGATAATTCACAATTTATTTCTGAGTACTTATATTGCAAATCAAGACCCTGGTCTAAATGCCTACTGTGTTATACTCTTCTAATACTGTAATTCTGATGCCCTTTTGGCAGATAACTTTTGCCTCTCCAAATGAACGTGAACTTGTTGCAATGGCAGATGCCTTGGGCCACAGAAGTCCATTTGATCCAGTAAAATGGGATAAGAACAAAAACAATGGTTCAATAGAATCCTTATTTAAGGAGATGAAATCTGCCATCTTAGCATTGCTGGATAAAGGAATCAAGTTTGTTTTAGTCACGATTGGGCCTCGGGGTGCAATCTTATGCTCTCGACTTGGGCCGTCCTGTCTAGAAGAACGTTTTGTTGACGCAAAAATCATTGGTGGCAGAAACAAGTTTTTGGAAGCAGTGAGTAGTAGATGTCCTACACTGAAATACACAAATCCTACGTCGCATAAAAGAGGCTCCCATGTATTTGCAATGCATTTTCCAGCACTCCCTGCAACAGTTGGAAGGGTTAGTGGTGCTGGAGATTGTTTGGTAGGTGGTGTACTCTCATCTTTGTGTTGGGGGTTAAATCTTATGCAGAGTGTAGCTGTTGGTATTGCTGCTGCCAAGGCTTCAATCCTTGTGAAGACAAATGTGCCTCATCAATTCGATTTTACTGCACTTGCCGGTAAGCTCATTTTATCCCATAGTTCCAATGGTCAAATAGCTCTTCGGTAAAAAAGAAAATACAAAAATTACCCAATTCCCTGAAACAACCAATCAATAACTCGATATATAATAGTTTAGAGAAGGCAGGAGTAACAATGCTATCCATAGTACTCATAGTATGGCAAAACTATGTCAACTATGACAGTAACTTTAGGATACGGAGCATGTCTAATTTCTGCGGCCTGTGGGTGCAGATGATGCAAGTGCTGTGTACAATGCTGCAAGAGTGGTGTTTCAGGAATCCCGGCTGTAATATGTAAGCAGTTAGATGTTTTGGGGTGATCAAATCACCCATCAAATTTACAGTTTCCCATGGTGTTAAATGCTGAATTTGGATGCGGAAAACCTCTGTTTATTTGTCAGCTTGAGTGATCAGACCGGAGCCTTGTTTCTAGTGAAATGCCAAGGTGTAGTTATATTGTACTCCGGGTGCTACAATGCATTTTAGACTGTATTTGAGATTGTCACCCACAAGGCAAATTTGGCGCAAGAATGTGACATTAATAAAATTTGCCATGCAATTGCTGTCTACTTTTTTGCATAATTTGACTGTCAAGCTACAAGTACCTGTATTATATTATATAAAATAAAATAATATGTGTTGAGATCTATTTTCTCCATCCAAAATATAAGTCACTTGCCTTGACTTCACACAAAAAAAAAAAAAAGGTGCCTCCTAATAATAAGCCTCCAACCAAGGATCACAAGCACATGTGCGGTTCAATGCGAACCTTAATGTCGTAACTATAGAGCTATCTAAAGTACTTGTAAAAACTTCATTCATAAATAAATAAATAAATTATTCATCTTTCTATACAGGGCTGATATTTCTCTTTTATTATTAACTCACACTTTACGGACTCTAACAATAGAAACTATGAAGGCACCTAGCTAGCATTCATCCACTAGAATATAAATAAGATTAGGCTTGAAGTATTTATACTCCGACGGCATTCTTTCCATTCAACAATCCTCCCTTGACTGTGGTGCCATTGGCATTGACAATGGTTCCCTCTTTTCCATCCTTATTGTTCTTAAGAGTTGAATTTTTCCATCTAAAATCATCAAACAACTCATCCATCTCCTCAAGCGTATGTCCTCGGGTTTCAGGGAGGAACATGAAGAAGAAAACCCAAGCCACAAGGGTGATCCCGGAAAACATGAAAAATACTCCACCAGTCGTGATGGTCTTAGAAAAAGATAGAAATGTTATCGAAATTATTACACTCACTGCCCTATTCACCACCACGCACAGACTAACCCCTTGAGCCCTTAATCTGAGTGGGAAAATCTCCGACGTATAGACCATCGTGATGGGCCCTAGTCCGATTGAAAACGCCGCCACTTAGGCACATGTCATGACAATGCACAAGGCAATAGCCCACGTCACCTTGTGGTGATCGATGACGGTCAATGAGATGGCCAAGGTCAACAGAGGGAGAAACATGCACCCGACACTAGTCAACAGTAAGGGCCTCCTACCGTACTTATCCAACTTAAAGGTCGCCACCAACACAAACACGGTCTTAAAAAGTCCAACACCCAGTGTAGCTAGAAGCTTGTTGGTGTCACTGGATATCCCAGCATTTTCAAAGATTGTCGGGCTGTAAAACACCACCACGTCTATGCCGGTTGACTTAAGGAAGAAGTTCAACCCGACGCCGGCGATCAACACGCGCTTCACAGAGCGCGTGGGGTTCACCAGAAGCTCCCTCCAGACTCCATCGCCTGCGTTGTTTCTGTCCGGCGAAATTCCGGCGGCCTCTTTGATTTCGTTGAGTCGAAGCATGACATCCTCGGTGGTTGTCCTAGTCAGCTCGGCCTTCGCCTCGCCGAGTCTTCCCTGCATGACCAGCCACCTCGGCGACTCCGGCATGGCGAGAACTCCGACGGCGAGGAGGGAGCTCGGAAGAGCGCCGACTCCGAGCATGAACCGCCACGTGAGGTGGAGAGGAAGCTTCGAGAAGGCGAGATTAGAGATGTATCCGAGGAGAATCCCGACGTTGAGGAAGATCTCAGGGAAGGAGGCCAGGAAGCCTCTAGAAGACGCCGGAGAGACCTCGGCAGTGTAGACAAGGGCGGTCACAAAAGCAGAGCCGGCGCCAACGCGGGTGATTAAGCCGCCGACCATCAGGATCGCGTAGTTGGTGGAAAACGCCATGAGGAGGGTACCGACGGAGAACATTGCGCCGGCAAATGTGATGGAGTAGCGGCGACCAATCCAATCGGAAATTGTACCGGCGACGGCTGTGCCGAAGAGGCAATAGAGATGTACGGTTCCCATTATGACCTCAACTTGAACGTTGGTTATGGTCCAGTCTTTCTTCAAGTATAATGTTGCGCCGCTCATCACCCCCATGTCTACAAATCCATGCAAATTAGAAGTTAAATTTGATTCGAAAGACTGTTAAATTAGAAGTACTCCCTCCGTCTCTTTTTAAACTATCATCTACTACTCGAACCAAATGCAGGTTAAAAGATACATTTGACAAAATTAACTAGTTGAATGATAGGGAGTTAGTTCTTTATGGTCCCGATTCAAACAATACAAATAAAAGATGTGCACTCCATTTAAAACCCAAATCCAAACAAATATAAAATGAAACTTGTAATTAATAAGATTATAATAAATATTCATGATCCAAAGACCATGATCTAAGCAGTGCTAAAAACGGATCGGACCTTAGCATTCTATAAATCGATGTTCAATCTAACTCATCTAATCTAGTTAATCCTATTCTGAATTGATTTAGTATATTTTGATAAAGTTAGAAAATTTCATGTAATTATTTTCAAAAACAAATCCAATAAAAAAACGAACATCAAGAATAAGCATATATTTTGATAATTTGATGTTAATTAAAGTGTCCACCTTTGACCCAGATGGAATCAAACTAGGTAATAATAAAAGATTGACCATTGATGCCTTGATTGAGTACCATTACATGTGACTTTAGACATGAAAGGGAAAAAAAAATTACATAAATGTGCCCTCGTTACTTGATCATCGTATAGAAGTCAACTCCTCCTTTTGCCCTCATTTCTTTTCCATAATTCCATTCGCATCATACCGCAATTTATCATATTTGGTATTAAGAAAGTATCATACAAAGCTTTACTATAACAATCATAATTAACTTTATGTATCCTACCTTTCTTTCTCTTCACTTTTTCCCTCTACTTTTTGATATTTTCTCTCTTCACCCATCACACCAATCACATTTTCCTCAAATTTTATCATATGATATCATATCATACTACACTTTTCACAATTCTTCCCTATCATATAACATCCGCACTCTAACATCCACGTAAAAGAAACGGGCCTAAGTAGTTAAAATTTGAAAAGAAATTCATTAACATCTATCCCAAAATTCACCAATATTATTTCAGAATTTATTAATTTGTTATGAAAATTTATCAGTGGATAAATAAAATTGACATTATTCAAAGATCAGATGGAAGAGACATAATGAAGAGATGGAGGGAAAGAAGAAAATCACCAAAGCCCAATAAGACGAAAGCTGTAGAGGCAAGAGTAGCACAAGCAAAGGCAAAGTTGTTAGTTTGGGGCTTCTTTGGAATTCCATTTTCTGCTGATGATGATGATGATGATGACCCTGACATGGCTTCCATCCTTCTCCTCTTTAACTTGCTGCCTTGTTTTACACACTAACACTGCATTCATATACGAGGTAGAGAGATGGGAATTCAACGTCTTATAATCGTCAGTGGGTTTGGACAGCAACAGCTTTTGGGAGTCAATGCTACTTAAATAGGATCCCAGAACCAACATCAACCTAGTTTGTGATAATATTCCCTTCACACAAATTAATGATATGGGAACAGATCCGGTAGGAAAATAGTTTAGGTAAGAAGGTGAAAATAGCAAATCACAACCCTTGACTTATGGTGTGTGATTATGGATATGAAGGAGTGTAGTCATAGATTTCATGACCACAATTCCTTAACTCTATGACCACACTCTCTGAAATTCATGACCACGGTCTCTCATATCCTTGACCACACATCGTTAGATGCACAATCAAGGAATATAATTTGCTCTTCTCACCTTTCTACCTAAACTCTTTTCCTACTGGATCTGTTCTTTATATATATATATATAGTTTTTTGAGTTCCCAGTAACGTTACTAACGTATAAGTTGATCATATGATTGTTATCTTATATCACAAGTTACAGCTAGCTAATAATCGATTAAAATATTTTTGAGAATGTAGTAGGCTTTTTTTTTTTTGAGAGATATATAGCAAGTTTGTTTAGAATGATAAACATCTTACATCAAAGATGATCAATGGTATGTTTCATTATTTTGAAAGATATATAACAAGCTAATAATCATCTTGCATTTCACTTGAAACATTCATAAAGTTAACTTTAAGTATACTTAGATCATTATAATGGTATGTTTCATTATTTTGAGGGTTATTACAACTTATAAATAATAATATGAAAATTATTATTTATTTATATTTTTTCATTAATATAAAACTATGCATAAAATGTGTTTTTTCTACTATAATTGACAAAATTATGTTGTTAGTTATATTTTTGACCTAACTAATAATTAAATATTATATTCTTATAGTTGATAAATATATATATAATTATTCGAAAAAATACAACTAAAAGTTACAAAAATTTGAAATATGATATTTTTGACCTAACTAATAATTAAATATTATATTCTTATAGTTGATAAATATATATAATTATTCGAAAAAATACAACTAAAAGTTACAAAATTTTGAAATATGGACCATCCAAGTGAGTCAAGATGTGTATCAATGTCCATTAATAACATATTTAGTTCAAGTATTTTGAATGGAGATACATGGTTTACGATGGAAATATTTTGTTTTTATAATTAGGTGGTGTTCTTTTACAGCGTAAATTATCTACAAGTTAGTTTTACTTATTTTTATACCAGTTTACTTTTTTTTTAATCAAAACATATCAAAACATTTCTGCTTCTAAAAAACCTTATTGTCTAACTGCTTCTACCAAAATCTACACAAGCTTACTTCACCCAACTTCTACAAACCCATCGAAAAAACAGTGTTTTAGTCGATGGTAATTTCATTTAAGTAATTTACAATTAAACATCTGCTTTATATATTTTTTATTTTTAAGAAGTCATAATTTAATATACTGTTTTGTATTAGTTTTAGTGGCCTGAAGAATTTTAATTCTAAAGATAAAAGAGCTGAGAAAAGTTAACCCTATCCAATTATCAACTCGAATCAAATATGATAACATGTAGGTTTAAACATATATTTTCAATCAATTTAATTAAATAGGTTGATATGATAAATCTGTTTAATTAAATATGTTAGATTCATATCAGGATTTTCAATAAAAAAAAAAAACACATACTTAACTCATTTAATTAGACACATTAGACAGGTCAACTTGTTTACCTGACAATTATTACTAATCAAACTGTTTATCAATAAATTTACGTGAAAATAATGTGTTGTTTTTACTCAATTATTTTAGAGTTTTTGTATACTAATATATTGAACTTTTAGGGTGTTGGACAATAATATACTGAACTTTAACCTTGGACAATAATACACAGTACTTTGGGGGTGTTGAACTATAATACACGCAAAGCGATTCCAGCAGTGGCTGACTCGATGACAATGCTACTTAGCAGAGAACATGAATTGGCCCAAAAATATTTAAATTTTTGACATGTCAGTTAGTCCACACATAACCAAAGAGAATCAATTTTGAAAAGAGTAAAAAAAAAAACTTAAAATCACATTTGCTTAAACGTGTTTTCAGCTTTTTGCTAAGAAACTGTTGTTGTAGTTGTATAAAATCACATTTTCTTGTATAGATAAACTGACATGTCATAAATTTAGATATCATTTACCCAATTTGTCTTTTTAGCTCGCCCCGTAAGATCGTCACCCAGTCAACCACCATCAAAATCGTTCTAGGTGCATTATCATCCAACACCCGTCAAAGTTCAGTGCATTATTGTCCAAAGTCAAATTTCAATGCATTATTGTCTAATACCCTAAAAGTTCAGTATCTTAACCTCTAAAAATCTATTATTTTATCTCAAAATGTTGAAGCAAAACATGCTATTATGAGTCAAGGCATTTCAATATACAAAAGACTTTAACTATCAATTTTTCATATTTTATTTTAATAAAATTTTATGGATTTTTTTTATCATAATATACTGACCTTTTGAGGTATAATTAGATCGTAATATACTCGTCTTTATTATTGGATACTAATGTCAAATTTTATACTTAAGTGACTTTAATGTACTTAGCATTACATAATCTTTGACCCGACCCAAACCCGCTCGAAAATTCTAAGTTTTGAACCCGATTTTCTTGACCCGAACCCGAAACAAATCAAACCCGAAAAGCCTGCAAATTAACGGGTTAGACCTGACCCGCCCGTTTGACCCGAAAACTTAATTTTTCAAGTTCAAATATATTAGAATTTGTGACATTTCGTTGGAATTCATAACTATTAAACTATAACCACAACTCGTTCATTTGTTGTTTCTCTAATTTAAGTTGAAACATTTATGGTAATCAATCGTTACTAGGAGATAATCGCACTTTATCATGTATATTGTTTAAAAAATAGTATTTAGAGACAATTTTTTAAAAGAAAAGACGGAAAAAGATCGCAGTGATAACCCGTTGGCCCAAAACCGAAATACATCGCCCGTATTTATTCGAGCGCGAAATACGTCCGACTCATATTTACCCGAACTCGATATACAATCAACCCGTAACCCACCTGCAAGCCCGAATTGTCAGATCTAATAAGGACCCAATACGAGCTCACCATAAAGTCAGATAAGTACATTAAAATCATTTAGGTATAAAGGTGAGTATATTAATATCAAATAATAAAATGGATACCTTACGATCTAATATTCCAAAATGTGGGTATATTACAATTCAAAAATCCAAATTGTATTATCGTATTTAATTTAACATTAGTCATTACAAAATAAATTAATCCATATTTTGACAAATTAACAGTCCAACAACTCAACATACATCATCATCATTAGTTAATGAGAGACACTCTTTTCTTTTTGAGGGGAAGAAAAAGAAAAAATACAACTAATTTGTTCTGGGTTACCGATCTGAGCGGTTTCCTTCTCCGCCCCTCCTCCGTCTTCCTTCTCCGCCGTCACCTCCGCCGGTGGTGTCAGTACTGCTCCTGGGATTTCTCCATTCATGGATTTCCTTGCATCAGGCAACCCAGGCGGGGTAAGCGCCTTCTCCTGTTATCCGCACTTTTCTTTTCTAGGGTTTTCCTTTGATCTTGCGTTTCCTTATTCTTCATAAATCATAATTGAGTTCCCTTGGTATTATCTGTGATCGATCAGATAAATAAGGGTGAAACACAACCTTTTTTTTTCGAGTTGGGGTTAAAAACTGGAATTTGAGGAAGGTTTTTGAATAATTGGGGAGATACTGAAATTGAAACGTGTCACCTGAGGGGTTGTTGTTGTTGTATACTGAATTTCAAGAATCGAATTGAGCTGCTGATCAAGGGCAGAGAAAAAGATTAATAGTTATATTATATTTGGATGTTCTACCGTATGTTACATACACAGCTGCAAAATAAAATGAGACAACTATAAGTGAATTACATGAAAGTTTATTACTATCGTTCGAATGTTTAGCAGCAGCATTGATGGAGACAAGGATGCCTGTAAATAAATTCTTGGAAGGTTTCATATTATGCAATGCTCAGAATGCATGATCAAGCAATCGAGTATTTTGTTCCTACATTCTTTGAATTGTTTTTTGGGGGTGGGCGTGTGGGTTTAATGTTAGTCACAAATGTAATCTTCTGCTTTTGTGGCAAAGGATTTTTTGACATATGGTGCTATGGTGTGACTGGTTAGTGAATGTAGCTTATTATGATTAAAATATGAAGGGCTGTTTTTGCATCAAAGCAGCTGAATGGAATGTTACTTAGTTTTGATGCAATTGGCTCTCATGAGTAAGATGAATTGAAAGGGGAACAAGTGATCTTTTTTCTACCCTGAAGTTAGAATGCGAGGAAGGATTGAATAGTTAGGTAGATACTATATTTCCAAATCAAATGGGATTGCTGATCAAGGGCTGAAAATGAATTTTGTTTGTACTATGTTGTGATTGATAGTTACCACATTGCATATGCATTGAAATAAGGCCACTATGAGTGAATTATAAAATGAGCATGTTCTGGGAGATGGGAATGATTTTCTTTTTTATTAACGTGGGAAACATTTTGTTGTAGCATTTTTGGACACAACAAGGATTTCTGCAAAACAAAAGTTTTGGGAGATGTGTTTCATTTTATGAGCTATATCTGGCACATGAGTACATGACTAATCTATCTAGTATTCCGCTCTTACATTCTTGCATTATGACTTTTCCATTATGGCCTTTTGACATATGAGTTTTATTGTAACTGGCTAGTGAGTTTTAGACTAGTGTATCTGGCTTTTGGCAAAGGGCAGTGTGGGCCATCAAAGCAGCTAATCAAGTTTCATATAGCTTTGATGTTACTAGCTCGCAACAGTCTTTGAATTGGGTGGTTTGTTAGTGCTCTCATTTTGAGTTATCAATTGTATAGCTCAGTAAAAGTTGTATCATCAGCAAGGACATTCTATGCCTGCTTTGCTGAGGACATTTTTATGCAGGTGGGGTTGCAGCTGCTTCTCAATCCACTTGGATCAAACATTGTTGTCCGAACGGCATGGTAAGCTTTGAAGTGCTCTATGCCTCTATGCTATGTTTCTGCTCCTTTCCAACTGAAAAATTAGAAGTGAAACCATTCTGTTTCGTTGTGGCTTTTGTTAAATAGGGAATGTCCTGTTCCATTTATGTGCAATTAGTTGTTTACTAATTTTGATGTCGTATTATTGGTATAAATATGTTGCACTGTTTCTGATTGAGCAGTTGAGCATATTGGCTTCATATACTTTGTTTATATTATTTATGTAGCTGTTCGGTGGGTGTTGCATTGCCTGTATACTCTACATTCAAAGCTATTGAAAGGAAGGATCCAAACGAGCAACAAAAATGGCTGGTTTACTGGGCAGGTATGTATTTTTCTGGCAACCGGCATGGTTCTTTTGTTCTTTTCTGCGGGCAATGTGTATTTTCCCCTTCCATTTGTCTGACGGATTATGTAAATGATGTTGTACTGGCTTTTTATCCTTAATGCTTTGTCTTTTAGCCTTTTGAAAATGTTGATGACAGTGAATTAATTCTTAAGCTCCTTTTGAAAATTTTAGTTCTTTGTTATTTACTGTTTCTATACTCTTTCCTGCTGTTGTTCCTATCTTTGGAATTCCCTCCATTCTGTTCTGTAGCGAGGATGGCATTTCACTGTCACATTGGCAACTTGTGTGGTCGTCTTTGAGACTGCAAATTGCTATCTTCTAGCTGTCAGCCTTTTGTTTAATGCTCCAGTGTAGACTAGAAATTTTTATTCCTGTGCTCATGGGAGTTGATCTTGGTGTTGAGAAAGAAATGCTCTGCACACTACAGGAACTACTTAGTTTAAAGAAGTGCACAAAGTGCAGAAAAAGGCCTACACTGAACTGACTGAAGCATGAACTTGTGCGCTTATTTGCGTGAACCTTAGCTTAAAAAGGCGCGCCTAGTCCTAGTAAGGCGTGAGGCTTAGACCTTGGCTCCTTGGATAGGGTGAGACGAGGCTCATCCAAAAGGCCCACAAAAGGCTTGGATCCCAATGAAAAAGAAATGAATAAAAGATTCTTTTTGCTGTGTTTTCTTCTAATTCAATCCCCTTAAACCTAAAGGGCCTCCATAGTCACTCACAACTTCCACTCTTCTTGGTGCATTCATGTGGTAATGATTTTCATGCACTGAAAATATATACATTAGAAGTGAACCTGGCATTTGAAAGGCATGTGCATACGCTCCGGAGCCCGTGCGTAGGCTTTGGGGCCCCTTCGTGCCTTTTACACCTTGGGCTTTTTAAATCTAAGGCGTGAACTCTTTTAATGTAAGGGAGCTAGGAAATTCTATGTTGCCGTTATGTTTGAATAGGTGGTAAGTACTTATTCCTTTAAAAAGGGTGGCAAGTACTTCATTTCCATTGTGAGCGGTAGGGGTATGAGTGCCACCTAAGCAAAGTTTACTCGCTTTCTTGAAACTAGGTTTGCTTTCATCATGCCCTTTGTTTGGTTTGCTTGCTCTCCTAATGTCAGATGATGACGTAGCTTCCACCCCCCCCCCCCCCAAAAAAAAAAAAACAATAAAAAGTAAAATAAAATAGAGGGATTGCATAATGAATGGTTTTAGGGGATAGGGATGCTTGTTAATATGTTGCAGACTTATCATTTTTGTATCCCATAATTTCATCACGGTATGATTTTATTCATTGATTGATGATATTTCTTCCCCCTATGCAGCCTATGGTTCATTTACTGTTGCCGAAATGATCACTGACAAGCTCATCCACTGGTAATACTATTCATTGTAAATTGGTATCTCATGTTTATGGCAACGTATAATAGTCATGTTGTGCTTGGATTTGACCGGACCATGCACTTTCTCTGGCACTAATTAACATGCACTATTATTCTATGCTTTTTCTCTAGCCATTTTTTTAGATTTTATAGTGGTTCACTGAAGTTGGCATGATGCCATCATTTCATATATGTGGATACTTTATGGGTGATCCGGATTCCTTGGTTTGCCCTATATGTGAGAAATGTTGCTCCTTAAAATTTAAGCCATGCCTAAAACAATTGTCACTTATCATATCATGTTTGTCATCTTAGCTTTAAAAGGTCTCTAACTAGCACCAAGAGAAAGACCAAGGTATGCAGTAGGAAATGACTTAATACGACAACCCAAAATACCCGCTAGCAATTGCAAATTCTCCACTTGACCTACAAGCATAATAGATTTATTTTTTCGTCTTTTCCTCCTACCTTCTTCGGTGGCTAATAAGTTGGAGGGAATTCAATGAAAGTTTGTTTGGGAGAGATTTTAATTATCACTAGGTGAGATAGAACATAGTGAAGCAACTTCTCTCATTGGGGGGGTCCCGGTGTGAGGGATTTATGACTTTGTAATGTGGCTCGTGTGGGGAAGTGGTTTTGGAGATTCATGAATGAGATGTGTAATCTTTGGAGGAAGGTGATTACGATAAAATATGGTGAAGTGGGCTCTAGGTGGATGCCCTCGATACTAAATGGTTGTTATGATTGTAGTCTTTGGAAGTATATCGTCAAGGGGTGGGAGTGTTTCTATCCACATGTTTCTTTTGTTGTGGGTGACGGTACTTCTACCATTTCCTTTGGCAAGATCGTTGGTGCTTTGAGACCCCTTTGAAAGATCTATTCCTTGCTCTCTATGTCCTTATAGTGGATAAAAATGCTACGATTGCAGATTATTGGAAGCAATCTTTAGGGTCTAATGTTTGGTCTCCCATTTTTGTTCGGGATGGGTTTGCTGAAGGCTGTTCGGTTAGTTTTTCCAACACCCTTAGTGAGGTTGTTCATGGGAACTCTACGCAAGTCATGGTGAGAAGGGATTTGACTAAGACCGAGGATTTTCCTTTGAGCTCCTATTATTCAAAACTTCGTAGCTTGGATTCTTCCACATTGCATCTTCTGGGGGCTGGAGCTTTCCTATCTAGCATTATTCGAAAGTCTTTTGCCCCTTTGAAGGTCGGGTTTTTGTTTGGGAAGCAACGCACGAGAGCATTTCACTTGTGATAACTTAGAAAAAGGGGGGGGGGGGGGAGATTATGGTTAACAAGTGTTGCATGTGCAAGAGGGATGTCGAATCATCTATTGCTTCACCGGTGACTTCGCTGGGTCTCTTTGGGCTTTAGCTTTTGGTTGTCTTGGTGTTTCTTGGGTTGTATCCTATTCATTTAGGTGTCAGCTCCTATTTTGAGAGAGTTTCTTTGGCTGGGAACCAAAAAAGAAGGCCTTGGTTACACCACATGTGATTTTTTGGGTTATTTGGAGTGAAAGGAACTGAAGGGTTTTTGAAGGGGTTGAAATCCTTTTTCAGAGATTGAAAGACAATTTTGTCATGTCTTTTTTTTTGGGGTGAATGGGAAGTTTAGCTCTTCCCCTTTTGTTGTGGTAGATTTTGTGGACAGTTGTTTTCTGGTTGTACATCACTTTGTAGGATGCTGGTTGAGCATCTTTTGTCTCAATCCTATTATTAATATATAACTTTTCCTATAAAAAAACTGTACTTAGTTAAATTTGAAAACTAAACTAAATTTATAAAGAATAACAATTTGATTATTAGCTCTTTTTCCCTGGCTTTAAGGCTCAATTGGTCAGCTGCCCCAAGGATTGGAATTAATCAGTATCTTAAATTTAGGTTTAGTTTGTAGAAAATTATTGGAATGCCTTTGAGTGTTCTGCTTGAAGTTGCTTCAAATGTGCTGTCATGGATCTATCTGAATTCTGAACAGAAATTTAGTGCTCTGATGGTTTAGGCTCTATTCTCTAGTTCAGAAGATACATTTACTGGCCAAAATAACTTCAGTTCAGTTCAGCTGCTTTACAGTCACGCAAATACATGGCTTACTTTTGCAGAATAAGTTCTGTTTGGAACAAGTTCAGAATAATTCAATGTCTCACAAATAGTCTTAGCATAATAAGTTAAGAGAAGTTCAGTTCAGAATAATGTTAGCAGAATAAGTTAAGAGAAGTTCAGTACATAATAAGTTCAGTTATTTGTCTAAACAA
The DNA here is from genome assembly GCA_029582165.1 of Portulaca oleracea. Lineage (NCBI taxonomy): Eukaryota > Viridiplantae > Streptophyta > Magnoliopsida > Caryophyllales > Portulacaceae > Portulaca > Portulaca oleracea. The sequence continues at coordinate 38,715,409 of CM055876.1, forward strand.
GCTGAAGAGGACCTAACTTTCTCATTTTGTCCTAGTCCTACCTGTCTTTATGGATATTGGAGCCCATGAACCTTGGTTAGATTAAGTCCAAACTTCTGTGAAAAAACAAAGTTGGTCATTCTGAAACAAGTGGACTAGTTTATATGAGGATATTGTTCATGTAAGTAATTTTAGCCCTAAGGAAGACGTAAGCAAATGGAATCCATTTTGCCTTGTTTAGTTTAATCCTGTCTGGGGTTACAAACTGAAGCTTCCTTGTCGTGTTTGTCAGGTTTCCCCTTTACTATCACATGAAGTTTGCTTTTCTTGTTTGGCTTCAGCTTCCATTGGCCGATGTAAGTTTTGACAGCACTTTGTTTTTTTAAACAATTTTTTTTTGTGTGCTTTGGGGTAGTTTGAACACATTTGTGCTTCTTGGATGTTTAGACTGTAGAATGGGTGTCGAATGTCTCATCACTGCATGTCTTCAGATACTGTTGGATTTTATTAATACTTTTAACTGTGGTGAATTAATATTTCAGACTACTTTCTCAATAAAAAGAAATATTTCAGACTACAATCCCTTACTTTTGGGATAGCGGTTAAGTTTAGCTCTTCCTCTTTTCATGTGGCCGATTTTGTGAATCATCATTATGTTTGACGTACATAATTTTTTTTAGGATGCTAATTAGCAACCGATCTTTTTACCTTATTGATATATATCTTTTTCCTATTAGAAAATGATCATATTGGCATAGTAATTGAAAGCCCCAGTTTACTCCCTAGCGTCTGTTGGCCCCTTTCTCATTTTACTCTTTTAATCATAAGTCCCAGTGTGGGTCCAGCTTTCGCGGATCTGGGTAGATCCAATGCAGGCAGCCTTCGGCCAAACATCATTGTTTATGGAGTCACTGGTTTCATAACACCCCCCCCAAAGGTTTTTCTGAAAGCACTTTTAAGTTGAACTCCTAGAAGAAATTGGAGTACCAACTTACCTCGTGTAGAGTTTTACACTGTAGAATAATGTAATATTTGAGCTCTTGATAACCTAATCCATGGTTGTGGCCTGCTGTTTGGCTATTGACCTGGAGATGAGTGGGCTAGGTGAGGTTATTGGTGGCCAGCAAGCCCAACATTTGCCAGGCTGGTGGTTGAGCAATATGGTGTGGCTGGGGCGCTGAGTGGTGAGGGTTATTGATTAATCCTAACCTTAGATTAACCAACGATTCTATAATGTGGCTGATCCGTGCTGAAACAGCTGCATTGGAAAGGTTTTTGTAGAACTGTGTTTCCACCCCGCTGCAAGCACAATAAGAAAGGTACTGCATTTTGGTGATTTTTTCATGGGCGTCCGAAATGGAAGTTGTGGCGGAAACTGCATTGGGAATCCCTTCATTAATCCAATGGATGACATTGTGACCCCTATTTCTTTAAGATATTTTTTTGAAGGGAAAATCGGTGAACATGTAAATGAAATAGTATAGTATGAACAAGGAAATGAAGTGTTAGTTATGGTGAATGGTGATTGTATTGCATTGATAATACATATTGCCAGAGTTGGCACTTAACTCTGACTGGTTTAGTATTGGAGGTTGAACGTTGAAGTAAATTAATGTTGAAACTTGAAAGAGCTGGGTTTGAAACATGAATCAAACGTAGTATGGACCTATGGGGTACCACAAATTTGGTAGTTCCCTTTACTAAGATATTCATTAATGGAGCCATCATTTGTGGTTATTGGTTTATCTGTTCGGTAATGAATGAACCACTGGTAATGTATGAAATTTATGATTTTTGTCTTGACGTGCAATCTGTGACGAGGAGGTTATTTATTGTTGTCTTTTATTAGGGTTCCTCCCTATTGAGGGCTCCACCTCCTCTCGCCTATTCCTGATGTTGCCGCCATTTTTGTCTTATTTCATATACCGCATCAGTTTAGGCGAGTATTTCCTTTGACAAGGGCTTCCCCCCTCCCTGTCCCCTGGCCCTTGTTGGTAGGTATATATACATATTTTGTAGGGAAGAGAACTGTTGCTTGCTATGTGTGATGGCTTTTTGGCTCCCTTGTGAATAATGCGAGTTGGGTTTATCATTTGCTTTAATCATGGCAGGGGGCATCACAGCTGTATATGAGCTACCTGCGCCCGTTCCTCCTGAGACATCAGGCTAAACTTGATTACCTTGTCGGACATTTGTATGGCGAAATGGTAAGAATACTTACCTTCTTCAAAAAAATGTCAAAGTAAACAAACTATCTGGTATAATTGAACAAATATGCCTATGCCTACCTGCTGCTTCCAAGATGATGCTGATTTGGGTTGTGCCCTACCATGTCCTTTTTGTTCATTGAATGAAGATGAATGTTGTCTACGTGGGACTAACTCTGCACATGTTCTCTTGTTTCTCTGCCAGATCAGTTCTGTACTCGTTAATCACTTCTTTCTTCTCAAACAAAGCATGGACAAAATCCTGTTACAATATTTGTCTTCTGGTTAACTTGACCTGAGTTCAAACTGATAGTTATAGGATACTGTAATCCCAAATCGTTTTGCCTTGTTCGTATTCCTGGTAATTGATAGTGCGAAGGACTTTGGAGAATGATAATGTCATGGATTTGCAGGATAAATTTGTTGTCACCCACCAAGTAGAACTCCAATTCGCAAAGAAAGTCCTTGTAAGCATTTTTATGGCAGGTACATAAATCCATAAAGTTGCGCTTACGTGTTTTCAGACTTGTTTGTTACTTGTTTGCTACTAATGAGGCTTTATCTAATCCTGTTTTCCGGGTTCATCGAAACAGCAAATCAGGTACTGAAGGAGATCTTGCGCCCAGTTCATAGAGACACAGGTCGCAGTATTGAAGGGCCAACCGAATTGGAAGAGGATTCAGACCCAGAGCATGAAAATTGATCGATACTACATTATATATGCTAATGTGCTATGTGTTTCGTTCACTTTTGGTGTTTGCTTGCTGATAATTGTTCAAAGCAGAATGTTTCATCAGGCTGGCCATTTTCTTCTTCTGCTTTTTTCTTCTTAAAGTTTTGTGAATGTATTTACTTACTGAGACAAACAATGAGTGGACAACTTAGGAATTGGAGGGCAATATGCCTGAGAGAGCTTGTAACCCTATGTCTAGTTTAGTTTAGTTCTGTAAATCCAATGTAGATTGCAGCTGGTGAACAAGCCCCAGCAGGAGGGATATGCTGTACCCACAATCAGAGTTTATGTTCATGAAAATGTTTGTAGGCAACTTGCCATTATGAAAGTATGTAAATTTTCTGTTCTTTTTTTCTAAGTTCAACTGTTTTGTGTGACAAGGGTTATCCATGTACTTTCATCTCATAAAAGCAATTTTTTTATACATAAAAAGTGCCATCTTTAATCAATAGTTTCTAGCTCCGTGAGACATTTTATACCTAAAAATGTAATAACAAAATTAATCGGTATCTTAATTATTTTTAGAGACTCATGTTCTTAAAGTGCATGTTATGTTTGGCCTCATTTATTTCACCTATCAGATCATGTTTTTCCTTGTTTGGGGAGGATGTAGAAAGAAGAAAACGAGGATGAAGAAAAGGAGATGGTGGGTGAATAAGAAAGGGCAACCCTAACCATTAAGAGCATTATGGTATAAAATTGTTTCAATCAACTTTTTATCAAAATTTGACTGGAAAATTTCCTAAGTGATCAAAACTGTATAGTTAACTAAATTATTGGGTAGCTTATAATATATTTTAATATATTTTAAACATATGAGGCCCTACAAATAATTTCAATTAAAAATGGAGTATCTACCAACAATCTTATAAAAATATAGTATCAAAATAGTTCCCGAAAAATAAAAATTCAACTGAAGGGCAGCGTAGTGTAATGTTTTAGGCCCTATGCGGTGTACTGTGGTATAAGCGGTATGGTGTGGTAAAATTGTGGCGGGTATGGTGGAATTGTGGCGGGTTATTGATAAGTTGTGGTGGGTTTTTTGTATATATATATAAATATTGTATTGGTAATTGTGAAAAAGTAACTGAAAAAAGTGAGTTGAAATATTATATTGGTAATTAAGAAAAAATATTGATTGAAAATTTATATTAAAGATATATAATAAATTTGAAAAAATAATTTGTGGTGGGTTGTGGTGAATTGTGGTGGAATGGTATGTTGTGGTGGGCCATGAAAGACGACGATACAGATCATTGATCACAAGCAGATAAAAATGCGCCTTAAAAGGGTTACCATTCAAATATATATTGTAAGATCACTTGCTTGCTATTTTGAAAAATTCCGAGCTTCGATTTTTTTTTCTAATATTTTTTTGTTGAAGCTAGATTTGGTAATTTGAACAATTATAGTTTACTATTTTAATAAATTGTTTATAATAAAAGATGATTTTGTCGTGATCGTATCTTTATTAATTTTAATGAATCAATGCGTGATATTATCTCCATCAACATCAATTCTATAGTAACTTGTTGGACATAGATTATCAGAAGAAAAAAAAAAAATACATGTATGAATGATTCCTTGAGAGTTTTCTTTTTCTTTTTCTTTTGAAATGAATTCCTTAAGAGTTATTAGGCCATATTGAAAGTCCTTGAACACATATTCCCTCCGTCTCAAATTAATTGACATTTTAACTAAACTTTGACCGTTAATTATTCATCAGTTACAATGAGTTACAATATGAAACTACCTCCATTGTAATTTTTAATAAAATATTTTTCTAATGACAATAATTTCATATTGATACTTATTGTAATTTGTTAGTAATTAATACTTAGCCCAATGTTAATTAATTTGGGACGGAGGGAGTATTATATTAGCACGTAATTGTAGGCCCTAGTTATCGGGCAAATGGCGCCATTATTGGGAAAGTGGTGGGTGTCAAAAGAATAAAAAAGAGTGAAAAAGAGATTAAGGCGTGAAGTAAAACAGACAAAAAGCTTAATTACAACTTCCTTTTTGTCTTTTACACAGCCTGGTTTTGTCATCTTGACGATTGACCGTTGAATCCCCCAAGATTCTCTTCCTAACAGCTTTCTAGTTACAACTGTAAAAATTTCATCACACATCGTTACAGCGTTACTGATTCAATCCCTAGTGTGAAATTAAGGCCCCATTCTTTTATGTGGTGGGATTGTTTGTCGTTATTATATCATAATTTTCATTTTTTCATCACAACTCACGTAACTCTCCATTTCCCTTTTTATTGAAAATGATAACTTTTCAAATAAAAAATCAAAATTTTTACTCCCTCTGTTTGGTTTTATCTGTCGCCTTGAAAATTGTGCCAAAAACTTTTACTGTTAAATTTTAATTTGTACAATCATACGAAATTGATGTCATTAGTTACGTAATAAAAAATACTATTAAAAAAGTATAATATTATATTTTTTTGCAAAACATTTATATTAAAAATTGGTACTGAAAACCGTAAATGACAGATAAAAAAGAACAGAAGAGTACTTTATTTCCACTTATTATTATTTTCAAATTAAAATATATCAATCCACTTTCTATTATTTTCACCACCACTTTCCACATTCTACCACACTGTAACCAATCTCACCATAAAAAACAACGGGCTTATATATTTGTATAGTCGTTTAATAAAACATGATTTTCCCTTCGATCAAACATGCAATTGTAGGTTAATGTTGACATTTTGACTTGAAAAATGCTTGTATATTTGTATGGCCGTTTAAACCAGTGAATAGCTCCACTCAACAACTAGTTTACTCTTTCGTGCGAGTGCTGCTACTATATGTCATCGATTGAGTGAACCGAAAGCAATGTCACAAAATTACGCTTTAATATGTTCTGTGAAATTTTTTTATCATTTTAACTTAAATGGATTGTATAGGTTCACTTTTTTTAAAGATTATATTCAGTAGTGTGAATAGGCTATAGTTTATTCGTAAAAGGCTTAATAAAAAATATCTTGTGAGTGTGGATGAGTGCATGGGCGGACCTAGGGCCATGCCAACGGTGCCCAGGGTCACCGTTAACTCAAAAAAAAAAATTAAAAAATGAAGTATAATTTGGAATAAAAATTATAAATTTTATATTTTATTATATAAAATACTAGTGTATTGGTCACCCTAATTAAAAGGTCAAGATCCGCCACTCATGAGCGGCATATATAATGTTGATGATCAACAGGTCAGAGCAGTCTCCTTGTGAATTTGGGGACGATTTGGATGGTGATTCCTTATCTATTGGGTCGGGCTCTGATATTCCCCGGTTGGGGATTTCTTCCCTTAGAGTACTAAAGCTTGTACTAAGCGTAAAAGAAATGATGAAACGATGTTGAAATCTAAATGACATCTAGTTAGTGGTTGCTCACAAAGTTATTCCTTTGGACAACATTTAGTAGGACTATGACGAGTCAAAGAGGAGTAAGGGACTATATATATTGATCCCTTCAACTCCTTCAAAGTCACTAGAATATTTCTAGCTTGGCCTATTTAACGCTGCATAACAGAAATTAGCCTTACCTACATTCTCCAATGATAAGGCAGAACCAATATCAACGAGTTCATGCTTTAAACCTTAAATATAAGATAAAATGACATTATTGCACTCCAAAACCATAGGAACAGTAGCTATACACTCCAATCCAAAACAAAGGCAATAGACACCTAGAAACTAAGCAACTACAATTGACTACACACAACCCCTACTACCATTGGCCAAAGAACAACCCCATATACTAATACCCAAATGATAGGCAACACTGCAAAAAACGTGTAAAAAGAGATAGTATAGGTGTATACACAATGTCTACGGCTAGTTAACATGGTAATAGTCACATAATTCCTACAAAACCAAGTCAAATTGGCTAGCGGATCAAATCATGTCAACCCTTATAAATAATAAATATATGCACACGTCATTAAGATTTCAACCCTAAACAGACAATTTTTTTTTTATTTTATTTTTTAAACTTGGGTAAATAGGAAGGTCCACCCTTGATAGGGTAAATTGGTGAGGGAGACCAACCTGTGGTTAGAAACCTCCTCTCCAGAATCAAGTAACTAACTAAGAAAGACCAGAAAAGTAGAAAAAAAAAAAACCTAACTACAAACCCTACACAACTACACTTATTACAAAGACTGAAATGTCACCTTCCAAGCGGTGACAAACTACAAGAACCCAAAAACTTAATACAAAGGTTGAAATGTAACTTTTCAATTCTAGATAAATACAAGAACCCAAAAACAGCAGGCGTGTGAACAAGGAAAAGCAAATTCTCAGAGTTGACCACCATAGGAATCGAGGCCCGACTAGACAAATGAACATACTCGAAAGAAGATACCAGCAACCGCCAACTTAAGGCTGCCACCACCAGTCAAAACACTAATGTGGAGGCGAAAACCGATGAAGGCGGCGACTAGAACTACACCTGCAAACTTGCCTCTAATCTCTGCCCAACACCATCGTCACCAACGCCTCACACCACCACCACCATTTGTCAAGTACAATATTTGGATCGAAGTTGTTTCAATCTGTTTAAGTTCCACTTGGTACAAAATTAAGTTTAACAATTCTAATTATTTGACAATTCTAATTAAGAGTGATTCGTAAAACAAAACTGAAATCTTCAAAATATTATGCTTCATTTTCATACATCGGAGATTTTTTTCTCTGAAATTACCCCGTTCAAACTAAAAGAATACATGGAGCTCGAACTATTAACCAACCAAAATTTTGTGGGACTAATTCTAAATTAGAAAAATCTGTCTCCTTACAATTCTAATATAATATTATTGACTTTTTTTTTATCAAATTCAAGTCTTATTTTTATCACTCTCTACACAATTATATACAACCTAAGTAAAAACAATTTTGATAATATAGAGATTAACTCCTATTTCTTGAAAATATTCTGAAAGAAAAAAATGATAACTAATAAGAAATGGATGGATTACAAAGTAAGAGTATTGTTCTTACGCAAGTTATTGAAATTTTGTCTCATTTAAAACTGTTCACATTTGTGACCCAAGAAAGCTGGAAGAAACCCACAAAAAGTCTAAACTAAGAAAATATAGATAGATAAATAGATATATAAATAAAAAAAATACAAATCAACAAGGAATGCACTGTGGAATGTGGATTGATAAGGGGACTGTCTCACATTATTATGATTATCCATAATCATATAATATTGAAAGGGAAATGAAATAGTGAAGACAAATGTAATTATTAATAATCTCATGGGATGCTTCCTTACATTTTTCCCTTGGTGGGGGGCTGTCTTCTTTTTTTTTATTTTTATAATAAAGAACAAAAAGTAATGGATTTTGGGCAGGAGCTATTAACAGCTCTTACATTCACATGCTCATATTTGTCAGAACAAAATGTGTGGGTTTCATTTGCAGGGCTTCTCCTCTTCCTCTTCCTCTTCCTCTTTCTCTTCCCTTTGGTTGTTTATTATAATGATCATTTAAACGCAGCTGCAGGAAACAGAAATTTAACAGAAAAAAAAGATTTAAAAAATGGCGGGTCTGCACTAGGGTGGTCAAACCACGATTTCTCTGCACCTTTGATGGTGGTTCTTCCTTGATTCAAAAAGGTGATTTGGGTCTCTCTATTTTCATGTTTTTGCAATTGGGTTGTTCTTATTCTTTGATGTTTTGTTGCCATTGTTGATGGATTGCTTGTTTTCAGCTCCTAAATGGGTTTACTTTTGGGGTTCTTTTGTCATTTTCATCATTTTTGTCTCAATTTGCTTCTCAGATTCTGGGATTTGTTGCTAATGGGTTCATATTGTTAGGGATTTTTTCGCTGTTTCTTTCTCCTAAGGCCTTTCCAAGGTTGTGTTTTTCATGTTGTTGCAGATGATTGACTGTGTGTAACCTGTTCTTTGCTTTTCCTTGTTTTCATTTTCTTTCTAGGGTTTCTATTTGGAACATCTTGAAATGGTTTGTTTGATTTGAAGTTGTGGTTTTTAATGCAACTCTGTTTGGATCTGTTGATATCTTCAGGTTAACATGTATATTTAAGATGTGATGTGCATGATGGGGGCCAAGGCATGTCTTTTCCCTGGGAAACTTGCATGCTTCATGTTTTCTTGGATAATGATGGAACTCAATTGTTTGTGGTAACTAACACAATTTACCCAAAAGTGGTCCAGATGTGGTCCAATTTATGTGGACTTTGGCATTTAATTTTATGGTTGTATGGAAAATTATTGAATCTATATGCTCATCTATATCATTGAAATTTAGAGGTACCATTCATGAATTTCCTTGGTGAATCTTGGTGCATGGATCCTATAACTTTGTTGCAATTTTGAGAAGGCTTGGACATCAATTCCCAATAAATCCATGCTAATAGTGCAATATATAGTTGCAGAAGTAGCTGTAGAATGAACAGGAAATTAGTACGGCTATTATTGAAGATACTTCACAGGAAATTAGTATGGCTGTCATTTTGTGCATTCAAATAAGCTGGAAAATAGGCTCAGATGATGAGTACAAAATGGATGAATGGAAGTGTCGAAAAAAGAGATTATCTCCATCTTCAGTTGTCGACTGTTCCTCTAGAAGACTTAGGAATCAGCTCTGGTCTTAAGAGCTGGGCAAGTTATCCCTACCCTACAACCGATTGCGAGTTGTCACAGATGAATGAAAACTTGTCCACTTTAATGACGGGTTGCAAGATAGACTTGCCCTCCACCGAGTTGTGGTAGGCTGGTAGCTGATGTTTGACAAGGATTAGATAGTCAAGCTCACATAATTGGACTACTTGTTTGAAATTTGTTATTCTGATCATATATGTAGAATAAGAATGACTAATTTTTAGTAATTTAGCCTATTCTGCATTCTTGGTTGCTTGTCTCCAGAAGGTAACTTCTGTACTGAATATTGAGGTAAGCAGTTTGCTTGTTTTAATTTTGTTTGTAAGACCATTTTGGGAGCTTGAGCCAGCTTGCTTTCTACCATATGATCTTAGCTCTGGCTTCATATAGTTGCTGGTTAATGGCATACAAGAAGTTAAATATAATCTTATTTTCTGGTCTTGTACTCTTGTTCCACTCTGTTCAGCTGATTAACCTTGTTCTCTTTATCAAACATGTTTTACAGGTTAGAACTACACATCAAGGAATTGTTGAGTGTGATCCATCCTTGCAGAAACCATGAAGCGGGCATCAAAAAAGGGTTCTCACAGTGGTATGCCTGTTCGTCGGAGAGAAAAACTAGCTGCTCGTTTTTGTATTTTCCCCAGGGTAGACTCAGCAGCCAGCAGTCCAGGCTATGCTCCGGTGTACCTTAATGTCTATGACTTGACACCCGCCAATGGCTACATGTACTGGGCTGGCATCGGTATCTTTCACTCTGGCATTGAAGGTTAGCAGCTAATGTGCAAATCTTCTAATAATGAACATGAACATGAACATGAACATGAACATGAACATGAACATGATAAATATACAGATATATTTCAACTAAAGGCTTTTAGCCTTTTAGGCATAGGAAGTTGTTTCTGCATATCATGACTCAAAAGAACTAAGAAGTTGTCATATGTTCTTGGGTGAATTCCTTGAGTTTGTGGGGAAAGATCCGTCATCATGCAATCATGCATGTAGAGACAGTTGAAGTATTCACTATCAGTTGTCATTAGCATTTCTATTTGCAATCTGCATGAGGCTAAAAGTGTGCTACACTTTGTGTAACAGTCTACGGTGCAGAATATGCTTTTGGTGCTCATGACTTCCCAACGAGTGGTGTTTTCGAAGTTGAACCCCGCCAATGCCCTGGCTTCAAGTTTAGGAAATCAATATTTATGGGAACCACATCATTGGATCCTTATGAAGTTAGAGAATTCATGGAGCAGCAATCTATGAATTATTTTGGTGATACGTATCACTTGATTGCCAAGAATTGCAACCATTTCTCTGACGATATGTGCTACAAGCTGACAGGGAACAAGATCCCTAAATGGGTTAATCGCCTTGCAAGAATAGGTACGTTGAATTCCGTATGCCTTTCCCCTTCAAAAAAATCGGTTCTAGATATTGTGAGTACTGAAAATAGTTTCAAAAGGAAACTTATAGACAATTTTCAGCTTGACACTAAGAAAAATGCCTTACTAAACTGTCATTCTTTTGTTTCGGTAACCTCTAGACTCTCAAAAGCGAGACCCACATTGGTTGAAGTTGTTTCGTTTCATTAACATATTTTCTACTTGTGATGTGTCCCGATGACAGGTTCAGCCTGCAACTGCATACTCCCAGAAGATCTTAAAGCTTCCACTATCACACACAACGCCGAAGTTGAAGAACTTGAAAGCGAGAAGAAGCGTCTAAGAGCCTTCAGCTGCTTTTCATCCTTCTCAATGCCTCCAAAGGAAGAAACTATTTCTTCTCTGTTTCTACACTCACACTACAGAGAATGTTTGCCGCCTTGGGAGCCTAGTCGGACTAGACCAGGTTTGGCTGAAGAGGAAGAGTGACATGAAAATCACTATGTTGTTTTTTCCTTTTATTTTCTGACAACTGGGTTTCAGAAAATTAGAGTTAGGGATAGCAATCTTGATCTTCATTGTGTATAGATCGTATTTTTGGCCGAGTGTAAATGTGCAGCCTCGCCATTTTTGTTCCTGCTATGTTAGTCGTTTGGTCTACCAAGGATTGCATTTCCTTGAACCAACGTGTGTTGTAATATTATTAGAGTGCTTATTCTGTTGAATTGCAATTGTATCAACATGTACCCTGTTGAATCAGTGTGAAGGGTTGGCTTTTTTACTTCTGGCATTTTAGATACAGATTGTTTCACTCGTACTATATTCTTATCAAAAGCATCTATCAAGATGGAATTTGATACTGGAAACACAGATACCCAGTTTTCATAGCGGTCCAAAAAGGGACATATTCTCTAAAGGGTATAAAAGTCCTCAAACTAACTAGATTTTGAACTTTTGTCAAGGTATCATCTTTCCTTCTTTTTTTTTTTTTTTTTTAACTCAAGATCTCTTTTCTGAACCTTGATTACTTTGCCTCATCAGTCATCACTCATGACTGGCTTTGTACATACCTCCCATGCATAATCCAAAGGAAAACAATCTTTTACTGAAGTCTTGTGTGAAACTACCTCACCTATACAGGCAATGCGAAAGGGTGTAGGATCATCTGATGACTTATTAACTGGCCATTCAAAATCTACCCAGCTCCATAAACCACAGGCTACGAAAAATTCACAGCACTACAAGTTGGAAGAAGATACAGAGGGCTACGACATATAAATTGCAGAAAAGGGTGAAGCTTGGAAGATTAGCGAATTTAATATCCACTGGACACAATAGAAACTTGATCTCCCTCCATTAGTAGATACATACAATGGAGCTTAAAGGGAAAATGCAAGTGAACCCAATGTTTGACATCATCAACAGACACGAATTATGGAATTCCAAGTTTATACGACGCACACGGATACAATCCTGGGAAAAGCATTAACAGATATGGAGACAGTACCCCCAGGAAGGAACGACGAAGGAAGGAAGCAAGACAAGGGTGTCTTTCATATCCAAGTTTACAGTTCGGGACAGGAAATCCCCCTCAAGAGATGCACCTTGGGAAGAAAGTTTGACCTACATAACCTCCAGCCATAGCTCTTCTAACGTTAGATTCAAACATTTTTGGGTTGTCCCTTAACACTGCAGCCGCATCATGATTTAGAGGGTCTTCATAATTTGGTTGCTGAGAAACAAAAAAACACGCAATAATGAATAAACAGCATGGACCTAGTCATTAATTATTAAGTTTGCTAATCAATGGAAGTGTTTAGCTACCGTAAAGAGGTGAAACAACCCATAAATGACAGTGTTAACGTTCAGAACGGGTTTCCAGTCTTCTCTTAGAATGTTGAGGCAGACATTCCCTTCCAAATCAATGTTAGGATGGTACACCTGCCAGAAGCCACACAAGGTGAAGGACAACTCAAGTAATGCATATTATTTGGGAAAAAAAGGAGGGGAAATAAGGAGGGAAGAGAATGGGAAATTCAGCATTTTACTTACCTTTGTCTTGCACTTGACCTTTGGTGGCTCATGCGGATAGACGGAGGGAACTTGGAAGGAGAAGACAAATGTTCCACCACTGAAATAAATTACATAAAATATAATTTCCCACACAAGGAAATAAAACTGAGAGCTGACAAGAGTGCAACTTGGTTTTAACTTTTAAGACATTAATGATAGGTTCAAAGTGCAAACACTTCAACAGTATAGGGCTTTACCAGGCTACACTTTATCTCCATATCAGGAAAATCATACCCAGGGTGTCATCAAGGCAAGATTCCTTTGATGCACTAGCCTGATCAGAGAACTTCTTGTCCTCTCATAAAGGATATATTATATGCATATTATAGAAATCCAGGAACCCTTGACCTTGTGTCAGACCAGCTTGTTGCACAGGGAACAGTTTGGCTACGAAAACAATTTTAGATGAACAAGTGCACTTACAGATAATATCCCTCATCTGGACGGATGGTGACTTCAAAGTTCATCAGATCATCCTTGCCATTGGGAAATGATATGTTACAAGACTTTGGCAGGTTCAGCTCACTGATATCTGCAAGGTAAATTACGAATGCCCTATTTTAAGCACAACATCTAATTATGGATAACATAGATCAAGTAGATGAGCACAAAGCTGCCCAAGTAAAGTTGGGCCTGTCCAAATTCATGGTAAAGGTAAGGTAAAGTAGGATAAAGTTAGGTTTTGGTAAATTTTGGTGACTTTGGGTTGAGTAAACCATTAATGATGGTTGAATTTATCTTATCCTACTGACCCATGATTACCCACTAATTGGACAGGCCCAACAGCCATTCACCAATGTCCATACCATATATAATTATGTATCCCCACTCTCCACCCCAACAAAAAAAAAGTGCCTTTAGATGGAATTTGCAGCAGAGGTCAGAGGTCTGGGGAAGCTTCAGAGAACACATTATATTAGAAGGAATCAAAACCCTCAGCACCCCCCCCCCCCCCCCAAACCCAACTGACAGAAGTACGATGACCTCCACCCATTATGACTTTTCAGGATACAGCAGCGAAGGCATAAATTAACCTTCATCTTAGAAACAGGGACCCCATCTATCTGGACAAAAGTACCCCCTTTTCTCAGTAAAGACTAATGCAAACAAGTACTAACAACATAATGTACAGAGCAACATGAAGTAACTAAGAAAAAGCAATAATTTGAGCATGTCATGAAGCTAGATCAGATAATTATCAACAACCAAACGCAATAAATGACTACAGAACTAAGAATCAACCAAGTACACACATAGTCATCCTTCCTTAAACTTTTTCTAGGCAGTACCAAAACATCATATGTGATTATGAAACAACAGCACTATAGGAATGCCTGAAGTGTAAGAAACTAACAGGAGGAACTTGGAATCTGGATCCCTAAAGTACGTCAAATCACAATCCAAATCCAAATCCAAATCAATATACCAGAGACACGTCAGAGCAGTCTTGGGAAGTCCGATGCAGCAGACTTCTAGTATGAAATGGTTAATGTTATTGGACCATAGATCACTAAGCACATACATCATGAGCAAAAAATATGAATTTAAGAAATTGTCCTCCAAGAATACCTTTATGAAGACGCAATTCTCCAGCTGTTTGCTTCTTCACAGGAGGTTTTCCATTAAGGTTTTCAGCTGTTTCCTTTTGCTTTGCTTTCACTTTGAACAAATTAATCATCTTCCCTGGAGAGGAAAAGGAAAAAAATAACCAAACACAAAAATCCAAGTCCAAATGAGCAATGAAGCACCAACCTAAGGCACTCACAAAGCATAAAAGAAATTATGAGGGAAACGCTAAAACAAGGCACAATATCTTCCATTTAAACAAAGAGACTCATATTAGTATGTACGATCTACAGGAGCATATTCTTGAAAAGATGGGTTATCAAGGACCACCACTCCAAAAAATCGATAGGCATAACACATGCAGAAGATTTAGGACCATGCATTGACGACAATTTCCTTTCCCACATGAGTTGTTCAAACCAAAGATACTGACATTCTGCTTTCACCAAGAATGAGCAAGCATATTGCAGGCAAACAATCTTATTCTACATTACCAAAGAAAAGACAGAAATTTCCTATCAAATGCTAGATTAAGGCCCTAAACCTATAGTTATGCATCGTTCAACTTTGTCTAGGGTCTGAAATCTGAACACCAAGAGTAGAATTAAATGAATTAGCAATAAGCATTCGACATTAAGCGAATCATATATTCTAGAACTAACCAACAGCCAAATTTAATGTTTCAAACATCAAAAAAAAAAATCCCGAATAAACCCTTCTCACTTCATCAATGTTCTTCATTGAGAATCATTTGGAGGATCATGACCTAAAGAATCCCTAACAAAAGAATATACAAGCAGTTACTGGGTCCATAATTGGAAACCTCAAAACCCTAATTGACTAAAAACCCTCAGCCACCAAAGAGCTTCCAAATTCTGCAACCAAAAAACCCAACCGATCTAGATTACCCAAAATCATCATTAAAATCGAAATTTTAGAACCCTAGAAATCAGAAACAATTCCACCCAAAATTAATCCCCAAACATCTCGAAAACTCAAGCCTTCAACAATCAAGACATAGAATTTGTCGCACGTGGGGCCCGATTAATCAAAAACTGCCAAAGCTGGATCTAAATTAAGATCCTTTAGTTGAGAGTTCCACACGCAACAGTGATCTAACAAGATAAAACAAATGAATTGGAATTCAACACGAGATAATAAAACCCTAAATTTCGATCGGAGCAAAAAAAACAGAACAAAGTGAGAGAAGATAGAGTTTAAAGACGATACCTTCGGAGGATGGAGAGAGACTAGTTGGTGGTCGTCTATGGCAGAAGCTTTGCTTTGGGTTGCTGCTAGAGAGAGAAAGAATGAGCAGACTGAAGAGAGAGAAAGCTGAAGAGAAAGTAAAGGGGGAATTTTACGGGTCGGGTTTATATATGGACCGGGGTTTGGAATCAGCCGTCCTATTGCCATGGCCCATTGGCTTTTCGCGTAAGCCGTAACTTCGATTCCCGGTTGCGTAGGATTAGATCAATACAGACCATTCGATTATTTAAAGAGCCCCTCTCAAGAGATCATAGATCGATTGTCCCAAGCATAACGAGATCGATTGCCTTATCTAAATAATAGATAATGAATTAGGTGTTATATTAGACACCGATCGGAAACCAGTAGATACAGATGGAGAAATAATAATTGCAAAATTAGTAGGTGCAAATTGAAAAATAACGATTGTGATTGAAATTTATTGTGTGAGAATTGGTGCCACAACTTGATCTTTCACCACATAGAAGATATTTTAGTAATGATTTGTAGTAAAGTGCGGTGGAGTGTGGTAGAATATTGAGTAGTGCGGTGAGATTCATGTTGGGAATGTCCCGATAATGTTCGATATACATGGAGTTTAAACCAATATAATATAGTGATTATATATGTCTTGCTAGAGACCTTTATATTCGGTAATTAAATATGTTTAATTACAACTATATTATTTGGTCCTACTGGGTCACACAAATAAGTCCCCTGAAACAATGTATGTAACATATGTAATATCGTATTATGTTTAGGAATGTTGGGAACTGATTTCTATGAGAAATCAGTCCAACGCGGACCCAATAGGACTCAACACAAACCGTATTGATCTGCCACGGACCGTGGTGATAATGGGCTGACTTAAAGAACATTCTGGAGGCCACGACCGTGTTGCCTCAACATGGACCGTGTTGGGCCTCATAATACGCCGTTAAGTAAGTCGACCATTAGGGTTTTAGTAACCCTTTTCCCCAAGTCATTCATACCCTATAAATATGAGTCTCTCTGAGAGATTTATGAGCAAACTGCTTGAGACTTTCAGAGAGACATGGTGATTTCTTGAGTTCCTTCTCTCTCTTAGTTTGCAGTTATTGTTTCTTGAAACAACCACCTATACCGAAACACATACATCTTAGGTCAACCTCTACATTGGTTGGTTAATTGTTTTATAATTGTTATGAATATTCCGCCAATTAATCTGTATCTGTTTAGGAAATAGATAATCTAAAACCCAACAATTCGAACTTGAGACCCAGTGGCGGATCTAGACTACGAAATTAGCAGTGTCCACTTAATAATATTTTAGATAGTTGGAGTATTATGTTGAATTGGACGCCTTTTATTAATATTTTTGGGTCTTTTCTAGGGTGTCCACTTAACGTAAATATACACCAACATCCTAAAATATAATAGGTTACTTAAATTTTTTTCGGAGCTTGAGATGTGCGTGGACACCCTTGGTGTCAACGTAGATTCGCCTATGCTGAGACCTCTTACTCAAGTCTAACTCTAATACCATGTAAAACCATCTTAACCAAAAATTTAAGTTGATGGTTGTAGGCCCTATATGGTTGTAGGTCCTATAATAGTTGGGTGATGATAAGTGTCTTGCCCCAAGACACTCCTTAAATGTCTTCACCCTTATAAAATCAATACTTATTATCGTTTTTAACCCCAATTTTTTTGACAGATACTATTAATTATCAATTATAAGAAGCTTGGAATGTGTTGGCTACGCCAACAATTAAAATTGACACCCTAACGAATGAACCCCATCCGTTGAGCATATTTTAGACTTTTTTTGTAAATTTTTAAAAATATGGATAAAAGTGTGATTTTATACAATTTATATATATTATTATAGTTATAGAAGTCAATCATGTAACTTTTTTCCAATTTAATTCACAAATATATAGGTTTTCTATAATGACAAGACACAAAATATGTGTCTTGCACAAGACTTTTATCATTTCACATAATAATTTTATACTCTAACAATTTTAACTCACTATTGCAGATGGTTTAATCCCCCTCCCCCTCTCCCTCCCCTCCCCAAAAAAACCTAAAAACAAACTCCATAAACGCCCAACAACGTAACTACGGGAGCAAATTCATCAACCCTACCAATATGTCATCAGATTAAGATGAGATCAATACACATTCATAAACTTTTATTTATTTGACAAGAGCACAACTAACATATACTCATATTAAACACAACATGATTTTCAATAGCGGAAATTTGGGTCATTAACACCGGAAATTTGGGTCGATATTGCAAGTGACAGGAAGGGCTACAGCGAAGGGGACATCAAAGTGGTGTTGAGCTAGGTCCTTGTCCGTCTTCAACTCACAGAAGCAAGAAAGGTTAGCCTTGACAACCCTAGAGCAACATGCCTTAGAAACTGACCCCTTTTCAGTACGTTTTTTAAACAACGGATGTTTACAAAAACCCAGTTGTATAAAGGTTAGCCCACAGAAACTTTTCCGCATGATACTGCTGTAATTAGCTCTTGGTTGTCTGGGCTGACCCTGAGCTGGTCTGATGAATGGTTCATATATAATCCCATTCAGCCTTCGCCTTCGGGAAAACCACGTCGCTCATCATTATAATCATGATGGCCAAGACAAGGGCGAGGATCTGCAGGGGCTCCTTCTTGTGAGTAGCCATAACTTTTTTCCTATGATTGGGTTGATTATTCTTTTGGAGAACTAGTAGTAAGTTTTATTGCTAGCTAGGTGTTATGAGCTTGATTGGAAGCTATTACACGTATATATGTATGAGTATGAGGATAATAGACAATAGTCAAAGGTTGAATTTAGGTACAAACTCGCTTTAAGCAAGTTATCTACTATGGCACAGTATGTGGCATCTGGCATGTTAAGAATGTAGAGACAATTCATGATTATCTTGGTGTGGCCTGTTTGTGCGAGTTTGTGTTAGGAATAACTAAATCGATGTCGTATACATACCTATGTACGAGTGTGTGTGTATGTACTTGTGTGTTAATACGTGTGTGTATATGTATGTTTGTATATATAGGTTTATATGTATTAAGCACACATACATATCCTCCAATATTATCAAACTAGCTAACAAGTGAACTAGGGCTACGTATATATATGCTTCATCTAAATCCTCCATTAAATCCTGGTGTTGTTGCTGTAGGTTGAGCTAGTCTCCATGCATCTTGTTTGTCCATAAACTAATCGTCATCATTGTTGCAATTAAATACTAGGGCTACGGCCTACGGCCGTGTTCTTTTCTGTGGTTGGCAAACTGCGGTGTCACAACCTACCGCAATTTGCCACACCCCACCGCATTTTACCGCAAATAATTATTTTTCTCTCTCCTCACCTTTCTCTCACCTCACTTTTCTCCTCTACTTTTTACATTTTCTCTTCTCACCTACCCCACATACTGATAACCTACTACAATTCCACCACATCCCACCACACCATTCCGTAAAATACCGCATAAAAGAACACGGCCGTACTAGAACAGCAGCATGTGAAAAACGGGCGAGAATGATGATGGATCAACTTCAATCTCTTGCTGATTAGTTTGATTATCTTTCAAAACCTATATATTTGCATATTAAATTTTAAAAATTGATAGGATTGACTTTTATAACTACAATATAACATTAAAAAATAAATTTATTATGAAAAACAAAATTTTTAAACAATGTCTTACCCCAAAACACATATCAATATATTATCACTTGTCGTGCTTATAAAAATTTTAGGCGCTCATTTTCTTATATTCTAAAAACTGAGACATAAATATTTGTAAACTGCAAAGCTCAATATTATAGCTTTAAAATGATAAATATCATGGCACAATTTAGTATAAAAATCACACTGTTACTTATTAATTGAGTTTGAAACTAAAGTATATATACAACTAAATAAAAAATTAGTTAAAGTACTCATTGAACAAATTTTTATAGGCTTTAAATAATAAAAAATAAAATTAAAGTATGACTAAATTGTATAAGTACCATACCATTTATAAATTGTATAAAAATAAAATCATATTTTTATCCATATGTTTTAGAATAATGAAAGCACTAACAAATCATGTCTTAATTGATGTTGGTTATCAATAAATTGAGCTTACCCAATCCATTAAAAAAGCCACCATATACAACTAATCCAACCAACTACAAAGTTATAAATTGTTTGCAAATTGATTTTCCCATTACTAATTTTAATTATATATAGTAATAATAGTATCCATATGTTTGAACATTTCCTTGCCTTAAATGGGTATAAAAACTTTGGAATGAAGCTCCTGAAATTTGTTATTAGAGTAACTGTAGTGACAAAGATTGATGAGGAGGTTTCTTTTCTCAACTTGCAAATTCCAAGTACCCCACACGGATGAAAAATACGGGTTCTACTCTTCTAGATAGCGGCATAGCGCTGGTTATATCCAGGTAAATTTGATCCAGACAAAATTTAGATAAGAAATTTATGTTTAAACTCTGTTTTATTTTGAGTTGGATCGATTTGGACAATTTGAATAAAGTTAAATTTTGGTCAAAATCAAGTTTAGACAAAAGAAAAAGGAAGAATTTTATGTCCGCATATTCGATCAATTGGGTTAATATCAAAATTTGAACAAAAAATTTATAAGTAAACTTGATTTTTCCAGAGTCCGAAAATTCAAATATTTCAGAACGGACAAAATTTTACCAACTCTATGTCGAGAGGAAGGGCCAGGTGACAGCGCACGTGACTAATGAACAGTATTAAAATTAAAATAACTTTTCTTAGCTACAGGCAGTATAATTTAAATTTGACAGATTGACGTGGCGTAGAATATTAAAAAATCCCCCTCTTGTTACAACCAATCATAGCCAGACACGTGTTTCAGCTTTTACTCCACACAAAAAAGGTGAACAGAAATTTTGTGGTAATTACATTGGGGGGGGAGAAAAAGCAACCGGAAATAAAAGGTGGGCCACATCATCCATATGGGCCTCCCTGAGCTGAGCTGAGGCCCTGTCTGTTACACGGTTTTACAGTTGAGCATCTCCGCTGGCAGGCTTAGCCACCAAGAATGTTTACCACCAAGGAGGGGTGAAAATTAAAACCAAAACTTTTACCACTTCCCCTGCTCTCAAATTTTTACTAGTTTTTGAGACAAATAATCATTTTCCCCATAGATAAAACTAAACGTCAAAAGTGCAACTAAGTATTTTATTTGGATGAATTAATTATGATAATATTTAGATCATGTTCATTTGTGTGCACAGTTGGTATGATGCGTAAATGGTATTGTATAGAAATTATGGAAAATGCGATAAGGTGTAGAATGATATGGTAAAATTTATAAGAAGTGTGATTGTTATATTCTTTTTAAAAGATAAGGATAACTATCATCAGACCACCCTATGATGATTAAAAAAAAGTTTAACTTATATAGATATTCATCATCATTTTTGCCATTGAGAACTTCAACTTTCTTATTAGGTGAGGAAAACGTGATCAAAATAATATCCATAATCTCAAGGCTAGTTTTTTTTTTTGTTTTTTTTAGGTATATATGTTGAAGAAATACCTTATTTCACAACATAATTTATCATGGGCATTTCTATATTTAGGATCTAAAGTGTGAATTGCGTGTAATACCAACTAGAACAAAATAGTTACATAGTTATCGATCTAGAACTAACAGTAAACCTTACTATGTAAGCTACAACTAATTAAAATTATAAAATGATAGACTTGCTTTCCAAGTTTGCATTTATGTTTGAGAAAAACTATATAAAGTCACAAACTGCCTCCATTTTGAACAACTTTTGAGAAGCCAATTGACCACATATACTTGCTCTCTCATTTGATCAACCACACCCTCACAAGAAAACCTGCTTGACGAACAAGTGAAGAACAACTTCAACACCAGGTTTGTAATTTCAATGTCTCATGATCTCTCATTTGTAAATTGATCAACCACACCCTGTTCTTTTATACGGCTGGCTGCGGTATAACGCGGTGCGGTGGAATTGTGGTGAAATTTGGTGGGTTTAGAAAAGTTGGTGGTGGACTGTGGTGGGTTGTGATAAGGTATGGTGGGTTTTGTTTTTAATAATTGTAAATTGTGTTTGTTAATGTGAAAAAATAATTGAAAAAAGTGAGATGAAATAAATTTGAAAAAGTTAATTGTGGTGGGTCGTGGTAAATTGTGGTGGATTAGTAGGTTGTGGTGGGTTGTGGCAAGGTGCGGTGTGTTGTGACACCGCAGCCAGTCAGCCGTATAAAAGAACTGTGCCTTAATACCCATCAAATTATATCTTCAAAGACTCCATAATCTTCGTATGCAATTATATTAGGTACGTAGTTAATTAGTATTTCACTTCTTTCTGATGGATGAGGACTTTCGAACTGTTGAGATGATGTTTTTGTAACTATGTTTTATGTGTTGCGTGATTGTCTATATCTATATCTAGCCACCACATTCCACACTTGTCTTTTTAGTTGTTAGTGTGCAATATTATTGTCTGTATCTGTATATGATGAATTAATGCTCCTTCCTCTTCAAGAGCAAGTATGTTTCCTCAAGAGAGTATATCTGGAATCAGCCTTTGTGCAAACAAAGATATTTGTTGAGATAATGTTTGTTATTTATGTTCGGATCTTCTTCGAGACTCTGTAAAAATAGAATCCAGACTAAAAGTTATTGTTGTTGTTAGGATAAGCTATATTTTTTGAGCACTTCTTTAAAGTATTGATTTGGTGTATGTTATAGTTTATCTTAATTATAAAGAAAAAACTTACGGTGGTTGTCAACCATAACAACCACCACAATGAAAACGATAGTTATCCATATATGTGTCAACTTTTATATTCAACATTCATTATTTTATTTAGTACAACATTATAAAATATATTTTCTTAATTAAAATAAATTTTTTGAATTTTTTAAAAATTTAAATATCTTAAATCTAAATTTTTTTCCTAGTAAAAAAGCATATTTGAAAAATATTTATTAAATTTTTTTAAAATAAACTAAAATTTTAAAAAATATATTTTACAATTTATATTAAATTTGAAATCTAATGGTCAAGGTAAAACTTGACACATGTATGAATAAGATTTATTTTACTTACGGTGGTTGTTATGAATGACAACCACTGTAAGTGCATCCTAATTATAAATATATGAAAACAATAATTTTATGGAAATCCATACCTATATAATAAAATAAGGAGGTCCATAAAATTAGGGCTAGCTAGAAGGTCTATGACATGTTCACCAAACTAGCACAATTAAGTATGCTCAAAACTGACTTGATTAAGACAATGCATCCTACATATGAGATGTTTTTGTTGGAGTATTTTAAGAGTTAAGAGGCTAAGGAAACCAAGTTATAGGCTAAGGGTTGACCGGGGAGGTCAAAACAAGCTTAATTATAAGGTGAAACTGGTCCAACATAGACCGTGTTAGACATGATACGGGTTGTGATGGTGTCCAAAAGGTCACATAAGGGAAGCCTGGGCCAACACGGACCGTGCTATATCAGCACGTGTCATGTGGGGGCCAATACGAACCGTATTGGAGCCCAGCAGAGCCAATTTTGAAATCCCTTAATTTTAGCCTCAAGTGTCTTTTTTTGATAATTAGCGGTTAAATGACCCTTTTATTCGCAAAGCTAGATTGAAACAATAGAATCAGTCAGCCAGCAGAAACCAAAAATAGGCTACAAACTGAGAGACATCATCCATGAGATTTGAAAAACCTTAACAGAAAAGAAAATGATATAACCAGTTACACCAACTACCAACCAAAAATCACAGTCAGAGGCTCCATTTGACGATTTTACAGAACCTCAAGTACTAACTCGTGGATTATTCTTGAGTGATATTCTAAATCAATAATGATCCCTTAATCATGGTCAAAATTCCATGGACAATGCCCCTCAATCATGCTTTGTGATTGGCAAGTTTGAATGCTCCTGAGCACTATAAATAGAGGATGAATTCCATTTATCTAACACACCACAACACTCTTCCTTCTTCCTTCTTCCTAGAAAGCTGCAACACAACTCCTAAAGTGTTGAACTGCATCAGCTTCTTGAGAGTTCTTAAGAAATCTTGTATTTTTCTTACAAGAAGTTAAGTTTTACCCGTAAGTCCATTCATGGTCTTGTGAATAAGTCTTAAGGGGAGACGGGTTTTGACCCTCGACTCCTAGCTACCCAAGTGATCTCTCATCTTGTGCAAGTGACCATGTTTCCCCATATTTTTAACTGTTCTAGCTATCTAGATTCTAGACAATGCACAAGCTAGCTAGAAGGTATATGATCTAGAAAGTCTAGTTGAGGTAATTGGTACCTAAAGGTACTCAAAAGGTAGTTTTCCTTGAGAGAAACCCCTACAAGGCTACAGGAGATAGAATTGGTACCTAATAATAGTTTATTTACAATCTCCTCCATAAGAAGATGTTGCATGGCAAAAGAAAGGTTTATTTGATGAACCCTAAACTTGAGGGCGCTGTGATTCTGTGAGTTTCGTCAACAATCGATATCTTGTGGGATGACTCTTTGGTCTTGCTCGTCGTTTGTTTTTTAGGCATCCTTTTTGTTTTTTAGTAGTTTCGTTGTACTACTGCTGTTTTAATTTGTGTTGTTATTTTTTTCTATTTGTTGTGCTGCTAATACTTTTGTAGATGTCTAAATCTTTAGATGCGAACTTTAAGTCTATTTTCGACTCAAAATAATTGAAAAATTAGAGGCCAGGAGACATCTCTAATAACTGTGAGTGTCCTCGATCGTGACGTATATACATATTCTAGACAAATGTCTTTGCAAATTGAACTAATTTAGGGTCTACACCAAAGCCACAATAGAATGTTCAACTATACCTCTCAAAAGAAGACTTAATCAAAGCAAATTAAACATTGAAGGATCCAATCTCATGGCTTAGCATCTTGCATGGCAGCGAAAATCCGGTTCATTGGCCGACCACAAGAACCAATATATGAGAGAGAAACTTCATGGCAAGCACAATATATAATGAAAATGATAAACTTACCCAAACTCATCTAATTTCACACTGCACCGCAACAATGATACATGTCTTGCCTCAAGATGGATAATAACCATCTTGAATTGTCTATATTTCACATTTTATTAACTTTTAATAATATTTTCTCTAATAATTATGTATATTTATCAACTACAAGAGTATAATATTTATTTGCTAGGTCAAAAAAATGTAAATAATAACTAATTTTATCATTTTCGTTTTATCAATCATAGTAGAAAATGCACATTTTATGTATAATTTTATATTTATAAAAAATATAAATAAAATATTATTTATAGGTTATAATAACCCTTAAAGTAATGAAACATATCTTTATAATGATATAAATATACTTACATTTAATTTTATGTGTGATTTAGATAAGATGCAAAATGGTTAAGAACCATCTTATAGCAAGATATTTATCATTTTACTTTCTATATTCTTCCACAGTTCACCGCAATTTTTCATTTTAATCCGATTATTCCCCATGAAGCATGATGTGTACCGTTAGTCTTACAATCAATCCAATTATACTGATTTTGATCATCATGCATGAATGATTGTGTTAGCTATACAATCAACGCAACCCAACTCTACTGATTCTGCATATATATAACTGACACGTGGCATTACATGCATTTAATCATTTCCTAATTCCATACTTTTCGCGTTAGAAACTTCATACTTGGGAGAGAGAGAAATAGAAAGACTGACTTTGCTTCCCGCGCTTTCTCTCTCATTCTCATTATAGTTCGTTTTGTTTTGTATTGTGGTCACCTCTCTCATTTCTCATGCGTGCAAGCCATTATTTAACCTAAGCCCTTAACGGTCCTAATTCTCTCTTCATTATTTCCTCTTTCTCCTCACCTCTAATTTTCTCTATCTACCCAATTTCATGATCTAATCTTTTGCTTTCTTTCCAAAGCCTAACAATCTAAGTTCTGGATTGAGATTCCCCCCAATTAAACTATACCTGAACAATTCTGGGTCCTTTTGTCTCTTCTCACCGACCTAATTTCTCTCTCAATAAAAGCATCCCACCTTTCTTACATTCTTTCACTACTTGTCTTTTCATCTGGGTACTGTCAATCTGGGTTGATTCTGACCTTCATTTCTCCTGTTTGTTCAGTTTGAGATCGATCCAAATCTGCAGCCATGGGAGGCCATATGAGCAAGAAACCAGCTGAAACCTCAGTGGAGATCAACAACTTACAGTTCTTCACTGAGCTTACATCTTACGAAGCAGCATGTAAATCTGATCAAGACTTACAATCCTTCGACACAACCCTTCACACCCGGACCAGTCACGCCATCAACGCCCTAGCAATGGGCGTCGAAGTTCGATCAATGTCGTTCGATTCCTTGAAGCAAGTCACGGAATGCTTGCTTGAAATGAACCAGGAAGTCGTCAAGGTCATCTTGGAGTGCAAGCAAGACATATGGAAAACCCCGGAATTATTCGAGCTTGTCGAAGAATACTTCGAGAACAGCCTTCAAACCCTGGATTTCTGCACTGCATTGGAGAAATGTCTCAAAAGGGTCAAGGATTCCCAGCTGCTAATCACGATCGCATTGCAGCAGTTCGAGGAGGAATACAAGGAAGCAGGGGAGGCAAAACAGGGGAAAACCAAGTACCTAAAAACCCTCGAAGAACTCAAGAATTTCAAATCCGCCGGGGACCCTTTCACCGAGGAGTTCTTCGCGATATTCCAGTCAGTCTACAAGCATCAGATCCTAATGCTGGAAAAACTGCAAATCAAGAAGAACAAGCTGGATAAAAAGCTCAAGTACATCCACGCATGGAGGAAGGTATCCAGCATCATATTTGTGGCAACCTTCGCGGCGGTGCTGATATGCTCGGTGGTGGCGGCCGCCATGGCCAGCCCGCCGGTGGCGGCGGCGCTGGCGGCGGCCACGGCCATCCCGGTCGGGTCGATGGGGAAGTGGGTGGACTCCCTCTGGAAGAACTACGAGACGGCATTGAAGGCTCAGAAGGAGATGATCAGCACAATGCAGGTGGGGACTTACATTGCGATCAAGGATCTCGACACCATCAGGGTGTTGATCGATCGACTCGAGATCGAGATCGAATCGTTGCTCGGAAATGCGGATTTTGCAGTAAGAGAAGAGGCTGTGAAGGTGGGGATCGAAGAGATTAAGAAGAAGATGGCTGTGTTTACGAAGAATGTGGAGGATTTGGGAGTGCAAGCTGATGTCTGTAGCAGAGATATTAGAAGAGCTAGGACTGTGCTGCTTCAGAGGATCATCAAACACCCTAACAAATAAAAAACAATGTGACCCAATTCAAAATTCCTGGCATTGTTTAGTAATGTTGTTGTGTTGGAACTTCCCACTTTGTGATGGAATCTATTCATTATCTGTGATTTCTGACTGTGAGATTTTTTTGGTTAATTGTTGTAATGTTGAATTAATTAATAAAAGATTTGATACAGTACTTTCGTAAATTTTGCTTTGTGGTTTCTGTTCTGCTTGATGTTTTTGTTCAATGGTAAGTTAATTAATTAAAGATGTGTATTTTAATATTTTTGTTTCAGTATGCTTTCATGGGGAAATGTTTGGATAGTTCCCAATCAATTCCTGCTTAATTACGTTGTCTATGACACGTATGATTAATTTCAGCCACTCAAATATTATAGGTCGACGTTTTATTAGCAAGTTGTCTATGTCATGCATAAATCATGACGTAGACGGGATACTAATGAGGGTACGCTATGACATTTGTATCTATAATGATTTTACCCCTTTTGTATAGTGAGACAAATGGCAAGACTTGAAACTTATTACTTCATCCGTCTTATATTAATTGTTATTTTTGGAAATTATACAATCAAATTTTAAAAATATTGACCATCAATTTATCAATGTATATAAAATTATCATCATTAGATTTGTAATGAAAAATGTTATCATAACAGTATAATATTGCGAAGGTAGTATAAATTTCTAGTTTCTATATAGCAAACAAATTGATTCTGGCAAACTTCACCTAATTAAGGTTTGGTTGGTCGTAACTCGTAAGTAATCTGTTTAGTTTTGTTATAGCATGTGGTTAGATATTTGATTTCTCTTCCTTTTCAAACAAAAGAAAAATAAATTAGGAAAAAATAATATTTCTTGTGGGCATTTTCTTTTTCCCTTTTCCCTCTGTTATTTTATTTTGGGGGGGGGGGGGCGTTGACGAAAATTCCTAAGAAAAAAAGTAAACAATGCTTACCTTGTAAGAAAAAAGGTCAATATATTGACAATGGAGTCATCGATGCAAAAAAAAAAAAAAAAGTTATCAAGGATGG
Source organism: Portulaca oleracea (assembly GCA_029582165.1). NCBI lineage: Eukaryota > Viridiplantae > Streptophyta > Magnoliopsida > Caryophyllales > Portulacaceae > Portulaca > Portulaca oleracea. The sequence continues at coordinate 38,743,598 of CM055876.1, forward strand.
GAACGCTTTCTTGATTCTTGAAGACAGGATTTGAAATTGGAAACTTCATTGCATTGACAATTTACTAGCCCATGACCCACTAGGAATCAATGGCTTCTCTGTCAAACTAAGAAAGCCAGAATGTTACGGACTGAATGTGACTTTCTACAAACAAATTTATTTTGGATCCTACAATTATTTGGATCATACAATTGTAGGATCGTAGATCATAATCGAGATTTTAATAACTGTGGTGCCTACTTGGTTTTCTATTGAATGTGACTTTCTGCAGAGAGGCTAGAAGTTCCTGCATTTGAGATAAATATGCAACTTCCTGAATTATGCTGCCTATCTTCTTCAGTATTGGGTTGAAGTAATCTTAAAGACATTTTCTCAATTCTAGAAACCATTTCACAAGATTCAGTAGCATAAGACAGGAAATTCTCGCACGCATATACATCGATAGCCAAGTTTCTCTCAAGTGACATTACAGCAATGGCACCAGCATGAAGATGCTGATCAGTTCAGACATTTATCAGCATAATCCAACAGCTAATCAAGTGCCGTCTTCATATGTTCACGCTTAAACCATTTGCTCAAAAAGGAAGAAAACACAGGTGATGGTCGGTAGCTATACTTAGTTGCGTATGTCAGGAAAATACTCGCTACAAGTACATACATCTTAAACAGGCTGGACGAGAACAAGGTGAGGTATGTACAGACCCCTGTAACTGTTAAAACAGCGACGCAATTCACCAGGCATTTCACCATGCAGAGTTCTTTTTCCTCCACTTCGTTTGGGAAGTGACCGGTGGAGTAAAATTCTGAGAGAAGCTTGTCCTTGAGACAAAATGCGTCAATCAGCCAAGTGCCCACCTTGTCTTCAGATTTAGGAATATCCTGCAAAGACAGACGCCGAATGTGGATGTGAACTTCTGAAGGGTTCAATCCGAATACATTGTCCAACATCAATGGACAACGAGGCTTGTATCCGATTGTGACATCATACACTGCATCAGGAAAAAACAAACACGTACATTATTTTCAGGGTGGTAACATAACATGGAATGGAACTATGTTCATCAGTACAAATCATTCACAAAATACAAAACCTGCATCAAGTGAGTTCCTTAGTTCTTCCACACAGGCAAAGAAACCCTTTGTTTTAGGGACAAGGACATGCTTCATGATAGGCAATCCATGTTCAGCTGCATACTTTTGGCTTAGATTGCACTTTTGCTCACTGCAATCAAGTCCTCAATCAAAACAAAATTTCAGATTTATATACAATGCACTTAATTTCACATGAAGAGAAGAGTTCAAAGATTACGTGAAATCTGTCCCTTCTGGAAAAATAGCGAGCCAGAGAGGATCCCGACGGTCCTTGAGTGTTGAAAGAATTTTTCGCATGACGGGTTCATCAGTCTCCCACTTTCGGCGCACTGGGATGAACTCGAGTATGTGAAATGCCCATCCAAATATAGGAAGTTTCATTAAACTGCTCTTAAGAACATACTTGATGTATCCTAGGCTACCCTTTCTGAGAGCCAAATCCCACATATACATCCAGTCAACTTCAGTTCTATGATTTGCAATCAGTAAAACACGCTCGTTCTCAGGAACAATCTCCCCAGAAAACACCAGCTTGGTATTGTTGATCTTCTCAAAGAGAAATGGCCACAAACTAAGCCAAGCAGAAAACACAATAGAAGTCATTTTTCTGCTGAAATGCACACTAAATAACCGCAGCACCATGGAGGTTATAAACCCAAAGTAAACCAACATCATGAAAGCAGTCAAAACTAGGATCACCATGCAAATCAACCCTCTTAACAGTCTTAGAGGTGTTAATGCATGACGTGTTGGTTCATCGTCCAAAGCAAGAAGTTTGTTCAATTCCATTGGTCTTACAATGTCCTGTACAGTTTCACTAACTCAATGTCTTCCAAAATGTCTGATGTTAAGCATCTGTTGATCTGAGCAACAATGTCTTTAGTATGGAGATAGCATAAATTGGGAAGCATGCAGGATTCTTCTGCACAAATTGTAGCATGTATTAGAAGTTGGAATGGAAAAATGAAAATGGCTAGAATATGTAATCTTATACTTCTAAAAGTGTGTAGAGCATGTTCTTCAGAACAAGTCATAAAGCCACAAATCAACCAAAACAAGACCATCCAACATACATTACCCAGTCAAAATCAAGTTAAAATTTAGGATGAATCAAGAGGGTTATCCTTCTCGATTCATCCTAGATTCCATCTTGATGAATAAAATCTATGGCGATGACGTAGGATGACAGACAAACCTGCTCAGAAAAGGAATCTTCATCGTCCTTTCTTTAATCTTTACTGATCGATGCATAATATATGAATAGAGGACAGAGAACAGAATAAAAATGCAAATGCATTTGATGTTTAGCAATATAATATAGGAAATAAAAACTCATGTTTTCACAGACCCAACAACAGCTAATAAAGCTGAAAGATCACATTTTTCCCATCTGGGTCATTGCAATATCTTTGAAAACAAGCAGGGGATCGAAATATTACCCAGATAAAACAAAAAGGGAATCGAAGAGGATGAACACAACAGGCACAGTGCAAAAATTACAGAACCCAGTTGAATTTGTTGAACAAAAATGAGAATTGGATGAAGAAGAAGAGTTAAATTTTACCGAGTCAAAATGAGGAAATTGAACTCTGATTGCCCATCAGCATCAGTGCATTTATGAACACCTGAGACAGAGAAAACGTGATGAGAGAGAGAGATAGAGAGAGAGATGGGAAAAGGGGGAGGTGATAAATAAATGAAAGCAGTGGACAGAAACCAAAGAGGCTACTGTTTCAAGGGGGTGATCGAGTAAAAGAGGGGGAAAAAAGTACAAAATAAAAACAAAGGGAGAGGTGGTAGAAATTACTACTACGGAAAAAGATGCCATCGGGAACAGTGCATGAGGAGAGAGAATCATTAGTATGAGAGTGAGGGGGAAGATTCAGAGCTAGATCACTCGAGATGAAGGCTAAAATATTCTACACAAATTAAGATGATGCGTCATTGTATGGGTTAAGCTTAATTACACAGGGGAATTGTGATTGTTCAAATAAAAGGGGGAGAAATCAGAGACAAATGGCGATAACTTTTTATCATGTTTTCTGGACGTTTAGGTGTTTCTGGATTGGGATTATGCCGTTGCCATCTTCAACCGGGGTGGAGACGTAACGGTAACAAAGTCATCAAGTAGCGTTACTGCGTTAGGCGTCTTGGTAAATTTAATGTCACACACCTCACACTTTCCTTTCCTTATATTGGATTCATCTCTCACTATTTTTCCTTCGGTCCATGATACACATCTTGCCTCAAGATGGATAATAACCATCTTAACTTATCTATATTTCACATTTTGTTAACTTTTAATAATATTTTCTCAAATAATTATGTATATTTATCAATTACAAGAGTATAATACTTATTTGTTAGGTCAAAAAAATATAAATAATAGCTATTTTTATCAATCATAGTAAAAATGCACATTTTATGCATAGTTTTATATTTATGAAAAAATATAAATAAATATTTTTATATTGTTTATAGGTTATAATAATCCTTAAAGTAATGAAACATATCTTTATAATGATTTAAATATACTTATATTTAATTTTATGAGTGATTTAAGTGAGATGCAAGATGGTGCAGCAAGATGTTTATCATTTTCGTTTTCCCTTTAAAGGGCAAGGAAAATTAGACAGTAGTGGATTGTATTTTAAAGATTTGTATTCTGGTACACTCTACTTTGAATTTGTATTTTTAGTGTATTGAAATGTAAAACTATTGGATTTTAGTGCATGTACTGAATAAAACTGTGGTTTAGGATATCAATAACTGGGTAAAACTATAGCCTTTTTCGGTGGTGGTGCAATAGAATCCAACAATATATCTTATATTTTGGTGCACCAGAATACAAATTTAGAGTATAACGCACCACAATGTCAATTCTTTAATTACAATACACTGTGAATGCAATCTGATTTTTAAAAAGGTAATCCATTGACTACTCGTTGACATAGTGTGGGTGATCCTAAATCTTCAAAGATGATTCGAAAATGATTGAATGCGAGTCAAAGAAATTGGGAGAGGAGAAATTGTGGATTAGAAATCCAATCAATCTGTATATGAAATTCTATGAATTGCAACTTTATTTTTCCTTTTTTTGCATTGTTTTATGCACAATATTTGTTGCTTGTTTTACTGTTTTATTTTTGCTTTTTAATTGACCTTAATTGAACTCCGACGTCGCAAAACTGACTCGGCACTCTTGAAAAGTTCGGGTTTGACTGAAAATAATATAAACGGACTGAACCGGATATTAACTCACTACATCTTTGAAATTTTTAAGGGTGTCAAGTCAGCTTTATAACGTAGGAATTCAATTTTGGTTTAGTCAGAGTAAATAGCTTAAAAGTTTGGCACATCCTCAGCCAAAAAGTCAGTTTGGATTGTTTTCAACCATTCACTCCTAACTTCAGATTATTTTGAGCCAAAAACCCAACATTTTTTTGTCTATAGTTACAATATTTATTGTCCACTTTTAATATGTTGTATTTTTTAGTTGCAATATTTTGTTCTGACTACAACACTCAATTATTTCACTAGTATTTTTAATTTACTATCTTGTTAATTGTATTATTCCACGATTATTTATAATTTATATTTTGTTGTAATATTTTTGGTTACTTTGTAATACTTTTTGTTGCAATAGTTATATTTTTTTCATAAAATAATAAATATTTCACATATATATTATTATCTCATTCACAAAATAATAAATAACCCACAAACATTAAAATTTCAAACTACAAAAATAAAGCAAAATGATACACATCTTGCTACAAGATCTTGTTTAACAATCTTGCATCTCACCTAAATCATTCATAAAGTTAAATGTAAGTATATTTAAATCATTATAAAGGTACGTATGTTTCATTACTTTGAGGGTTACTATAAACTATAAGCAATATAAAAATATTTATTTATTTATATTTTTTCATAAATATAAAATTATATATAAAATGTACATTTTTTCCTATAATTCATAAAATTAGCTATTATTTATATTTTATTGAACTAGCAAATAAGTATTATACTCCTGTAGTTAATTGATAAATATACATATTATATAAAATATTATTAAAAGTTAACAAAATGTGAAATATAGACAATTCAAGATGATTATTAACTATCTTGAGTCAAGATGTGTATTATTGTCTAAAAATAAATAATTAAAATTCGGTTCCGAAATGCAATACTTATGTAAAATATTGCCAAGTGATCCTTAGGCCCCATTCTTTTATACGGTTCTGCAATACCGCAACTCACCACAATTCACCACAATCCACCACAACTACCATTTACCTTTTTAATAAATTTCAAAAAGTTTACATAAATTTATTATTTCCACCACAACTTACCACAACTAACCGCAACTTACTGCTCTACCACACCGCAACTTATCGCACCGCAGCGGTACCGTAGAAAAGAACGGGGCCTAAGGAGATGGATCACCTTTGCAATGTTTAGTATGGGAATTTATAATGGAAACATAAACGGGAATATACACACACACATATATATATATATTCATCAGTTACTTGAGAATTAATCAGTCGCTAAATGAGCGATCGATAGCTACGGACGCCCGGATAGCCAAGCGACTAATATATGGTGATTGATAGCTATCGATCGCCCGTTCCCCACGAAGACTGATAATAGCTTCTTGCGATCGATAGCATCGGTCTTCATAGACGTTTTATGTTGTGGTGAATCCAGAAGCAACCTGATCCAAAAAGAAACCCATCCAAAATTAACCTAAATTATAAACCAAAACAACATGAATCTAACCAAACCCAACCAGAAGAACTTCACATGAACCTAAACTGAGCTAATAAAAACCAACTAGAATGAGATTTACTTGAAATCTTCTGAAACCTATATGGACCCTAAGAAAGTTGACTTGAACTTTAGTCGAATTGAACTTCACCTAAACTAATCGGCCCGATTTCAATTTAGTAAGTATGTCAGGTTTAGAATAGGAATTAGAAAAATAACTTAAACTGATCCACCTGATTGCCAAGTCTAGATTTCTTTTTTTTTATAGCCCATAGGTATATATTGCTATTGATTTTTGTTCTTTGTTTTAATTTTTTCCCTTTGTTTTAATTCCCACCGGTCTTTCAAAAAAAAAAAAATTCCCACTGGTCTTTTTAATCGTACATCATATTTGTCACGAGTCGATCACGACGCATGAGAGCAATTTGTCAAGATATTTTGTGTTTGCAATTTTTTTAAACCGAACAAAATAGGCCCCCACAGGCCACACCATATTCCTATATTAGCTAGAGGTAGCCATCAACAAATTTCACAGGTCAGCTATCAAATACTAAGTACGAAAATTCGATCCTTTGCTTATATTTTGGGGTAAGACTGCAATAATATCCGATCCTTCCATAATTCGTCTGAGCGAAATTAATTTTGAAGTATTATAACGATAACAGAAATTATTTCCATCACGATCTGAATTGAGTTTGGTTGGCTGACACCGACTTTGGTATTTATGTTTGCAAGTTGCAACATATGTATCACCTTTAATACTTATGGAAAGCTTTGTTAAACCGTTGACAATAAGAGTTAAGAATTAATTAGATGAGAAAAACAATGAATCAAATGAGAAGAGACAATACAATTGTGAAAGCATTACATCTGCAACAATTATGAAAACATTATAATATCACCAGGAATACCATAAAGCATGTTTGCTGTTACATCTTAATTAATCTATCAGAAGATCAAATTTTTCTTAGAAAACATTGAGAGCACTGAGATTCATCCTTGGAATTGCATAGACAGGAAGCCCTCCTTTAATGTGAAGCGTTAACATGGGCCTATATCCTCCCGCAGTCTTCTCATCAACAAGTTTAAAGCGAAACAAATACAACAAAGCAACTGCCAAAATCTTCATCTGCCTATAAGCAAAGTCCCTTCCCAAACATATCCTTGGACCAGCCTGTATATATAATGCATGCCCAAATTAGCTTAGATTGGTTAGTCAATCAAAAGTGTTTAAAGCAAAGGTAATGTCATAAACTTACATGAAATGCTACAAATTTGAAGGGAGATTCTGGTCGGAAAACTCCGTTTTGGAGCCAACGCTCAGGGCGAAACTCTAATGCATCGTCCCCCCAAATGCTTTGCATTCTTCCCATTGAGTATGGCAGATAATACACATTGTCTCCCTTCTTCACTCTGTAACCATCTGGAAGTACGTCGTCCACCGTTGCGCACCTCCCATTCTGATAATCAAGTACCAAATTGTAACAATAAACTGTGGTAGGTAGACCTGTCAATACGGGCGGGCGGGCGGGTTACGGGTCGGTCGTATATCGGGTTCGGGTAAATACGGGTCGGGTGTATTCGGTTTAGGCGGTTTGGGTCGAGTTTACGGTCATGACGCCTTTTTCTCACTTACAACTAATAAAATTGATTATAATTAGTCAAAAACGCCTATGTAATGTATCATTCCATTCCAAGTTCGACCACATGATATGTCATAGTTGTATTGACATATTAATATACACCTAATGGACAAAATTTAACAATCTTCAAGTCTACAAGTATTATGCGGTTTACGTCAACAATCACGAATAACAATACTTATGAAATATATAGGGTTTTGGGATGCTAATATACTAAACTTTTGGTGTATTGGACAATAATGCACTGAATTTTGACCTTTGACAATAATACACTATTTTATTGAAAGAGAAGAGAGAGGAGGGACTGCAGGAGTTTGAGGGGTCACTGAAAGAGTGAGTGAGTGACAGTGTTAGGGTTTTGTTTTGGTCATTTGTTATTTGATTATTTCATTTGTATATCTCTCTACGCATAACTTTCCAAAACCACCCAATATTTTACTTTTGAGCCTTAATTTTCATGGAATGGACCCATTTTTTGCACAAGGTCAAAGTAGACAGAACACTTAAAATTAAAGTGTCTGACCCAACGACCCGACCTGACCCGCTTTTTACCGGGTTCTTTGGGTCGGGTCATTTTCGGGTCCCGGGTCGGAATTTCGTGTTCAAAACCCACTTTTTGCGGGTCGGGTTTCCGGGTCGGGTTGAGAATTGCCAGGTCTAGTGGTAGGGTCTTTTTGCATTTTGGACCACCAAATATAGGGTAGTTAATTTTCTGAACCTTTGATTTTTATTGTTAATTTTTTTATACCCTAAAGTTTATGGCCTGAATAAAAAAATGACCTTAAAGTTTGTGGGCTAAAAAAAATGCACGTGTATCGTTTTTTTTGTTCCTGTGTTTGAATTTTTTTTTCCAATTGGCGCCAAATTTTGGGACTAAGGTTAAAACTGATATAGAAGTTATAATACACCTCCCTTATTCATGTCGGTGCTACTTAGATCCTGGGTACTTAGGTTAAAACTAATATTATCATTGGTTAAGGTTATGTACTTATTCATGATTTCATATTTCCTTCTATAATCTCTCAATCTCAAACAAAGCACCAAGAAAGAAGACTTGGATGAGAAGATGGAGGACTTGGAAAACAGAATTGGGATATAATTAAGGAGTAGATTACCACAGGGACAGCAGGATATAATCTTAGTGTCTCGCTCAATGCTGCATGGAGATAATGCATCTTTTCCATGGTGTCGTCGGTTACGCAACTCACGAAGTTATCAATATCAAATTTAGCATCATCATTTTCATCTGATGAATTGAATATAATCTGTCTCACTTCCTGGACAATCTTCTCCTGAACAATTGGGTTTGTGCAAAGACAATAGATGAACCAACTGATAGCATTTGCACTTGTGTCTTTGCCAGCAAGCAGGAAGTTGAGGATTATGTCCTTAAGGTATTCATCATTCATGTGTTCTGGGTCTTTCTCACTTGCTTCAAGAAACCTTGATAGTATGTCTTCCTTCTTCATCTGATCATATTCAACAATTATAATGGGTTAGCTCTTAACATATAGTTCAATTCAAGGAATCAAGATTTCTACTAAATAGAGAAGATGCATATTTGAATAGTAATCCTCAATCCCTATTATGGGCATAGAAATAATAACAATAATTCAAACTTTAATTAGAAGTTCAAAATTCATATTTGAAAATTTGAAAATTTATGCTATCACATTATAAACTTTTTGATCCAAATCCTTAAAATTTAGTTTTGCTCTTCAGTTTAAGTTTTAATTAGTTTTACCAGGAAAAAAAAGTCGATATAACTGACTATATATGTTATAAATGAAAATATTTGTAGTACAAAAATCATAGTTTAATTTTTTTTAATTTATCCTGTCAAACCATTGAAAATGAATTTGGCTCTTAATTTTCAATCAATTTTAGCGGTGAACAATGTCGACATAAGTGGCGATATATATGTAAAATGAAAATACTTGGAGCTCAAATTCTTACTTGAGATTCTTTTTAGTCCATCCTATCACACTATAAAGTATCAATCCAAACCGCTGAAATTGAATTTTACTTCTAAATTTCAGGTAGTTTTGCAAGAAAAAACATCCATATAAGTGACAATATATGTTATTAGATAATAATATTTTGAGCTCAAAAATTTTACGTATTTTCAATGTATCTTATAGAAAGTTTTGATTCAAAACATTGTAATTGAATTTTCTCTTAAATTTTGGTTACTTTAGTAGCTAAAAGTGTCCATAAGTCACCACATATGTTGTCAAATTAAAACGGTTGGAGTTCGTAATTCTTATAAATTTTTGGTGAATTAGCCTATCACGTTATAAGGGTTTTTTTTTTTCGGAAAGCCGATTGAATTCTCTTGAACAAAGAAAATCAATTTTTTTTTTCTTTTGGAAGAAAATTATTTTCCCAATATCTTTTTGATATCAAATACTTAAAATTTGAAAAAAAAAATTTCTAAAGAGATGATTTCCCTTCAACCAAATACATCGGATAAATTATCAAATATTAACTCCACTTACCAAAGGTTTATTCTCAAGTGATAGTTGACGTTTCTGTTGAATAAGTTGACGAACAAACTTGTCCATGGTCTGAATGTTCTTTTTGAGCGATGCTTCAGACCCGATATTGAGGATCCGTTTAAGTTTCCAAAGAGGATCCATATATCGGAAGGTGACCGTTTCATTGGCATCGTCAAAGGCTTCAATAAACTTGGCCCCTTCTTCGCTACTTGACCCGTCCATGCAATTCAAATCCACTCCAAACCCGACTTTGAATATAGACTCCAACCCATACTTCATCAATATATCCTGTTTATGGTCCACAACGTACATTAAGTCCCTATTAGCCAATGAATTTTTTTTTTTTTTTAAAAATAGAAACTTATCAGCCAATGAAGAAATTACCCAACTATATGATTCGTAATTAGGGATGTGACCAAGAAAAATTGCAATTTGTTTTGTTTCTTTTTTTCTTAGACTTGACGAACGCAATTGTTATATGGTTCATTGTGGTGTATTTATTTATGTACATCAGTTATATTAAATTTTTAAGAGAATTTATCAATATTAATTATAAAATTTATTATAAATTTAGCAATATTATTACAAAATTCATCAATATTTTTTTAAGTAACCCGATTTTTACAAAATTCATCACATAAAAAACTGATATATTTCAATGCATGTGGTGTACCTAGATAGGTAAACCGGAGTTGATGCGAAATATCGATATGTGCCCACAGTCATCCTTAACACCTCATGCTATGTTTATTCACTTTCAATAGGGCTAATCTACTCACAAAAAAAGAAAAAAAAACTTTGGATGGATCCAAACAACAATGGGAGCAATTGAGCAAAGGAACAAATTAAACTAAAGCATGGATTACTCTAGCTTATGTCTCAACACAATTTCTGGAGCACAAAGGATGATAGGTTTGACTTTGGGGCTTTCTCCTTGCTTTGTGTCATGTTCTGGGCTTTGGCCATCTTTTTTGGAATAATTCTAAAATTATTCATGTTATTTGCTTAATGGACCATTACCTCTATAATACTCCGTAAAATAGATTTCAAATCAAAATATGATTTTGACACTTAGATGGGTGAAAATGCCCTTACAAATATGTTATAAATAAACTTTTTACTAACCCACTATGTTTGTTTTTATTTTGTTTTATTTTACTTATATGTTGATTTTTTTATTTATTTTAAGTTGATATTATTATAATCCAAAACATATTTATAAAATATGACTCTGGCTTAAAATTAGTAATGAAGTCAACAAACTCACTCTTTTCCCCAATAGTTAGTACAACATTCACCTAGAAGATCGACCCGTTCCTATTCAACTTAACAGTAACGATGAGAGAGTATGAAAGTAAATTGTAAACAACATACGTAACTTTATAATTTCAATTAACCTCTACGAATATAATCTCGTAAAATGAGATAGAAAAAAAATCACTAATTTAGGATTAAAACATTTATTTTTATTTTTATTTTCAGTTAGTCACTTCACTTTGTTCCTTCTCAATCCTTCCCTCCTATCTACTTTATCATATTTTCCTTACATTTTTCTCCCAAATCCTAATTTTCATGATATGTAGGTTCATTCATATATATTCCTTAGGCAGTATTCTATTTCTTTTTCGTCATATCACTAGGCAGAATTAAATGAAATGAATGGATATGTAGGGGGATCAAATCAAGGTGCAAGAGAGAAGAAGACTACGTACATGCATATCAAAGTCCTGTTTGGCTTGAGCAAAGTGTGCAACAATCCTCACCAACTTAACAGCACTACTCCTAAACACAGCACAGCTGAAATCCCTCAACACTCTCGTCGAGAACTCGTAGCTCGCAAGCTTCCTCTGCTGCCTCCACTTGTCCCCATCCTCGAGGAAAATCCCATACCCAAACAAGTCCCTAAGGTTGCCGCGGTGGTATTCACCCTTGTCATACTTGTCAAAGTGGGTCTTGAGCATATGCTCGATGTTTCGAGGGTCGGTCGTGTAAATCTCACTCTGGTGCACGGCGAGGAGCCGGAAAGTTGGGTGCTGTTTGGCTACTTCTGTTTGGTGATCATACAGTCTACTGTGGTAAAAAAGTTGGTGAAAAATTGTTCCTTGGACTGGTGGGTAACTTGGATCTCCAACTGATTTTCCGGCATAGACTTTGAGGAGGAAGAGTGAGAGGAAGATGAGGGTGAAGATGATAAGATATAGAAAGAACTTCAGAATTAGGGAGAGGAAATCCATGTTCTTAGTTCTGGTCCCTGTACTATGGGAAGTGGGTTAATTAGTGGGTTTTATAGGCGAACGTTAATGTTTTTATGGACAAGCAAACGTTAATCATTTTGACGGATAAAGTTTTTGACGTGCGTGTTGAGTAAAAATACTCTCGTTAGGTGCTTTGAACCATCCGTAATTTATGTTTTTCACAGACTTTAAACCATACTCTCTTGTTTCCATCGTGTTATTTTCTTCTTATCTGTTATTTATTAATTATTGCATGATTTTTAATATAGATTTTAGTATGTAATTTCTCACGTAATATTTTTATTTTAAAAAATTATACATACTCTTTTGAGGATATTTTTTAGTTAAGAGTCTAGTAATAATACTTTTATATAATAAAATATTTTTTAAAGTCCGATTAGTAGAACTTTTTATCTACACCAACGATAAATAAGTTATTGGTCACTCGGGGCTAGCTATTTATCAGTGAACGATAAAAAGCCCTAGCGTCCGATAATTTATCGGTCATTATGCAGCGACTAATAAAATATCGATTGTTGGACTTTAGAATAAATAGCTCAGGTAGTTTGTTCTCGAGCAGAAAGTCACGAACGCAACTTCCTCCCTCTCTTCGTTCTCTGACCGTGCAGCCGTGCCCGATTGATTTTCGGCGTTGTCATTATCCGCTTGACCTCTGTCAGCCTTCTCTGCCATTCGTATTATGTGAGTGCTTATTGTTTTTTTTCATGTTAATTTTGGTTGTAATTTAGGTATTTTGTTTGACAATTGTGTTGTAGTTAAATTGTTGATATTTAATGATATATATTTGTGAACTTTTGATAAGTTTGAGTAATTTGTTTGTTAATTTGTAGATTTTTTAATTAAGTTAAGGTTTGAGCTTGAATTTAGTTTAGGGTTTAATTTGTAGAGTAAATTTTAGGTTGACTTATGGATGTTTAAATGCCTAGTAAGATAGTAGTGTTATGGATTTAAGTGTTTGATAGGTTATTGTGGAGCATTACTGATCATTAATTTAGGGGTTATGCTTGAAATTAGGTTGTGCTTGTGAGTATTGTTAGGTTGGATTATTGAGGCTTAATTGTTTAGGATTGAAATGCATTCATGAATATGAGTGTTTGATTGGTTATCATGGCAAATTGTTGATTAATTTATGGTTTGTGTTTGAAATTAGGTTGTGCATTGTGAGTATTTTTAGGTTGCATTGTTGGGGTTAATAACTGAGGATTGAAATCCATTCATGATTTTCAGTGTTTCATAGGTTATTATTATGGAGAACTGTTCATTAAGTTATGGTTTATGCTTGAAATTTGGCCATGCTTTTATGAGTATTTTTAGGTTGGATTCTTGAGGTTTACAAGCTTACAACAGAAATTCATTCAGTAACTTGAGTGTTTGATATTAGATTATGGAGAATTGTTCATTAATTTATTTTAGGATAAGGTTTGTGGAGTATTTGACTAGTTATATGCTATATTTTTTTTTTGAACTGCCATAGACTTAAATTAGTGTTTGATATGTTCTTATGTAATTCCTTAAATTAAATGTAAACTGTAGATGAACTAAAAACTTTTGTTGTCAGTCGTCACACACACACACACACACACATATATATATGCAACCATTTACATAATGGATACAAATAGAAAATGGATGTATGAATGATTGATGACTTTATATACTATTTGCAAAACAAGGGAATAGTTTGGGAAAACTTAAGTGTCCTTGTAGTAAATGTATGAACTTATCGTGTATTGTAATGTCAAAGACGAATATTTTTGGATTCAGATAAACATAAGTCGGGTGTATTTAATTACTCGTCCGTATGATAGGTAAATTGACTAGTAAATAATCGAAAAAAGGGAGAGAAATAGAGGGGGGATAGAAACGAAGGGTCTACCATAGTACTATAGTAGAGCTTGACCGCATATTTTTCTATGATTTTCCGTTCATTTTTTTTAAAAAAGAATTAGATAGTTTATAATAGAGATTACTTTTCCTTTGGTGTAGAGCACTTTATTTATTAGAGCATCTGCAATGGTGAGTTTTAATTCGACTCACTGCTAACGTGGCATGAAACGAGAACGAAGTGAGGTCGTGTAGAACATTTCAGTAGTGAGAATGAAACTCGTCTTACGAGACGAGTTTGAAAGCGAGTTTGAAATATTAATATTTTAATCATTCTCTCTCCTCCTCCATCTCATTTTTATCAATATAACCAAGTTAATTATATTCTTAAGTGGGACCCATTTACTTTTTTTAACTAATATGAGTCAAACTCATTCTCACAATTGGAAAGCTAACTAAATAAAAAGTTAAATTTTGACTCTCTTGATAGGGGTTCACAGATCCCACGTCATACAATTAGTCAAACTAAAACTCACCATTGTGGGTATTCTTAGGATTGAATAAAATGCACTTCCTATAATTCCATCTATTTTTTTTTTCTTCCCACATTTCTTTAAACCAAACAAAGAAAAGATACGTATTTCTAAAGTTTTTTCACCTCATATTTTGCTTGAGATTTTGGTCCAATCGTGTCTATTATCAACTGTAGGGCGTATCTGCAATATTTTGCCACTGACTTTGTCTTTAGCTATTATCTATATTAATTAATTAATAAATAATAATAATAATAATAATGATAATAATAATAATAATAATAATAATAATAAAAAGGACCAATTAGAAATGTAGTGGGCTAAGATATTTATCATTTTATTTATATAAATGAGGACGATAAAGACGATAATCAAAACCTATTAAGTTTTCTTTACCACACAAAAAGAATCAAAGAAATTAAGCACAACAATAAATAATAATTAATAAAGCCAGTTGTTGGATAGTGTATTATCAACCTCAACTACAATAATTAATTTTTTGACAAGTTGTGTGTGCTAGTGTTGCCAAAATTTGTATAGTTTGATAATCCGGATTTTCAATCCCAAAAAAAAAAAAAAAGTGCACGAAATTTGGGGGTGTTACACATTTTTTAAAATTAGTTGACGAGACATCATTTTTTTATAATGTATTCTGAAGTGACATTATATTTAACTAAAATGACTCATTGGTGACATTCCGACTATTTTGACTGAAATCCAACGAAATGTATTGAAAAAGACGAAAATGCTCTTAGTTTTCTCTCTAATCTCTTTCTTTATTTTTAATGCGTTGTAGTTTGTGGATTTTGGCAATGAACATGACAGAGGGAAGGCATCGACGGGATTCAATGGACAGTTCTCAAATATTCAATTACACTTGCATCTGTGTGTTTCCTCTCATCTCTTCCTTTCCTTCAGTTCTTCCCTTTCCTTATTTTGGTGGGTTTCTAGAGCAGCCATTGTTGGGTTGTGAAAGTTTGATGGAGAAGGGGAAAATAAAAACAACTGGGGTCTCCACTTTCTATAGAATAAGATACTACTTCCGTCCTGAATTCATTGTCAAAAAAACTACTTTTATAAGTCCAAAGTGTTCAGGAATTTGTGTAAAAAATTTACAATTTGAAAGTTTGTGTGTTTGTCCATCCAACTGACAAGACAATTGGCAATGAAGGTCCCCTTTCAATTAGAATTATAGAGGAAGAGGATAAAGAAAAGAGAGAAAGAGAGATGAAGGGTATATAAAGTTAAATTAAAGAGAAATAAGGGTATTTTCATCTTTTTCAACATATTTCGTCGGATTTTGGCCAAAATAGCCGAATGTCACCCATGAGTCATTTTAAATATAATGTCACTTCGAAATGCATTATAGAAAAGTTGTGTCATGCCAGTGAGTTTCCAAAATATGTGGCACCCCATCAATTTTTTGGTACGTAATCACTATGTTTTTTATCAAATTTAAAATTTAGATAATTGATGCCGTGTTTGAATATGGTCATTCCTTTGGGTTGGCTAGATTTTAAAGATAATCGAGTTCGCTAAATTCAAACATTTAGACAACTGTATTTAGACATTCATATTACAGTAAAAAATATTCTAATATTCGAGTCCAGATACAATCAAACACGATTTCACTAGAAATGTCAAAAGAACCGTATTACAAGTACAGGGACAACTGGATCCCGCGAACATTAGACATTAAGGTCTTGTTTAGTGATCCTATTCAAATAAGTTATCGAACATGGTCTGAATTTGCTCTATTGTCCGAAATGAAATATTACCTGGACTCATTTTTTTCTTTTATTTTTTTTTCCAGGCCTAGCTAGTATTGGCCATTCAATTAAGTGGTCATGTGATTGACACAATACTGCCTAGGTTGTTTAGATAGGAAGAAATGTGTACGATGTTTGAAAGGAAGTTTCTTCAGCGGCTTAAGGGTGTACATTTTAATTGTCATGATAATTGAAAAAAAAATATATAATTATGATAAAATCTCTAATTAAAACTTCTAATGATTACTTGTATGGTTCCTCCGCAAAACTACAGTGACCGTTTGTCTTATAAATTTGAGCCATCAACGAAAAAAATTGACTAATTGTCTGATATTGGGTTGCACTTCTAAAAATTGAACACTATTCTAGACTTTTAGTATTTACTTAAAAATAGAGCTAAAATAAAGATTTGATTAATTTTAATATATTTTTTCTCGGATCATAAAACACAAATAAGAGTATACATAAATCATCACAGCTAAATATTCTAACCCTTAACAATTTAACATCACAGCTAAATACATTAGTACCCTCATTTGAAGAACTAGAAGGAAAAAATACTAACATAATACAAATGTTTATGATAATGAAAATTGGAAAAATTAGTAAAATTAACGCTGATTTTTTTTAATCGATTCTAAGTTTCTAAATTAAACGTGTACGTATCATCTTAAACATTCTAGGGTAATATATAGTCTTCAAAGAATATTACCGAGTTTTCTAATTTGTTCTTAAAATAGTAATAATAATCTATTTAATATGTTTAATTTCACACAAGATAATATAATTGAAAAGGATGCATGGATTCATGACCATACAAGAAAAGAAGAGCACGAAAGAATCAAGACAGCTTTATAGTGAAACATCGTGTTTCACATAGTTTGCACGTAAGTTGTTATAAAATGGGTATAATGATAATTGATAAACTAGAAAGAAAGCAATTTTGTGGATAAGGAGAATTTAACAGTCAATCAATTGTTGTCATGCATGGCGCTAGAACAAATCTATCGGAAGCTTTTGCAACCCCACAAATATCGTCACTTCATTTTGCATACTTATCTCGTCTCATTGTTGCATGTATTGAAGGAGTGAGCAATTTTCCTGGATTTGGTCTTTAATATCACCGTCTCTTCTGCATTGAACCCAAGGTTACTAAGCTTGAGGTGAATCTCATCGATCAACCTAAATTGATCGATGTTTTTAGAAGGCCAGGTCGAACTCTAGCTTATCCAACATTTATATACATCTAATTAAAGTTTTGACTTGATGAAAATATAAATACGTATTGCACTGTAGCAAGTACAATTGTAGGTCTCGAGGGGCTAGATTTCACATAGATCTAAGACCAATGTCCTCTCAAATTAAGCAAATGACAATTCAAAAGTTTAGCTTACCCAAATGGTGTCAGGATAAGCTCAGAGAATGTTACATCTTCATTTGACTCAAGGTCAAATTTTTCCCCAGGGTTCGAGGATATGCTATCCCTGAGGAGATTAAACCTAAGCTAGGAAATGAAGAAAGGAGAATGAGAAGAAAAAAGCAAGGTGTCAGCAAATTTTGCAAGAAAAACATAAGCTAGCCCATCCAAGAGGGCATTCTGCTAGAAGGACGACGACTCTCAAGTTCTTTAAAATCTCTCAGGAAGTATGAATTGTCATGAGGGACTCCGAAAATTGCAAGAAACGAAAATCTAGGGAGATTGCATAAGAACCAGAGGACTTTCCCCAAGTAAGGGATGACTTTTTGGATAAACTAGAAATGGAGGCATGCAGATTTGCAGAGCTAGGCTCAACAAGTTGTTGAGAATTGGGAGAAGGTTGTAAGGGAATTAATGAAAAATAGATCAAGAAAGCGAAGAAGTAAGATTCATTTTAGTGTTGGTTGCCTTGTATTCCTCATTTTTTCACTCTAGGGTATTCTCTTGCTAAGGTACTGTATTTATTTTAATTATTTTGTTGTCTATTGTATCTCTTTTCAAATTTACTAATTGAGATCTCTAATTATCTTGGTGTCTTTTCTAGTCTTGATGTGGGGTATATGTATGTTTCAATCTATTTAACTTCGGACGATTGAAAAAACCCCTCATATACTATAGATATTCGTGAAATTATTAACCTATTTGAATTGTAAAAAAATATAATATATTTTTTTATAAAGTGGTTTTGAGTTGGGCTTCTCTTAATACAAAGAGAAGGTCCCAACCCGAGCTGAGTGACCTATCCAAGAGTGACACCAAACCAAACTATCTTTTAGATGAGAGGGAAATTTTGTTTTGTCTAAAAAAAACCTTTGGACCAATTAAGATCATTCCATCATACCAACCATTATGTGGCTCTTCAAACTAGATTTTCATAGAATTGCTTGTCTGTGGCACTTTGTTTTGTTGTTTTTCAATAATAGGGGTATACTTTAGGATATTCTTATTGTCTTACTTTATTTTATTATCCAACAAAATTTAGTTAAAAATCATGCTAAGCACAACATTTATGACTACAACAAACCTCACTATATTCCTACTAATACAAAATTTAAGGAAACTCAAGCATGACACACACATACATACGTACGTATATATATATATAATTATTAAATGTTGACCAATTATTATAATAGTGGCACTATAATATAATTATAATATGTGGGAGTGTGGAACCAATTATTCATAGTTTTTCTCATTAATTAGAGTTTTTCCACCATTGGAAAAATTTAAATGTTGACCGTTCATTAGTTTTTAGAACATTCACATAGTTGACAAAAATATAAAATACTATATAGTCCAAAAAATACATTAGCAAATTATCGTCAACCAGCCCATTCAAATTAGAACTATATTCTCTTTTTATTTTCTTTTCTTAATCCTGAATCCATTTCATATCAAAATATATTTATTTTGGACGGATATAGCTTTTTCATGTAATAAGCAAATTGATTTTGCTATATCTTATGGATTCATAATATTTGGATTTGTCTTACAACATGTTGCCTACTTACCTAAAATAATACTAGTATATACAAAAAATAATAGATGGAGTTTACTAATATTTAAAAATTCTATTTAAAAAACTAATATTTAAAAAGAATATGAGAGATATTTACTGGTATTATTTTCTAAAACTTTACCAAGGTTAAATTGATTGAAAACCAACATGGACACAACCTTCCTCTACCTCTATCTCTTTCAAATCATTTTTCATGTCTCTACCATGCTATTAGCAAACCTAACTCCAGCAATAATTAATAACTCGTGGGCATTTTCAGACCCAATAATTATGATTTCTCACATATTAAAGTCTTAGGGAGTTGTTATTTTCCCCAGTATACTGAAGGTAATGCTTTTTATATACTTCCAATCAAATTTGGGCCCTCACAAGTATTGGGCTGAGTTTCTCATTGGTAGTCCAAAATTTGATTTGAGGTTGCCACAAACGATGACTTATTAGTTATTAGCAAGCAAAATCTGAGTAGTGTGACTGTGTGAGGACTCTTCCTCTCAAAAAAATCATGGCTAAAGATGAGAATTAATTAGATTAGATGCCATGAATATTGAAGGTTATGGAAAATTTAATAAATCTGCAAAAAAAAAATAAAAAAAATTCCCAAGTGTGTGCTGATGGTTTGCCCTGTTGTCCACGCCCCTGGGTTTTTGGCAAGGATGAACGCTCAAAATGAGGTTACGAAAATGTAGAATTCAATTTTACGCTAAAAGATGGTGGGTTAAAAAAAAAAAAAAAAGCAAATATGCTACACTCCATCAAATGATAAAAATATTGTGTTACAGGAGTGCAAGAGATGTAAAATACAAGGGAATATAATTATCATTTTTTTATTGTAATTATGATTTATTTCAGGTAATATATAACATATGATAAGAATTTTACTTCCTAATTAAACTAAAATTTTGCTCATATATTTTTGTTGAGATTCACATATAAGTTTATAACATTTCACAAGCTGAATAGAAGTAAAAAGAGGGGTGATCGGATGCAGAACAGGTAAATATCTCATCAGTGCCAAATGAGCCCTGCTGAAACTGCTCGCACCTTGTATTAACATAGTCAGACACATTACATTTCGTACCTGCATATCAGATATATGTATATATGTACACTGGGACTCTGCTAATTTATCACTAATCGGGTTTTGATTCACAAGTACACAACAAATACCGGACTCAGTCAAGCAGCAACTACTTCACGCCGCAATAATTCCTCCCGCTTAATGTCAAACACTTTGATTAACGCATCCTCCACCACCTGCAGAGAAAGATGATATGCAGGTTAACGAGATTGCCTTACATTTTAGGAAACATCAGGTACATTTTCAGCACAAAAGGAGCGCAAGTGCATGACCACTAATGCACTGAGACAATCATAAGCATGAAAGAAACACGGAAACTAGCAAGAAGACTTTGATTCTCCCGTGTAGTTTGAATGTGATGACTCATGAGTTATGACTAATGCCATATTCACAAACTCGCAATTAATGCAGTTCTTAACCCCAAAGAAATAAAAGGGAAACAACAAAGACAGTAAGATTACTACATTAGACTCCTACACCATGTTCTCCCGTAGGACTTTTGGGGTATTGGATTTGGATTTGAAACAAAACAGTAACAATGAACTTGAAATCCTAAGTTTGAGTACCTTGTCTGGGGTAGAAGCACCAGATGTCACTCCAATAGTTATTGGACCTTCCGGCAGAAAATTTTCTTTCTCAACTAGCTCCCCATGCTGAGATGAGATGTTTTTGTGAGTAAACACATACGGATACTAAGAAATAATAGTAGGATTCCAGAGTCTGCACTTACATTCAGTTTGTACAATATTCTGTTTCCAGGACCAATTCTTTCTTCACTGTCAATCCAATAGGAGGGGATCCCACGTTCCTCTGCTATCTCTTGCAAGTGTGAGGTGTTACTTGAGTTCCACCCTCCAACTACCAAAATAAGATCTAACTTTTCCTTCACTAACTCATACATAGCATCCTGTCGCTCCTGAATAAGGAATGATTCAGTGAAAGTGAGTGTGACTGCAGGGGATGCCAAAAGTATTCTTCTTTGAAGATGAAATTATATAGTGTGGGCATTGGAGTTTGGACTATCAACCCGTGGCAAGATGACATTTGTGTACCATCTAATATCTGGTCTAGCTATTAGAAAATAGTAAATAAACATACTGTGAAAGAATACACAGTTAACGAATTCATCACAAAATGAATGGAAAAAGAGAGCAGCCAACCCTAAACAAATTTTACCCAAAAATATGCATGTGCCCAAACAGGCAGTAAGTTTTATGTGAGACCGTCTCGTGATAAGTTCATCTGAAGTATAACTTTGTGGTCTCACGATAAATATGCACCCAAACATAGTGACAAAAGTATGTTTCGACATACAAGGTCAAACTTTAAACCAATACTAGTAATATCTACAGTGATCTACACATTGGTCAACTGCTTGGATTGCATGAAATGTCCATATGCTCTAGAGGGGGGATTTGCTACAGATGGAGCCACTCTCCAATTCTCCATATCCAAGCCTCCACGGTATCAACTTTACCTTTTGCTCTAGAGACCACAAGTAGCCCGGCCCCTAAACAATGGCTTTAAATTTGAAAACTAACCCCTAATGGCATCCAGGTTTTGCTAGTGAACAGACTACAACCACCTTTTGCAGAAAAAGGCCAAATTAGACCTTCGCAAAAATTACCATTAATTATTATCTCCAGGTTTTGGTAGTTTGAAAACTTTAGAGGACAGGCTCTCAAAGCCATGTCATTTAGCTAGCCAGAAAAATGGTAATTTTGGCTTGATAGCAAAAAAAAGGAGGGGGGGGGGGGGAGTGGAAGGAATTTTTTGGGCTTTGTATATGTTGTAGGACTTGCATAGAATATGCAGTTGCTTAGTGGCATCCACCACCCACTATAAATATAAGATTCAAGGAGATGATAATTATTAAGCCTCTGTGAAACATAACCTAATAACTCAGTAAAACAACAGCTTACATTTGGCTCAATTTCAGCCACAATAGTGGGACACCTACTCCGGCTACTCATCTCATACAGTTCAACAGATACTAAGGTATGGACAGGCCAGCAAGAATATAAATAATACCTGAGTAGCATCACAAATTGTGTTGAAACTCATGAAATGGTTGTTGATATTCTCAACTCCATACTTCCGCATCATAGTTCTTTCAACAAGTTTTCCTGCAAAAATGGAGAAGGTACATCAATTAGTGGTGTCTATGAATGTAACAAATAAAACCATTTTCCCAAAAAAAGAAAAAGAAAACGCAACCTACCAATCTCTTCTGTTTCTCCCTTGAGCATTGTAGTTTGATTTGCAATACCAACTTTTACCAGGTCTTTATCTGGATCAAAGCCTTTGGAGACTGCATATTTGAATTTCTGAAAGCAAATTGATTTACAATTTAAGTGGAGTTTTTTTTTTTTAAAAAAAAAAAGTAACTTTCTGAAAGCATTTTAGTTTGAAAGCAAATTTTTCTAGCAGAAAGGAAGTTTACTTCTAGAAAGGTTTCCTTGGTTGAGCTGGAACCATCAAGTTGACCACCAAGAATGTAATCACACACATAAGTTGCCTGCATAAAGAGCAATCAAGCATCTAAGAGAGAAATATCACATCAAACTTCCAATGAGCAATTGAGCTCTAGCAAAGGAAAAATACTAGCAAAGAATAGGATGAATTATATATACCTCTTTCATATTCTTCACAATCACATATGTCCCAGCAAAGGATGCAGTAGCTATGGTCTCCTCATGAGCATATTTCCCATGAATAATAGAAGTAAACTCTCCTTTCTTTTGCTTATCTACAACGTTCCATACCTAGAATGTAGATACATGTAAACAAGGGACACAATAAGTTGCCAGACAATAAACACACCAAAATATGTAACTGGTAAAGCAAGTAAAGTCACATATAAATTTTACCTTAGAAACCCAAGGACAAGTTGTATCCACTATTTGTACATTCTTTTCACTCAAAGTCAACATTTCCTCCACAGCTGCTCCAAAAGCTGGCAAAATCACAACATCACCTTGTTCAACCACTTCAAATTGCTTCTTTCCATCCTCAAGGGGAATATTCTTCACTTCCATTTCTTCCAGCCGCTGCAGCAATTGTCGTATTCAATTTAAATTGGGTAGTTGATCAAACCAATAAAAACACCAAAGAGGATCATAGATAGCCACGATGAGGAGCGAACATATTGGTCTCCAATCTCCCCTCAAGCTAGTTTACCTCTTTGATATCAGCTGACTAACTAGTAGCTAAGAAATCAATTTAAACATAAAGCCTCAAACACATTGACCATTTCGGTCAGAGAAGAGGATATGATCATAGTTACCAGGAATGCTTCCCGGGTCGTTAGTCCCGGAATGCGAGTAGCTAACTTTTACACAAATCTGGTCTAGGTTTGACTTCGGAACGTTGGTTCCCGGAACGCGGGTCGCAGGCGCATGTAGCCTTCCCGATAACTATGGATATGATTATTTTGAACAAAATCCACAAAGCGATAACCCATCCAACAGTCCAACAAAGCTTATTACAAAGAGCTTTGACAACAATCCATTGGAGAAATGAAGGTCCTTGCACTCTCAAGCTTGAAAACCCTTCTTAATCACTAACTTTCAGATACAAAGTGATCAAAGAAAATGTCAATCAGAGAGGGGTGACAGACCTTATTAACAGTTGGGTTGTGAATTATTTCATTGGTGATCCACATTCTCTCAGTAGGAAACTGCTTCCTTGCCTCGTATGCAATCTGTACTGCTCGTTCCACACCCCAGCAAAATCCATATGCTTCAGCCAACTTAACAGTCACATTCCCCCATGTATATTCATTACCATTCTCCTTCAGAGTCTTTATGATATCACCTGAATATCATCAAAAACAGAAACTTATTCATCACACTGCAGATTTGCACAGCTCAAACAAATCCACACAATTTCAGATACACAGTATATAATGAGCTCCAAAATTATCCACGAGTCACATATAAATCCTTTGAAGTTCCTTTACCAACGAGAACTTCAAATGTAACAAATGAATTGTTACAATTTCAAATACAACTGACTCAAACAACTGGAATTTATGTTATAATTGTCCAGCTAAGCTGTGATAATCTATGTTTTAATCGTTCAGCTAATTATGAAATCTGGCAAACCTCTGCATTAAGAACTACTGAAAATTGAACTATTAAAGTATCAGACAAGTGAAAAATGAAAGCATTTTATCAATCATAAATAAGAGAGAGAGAGAGAGAGAGAGAGAGAGAGAGAGAGAGAGAGAGAACTCTCACTAGTGTACTCGCGATTCATGAGCTGCAAAGTCTCTTCCTTGTGACCAAACCCTCGTCGATTGTAATTCTTACTCCTGGTCAAGTTATGGCGGAAGGCCTTGGGATCGAAATCGGAAGAAGAAGACGAAGTCTCGTCGGCGGCGCATCGGACGGACAGGCGAGGCTTCCGGAGCAACGGAGACAGCTTAATCGAACGGCCGTGAGTTTCCGGCAAGGGAATCTCGGCAAAGGTGAAGACGCGGCAGAGGTGAGGAGCGACCGCCATGTCTGTAGCAATCCGAGCTGCAACTATCCAGAGACTCGAAGATTGGTGAGAGAGAGAAAGGGTGAGAAGGTGGGAATTAAAATTTTAATATGAGGTCACGTGTACGCCTATTATTGGTTGTGAATATTTATCAGCTATTTCTCGCCAAACAAATGGTATGAACCTGCAGGCAGCAAAAAAATAAAATAAAATAAAATAAAATAAAACAGTAGAAAAACAAAATCTTGTGGAGACTGGAGAACTCTCACTGATAGTCATTCATAGGCCACCACGGCACCACAGGCCACACCTCTATTTCGCTCTCGCGCCTCCCCTGACTCAATATTTATTTTTTTTTTTTCATCCAAGTCATGTTTGCACTAAACACATAATTTGTATTGTCTAATTGTTATGGTTCTTGTTGTACTGTTTTCTTTGGCTATTTGTGATTTTACTGATTTTTATAGTATTTTTATGTAAATTTTAGTTTTTTATAACCGCCAACAATAAAAAAAAGGTCATGTTTGCACTAAAAATAGACTTTGATAGTTTGAAAAAAAAAAAAAAACAATGTAGATTATGGTTATTCTGTTAGAGGTGTTAGCTCGGTTGTTAGCCTATGTACATCTTGTATATATCTTGTATATATAGATAGGCCTTGTATAGCTTTGTACATATACACATAGGTACCTTCAATACACACACAAAATTCCTCTCTGATTATGTTGTTTTCTCTCTCTAGTTTTCAGACAACTGTCTATTTAGCAATTAGATTAACGATTAGATACTGTAATTGTACTACTATTGGGATGACAATTGGCCATGTTCCGGGAGGATAGTGTCGTACCTAGCTTACCCTACTCATATTTAGCGGGTACTAAACATGAGTACCCTTACCTGCCGAATGTGAGAAGTATAATGGGTATAATTCCGGTATAACCGTATAAGTGAAGATTAAATTATATACAACCCATTTTATACCCATATGTGCAAATTAATAGATTATTTTCGGGAATAATGAGATTAGTCATCAAAAGGAAATCTTATATGATGATTCCTAAAAAACGATAATAAGTCGGGCTCATGATGCTCCATGCACCCACATGTCCTTTTTCTTTTTCTTTTTTTTAGGGTTATTGGAATCTAATAAACCAACTTATAAGTATCCTTTGATCTAACGAACCAACCTATAATTTTTGTATTCGACGAACTGACCTAAACATCTTATTGTTTCCAACGAACAACCATCGAGTCCAACTCATCAAAGATATGACGTAGTGGCGACGTTTGCTTATGTGGAGGGTGTTTTACTCAAAAAGGGAGGGGGAAATTGGACATATATTTTTTTCACCTATTCAGCATCTTCCAATTTTTTCAATTACCACCTCACCTCTCTCTCTCACACACATACCCCGACCCCCCCTCCTCAATGTCTTCTCCATTGTCCCTCACACCACCAATCTCACACCATTGCCCCAACTTGAGCAGCACCACTTGATGACCGCCGAGGTCATCGAACCACTTGTCGCCTTCGGAGACCACCGCAAGCCACCACCACCGCTCTCCCCCCCCCCCCTCCTTGTCTCTACTCAAGTATTCCTCCCCCTCTCTTTGATTCGGCGCAACCACCAACACCAATCACCACCACAGTCACTTCGGCACCAAACGCCGCTGCCAACGCCAGTCTCCGCCCATTTTGATTTTGAATTTCTAAAGTTTTGGAGAGGTTCGGGGATGGTGGTGGTTGCACCCCTAGGAGACGGTAGGGGGGACCACCAACAACGGTAGCGGCGGCCAATTTTGGCCCTGTTTTGAACGTCAGACCCCTCCTCCTCCGCCTCCCCTGTTTTAACGTAAAAGAGGAGAGAGAGGGATGTGAGACCTAGCTTTCTGAGACTGACAACTAGGGGTGGGCATAACCGTTTTTGCGGTTTCTGGGTTTTGAAAACCGAAACCTAAACCACATAATCGATTAACTGCTTTGAAATCTGGAAACCTAAACCAAACCAAAACCACCGGTTAACCGCATATTATATGCGGTTAATCATGGGTTGTGGTTAACTGTAGCAAAAGATATTTACTTTCCTAGTTTCTCGCTTGGAATTTTTTTTAAAAAAAATTAAACTCATTCATTTTTTACCACTGCAACGGCGCACAATAGAGCCTCAAACCTAGGATTTTTTTCATTTAGAAAATTTCAAAACCTAAACCTCTCAAACTAGTTTGGTTAATCGAAATCGTTTTTACATAAAAATTAATTCGGTTAATTATCGGTCAAACCAGTTTGGTTTTCGGTTTATTTTTTTTGTCCACCCCCACTGACAATTGTATTTTCTAGTAGTGCAACACTAATCCTATGATATTTCAAGGTTGTTAGAATCGGGATCTTAACTCAAGTTCATGAGATAATTAGGATCGGAATTAATCCACGTAAGATCGTGGATCGGAATGTAGATAGTAAAATCGCATCAAAAATTTTGAATCATAAAATAGTAGAATCGTAAACCATGATCGAGATTTTAATAACCATGACGATGTATACCTTTTCTTTTCAAACTTATTACAGCACTATAACCTTGAACACAAACTTTTTGACAAAATATATGTCAATACGATTACTCCTCAAAGATACTCAATTCAGCGTTTAGGCTACATTGACATTTCATAAGATAATCTTAGCATTTCACTTTCGCAATAACTGTTAGGAAAGTGTCCTAAAATCACTTAGTTTCTTGATCCCACAATTATTTGTTTCCTAATTGTATTAGGATATTAATTAGGTTTTCTTATTATGTTAGGTTTCCTAATTGTCAAGGTAGGTTTATAGGGAGTTTTCCCTATAAATAGTGAATCTTGTCCACCTTGTTTGTGTGGCCAATTTCGGGGGCACATCCTGTGGGAGGAGGTGTATTCAGATATTCTGAGATTTCGTATTCCCATTGGTGAGAGAAGTTGTGAGAGTTTATGTGAGTTGTTATACTCTTTTTCTATTGATCTCGAGGTGAGATCGTTCGTTGTAATATCTACCAATAGTGGATTTGTTTGAGGTTGTGTTGTCCGTGGTTTTTTTCCCGATTCGGGTTTCCACGTAAATCGTGTGTCTTTATACTCTCTATTTTAATTACTGATCTTGTTATATTTCTTCTCAATTTATACATCCTGATAATTATCTCTTCCGCTGCAAATAATAGGCTATATTTTACCTCGATCCTAACAATAACAAATAACAAAAGTTATACCGTATTTCTTAAATTACCCAATTCAATAGAGAACTTTAAAAAGTACTCTAAGGAGTAATTTGTAAGTAGTACTCCATAGTATATTCTGAAGTAGATAATCTAAAGAGCAGAGCATAATCATGCGAAACGCTGGGCAATGTCCAACAAAGAAGCTGAAAGTTTTGCAGGTTGTGATATCATGACCATGTGATCTGAGCCTTCTATTACTTCAACTTGATTGGGTGGATTTTTCTCGATCATCATCTCCAGAAACTCCTTTGGCCAAGTCTGATCATTTTCAGCCTTAATATAAACTCGCTTCACTGATCCGTATTTGGATTCTGTAAACACCACTTCTTTTGCATCAGCAAACGGGACTGGTCTCACCAACATACATGCCAAAGCTACATCCTGTCAATAAGTACAACATAATCAAACATACATCTTCCTTCTTAAACCTGATTTTTTAAGCAGACAATGTTATAGTATAAAACTATCATTGTGCCTACAACCATAAGTTTAAGTTTTTAGTTGAGATGGTTTTATATAAGTTTAAGTTTTTAGTTGAGATGGTTTTATATGGTATTAGAGTCAGGTCAAGCAAGAGGTCTCAGGCACTAGTGGAAAACAAGTGTTTGGCGTGAGATATTAACGTGTAGGTGGGTAGTAAACTCATGCCAAAAATCAGAAAGCGTGAGCATATAACTTACGTCAAAAGTTAGTACGCAAATAAGAAAAAAGTGTGAGAAATTGGCGTGAGTTTGAATCTCACGTCAATAAAATAGGGGGCATATTAGAGTATAAAATCATTATTATGACAAATAAATACCTCATGGGGACTGCAGGGATAAAGCACTTGGGACATGAACTTGGGGCCGAACACAAGACTGGTAGGAGGATTGTTGGGACCATTGTCTCGTTCGCTGGTACAGCTTCCATAATATCAATCAGTGGCTTCGAGTTATCCGACAGCGATCGGACCTCGTTCACCGGAGAAAGATTGATCCCGGAGGCAGCTAAGTCGACGGCTGTGACAGTGTGACCGTGTGACTGTAGGGGTGGAAGCAGCTTGTACCATGACCATGCTCCCAAACCAGCACCGTGAACTAGCACAAAATGCTTTGGTTTCTGCTCTATGGAGGTTGACATATCAGGGGACAAGAGAAATAGTGTTAGGATGAGAGAAAGGACGAGACTTACAGGATTATTCTGCTTGGTTTGCTTCATGGCATTTTCTCCCTGAATTCTTGACCACTTTTTAGTTCCAATCCCTGCCTACGATGCTCATTATATATATGGACGAATGACCCTGTAAGCAGTGGCCCATCCCAGGCTAGTCCTGGGGTGGCCATGACCACCGGTAAACAATTTTTTTTAGTATTTTGGTATAATTTGGGATAAAAAGTTACAGATTTTATGTGTATCGGATGAATATATCAGTGTATTGGCTACCCCTTAATCAGAATACCTAGATCTGTCACTGCCTGTAAGTGTCATCTTTTTTTTATTATTGAACTAGCGTTCTACATCCATGCACGAACAATTTTGGGTATTTATATATTATTAGTTTTTGAAGTAATTTTATAATAATTATTAATGTAAAAAATAATAAATAAATATTTGAAATAAAAGTATACAATTATTGTACTATTATTATTTTTATATTTTCTTTAATAAATAATCAAATTAACTTATCAGAAAAATTATACTATCATTAAAAGGGAAAAATATTTTTGAAAGTAATTTATTCACCATTTTTTTTCTAATAAGAAGTATTATTTTACTACTTCTAAATGACCATATTGATATCAAATTTTCAATTTTTTTATCTTATACATTGAGAAAAATTTTGATGCTTTGTATTTTATGTTCCTTTTACTTTCATATGATGTCTGTATTACTTATATAATTATTGATTTACATTTTTTTTACCGAAACACTAATTACAATTTTATTTTCTGTTAACAATTATAAAATAAAATATATAAAAATAATATATATTTTTATAGGTGTTTTACATTTTAATATATTTTAAAGTTCGGTTTAATCTATTTTTATATTGAGATTGACATATTATGATAGTAAATTTGATGGAGGAAAGACTTACTAATTATTATTTTTTTTTATAAAAAACTAATGATTATTGTTTTAATTGTGTATCAATATTTGTAACCTACCATCAAAAAAAATATTTTTAACTTATATGTATGAGTTTGTTGTTTTTTAAGTTGACATTTAGGTCACTAAAGAAATAGTAGCTAAGTGTAATCATGTTCAACTTTCACACTCTGAACCAAAGTTTAACTTTTGATGGAAGCAAAATATTTTCTAAAACATTTATTCATGGATTTGGAATTTGGTTTGAAAAAAATAAAAAACCAAACCTACCAAATTTTTTCTGTTAGGTTTGGAATTTCCTTTGAAGGACTTGTTTTATATATATAAAATAATTTTTACGCTCATTTTGTTTTTCTTTAATTTCACTGAAATGATTATATATATATATATGTATGTATGTATGTATGTATGTATGTATGTATGTATGTATGTATGTATGTATGTATGACTGTATGAAAATTGGATTCTAATAATCCTTACTTTCACGAATTGGACAGCAATAATCCTTACTATCAATTTGGATTCTGATGGTCCAAAAATAAATAAAATTGTATTCTGGTGGGGCGCCACTGAGTCAAGTGGTGGTGACTCGGTGGTCTGCTGACGTGTACTGGTAAGATTGTGTTTTACCAAGAAATTATTATTTTAGTTGTATTCTAGTGGTCCCATTTCATAATTGATTATGTTCTGGTGGTCCGAATTCTTGGTCAAACACACTCTCGCCGGTACACGTCAGCAAACCACTGAGTCACCACCACTTGATTCGGTGATGTCCCACCAGAATACATTTTCTTGGGCCACTAGATTCCAAATTGATAGTAGCGATTATTACTGTCCAATTCGTTAAAGTAGGGATTATTATAATACGAGGTGGGGAGTGCGTGATCACATTCAAACAACAATGTCCACAATGAGTCATACCAATCAACCACGATTGTCTCGATGTCTCGTAGTCTGATTTTTTAACCATATTGATTGTAAATGCATATGGCGTCATGTGGTCCAGTGTGACGGTCGATTTGGTTTGTTCATTGCAGTGTCGATGGGGGTGGTCAGCACAGCTACGTAGCCGCCGCCCCTTGTACCGGATAGCGACGGCTCCATAGTGACGATCTAATGGCCTCAGTGTAACGACGAAGGGATTGTGTTAATTTGGTTTTTCTTTATTGTGTTTTGACAATCACCATTTGTTGGAATATGATTCAATGTGTTTGCATTTAAGTTTGTTATTGTATTGAACATGACATTCTAATAATCATAGAAAACGACCCCTTTGATTTTGGTTGATATTGGTATTAGTTTACGCCCATTATGGAGGTTTATCAGATCATGTTTCCGTACAGTTCCGTATCACGATGATATGTGTCTGTGCGGTGGTTTGGGTTTTGGTTGATATTGGTATTAGTTTACGTGATTTCGGTGATGTGGCCACGGCACAGGTAAATGTGGTCTTCTGTGGGTTGAACGTGATCAGGTGCATTGTGATCATGACCGCGGTGGTCGACAATTAAAACCTATATTATTAGTCCACACGTTCACCTTGTTCCAAATGAGAAACTGTAAAAAGGCACAAAACCGCGCATAACGTAAGTCAGACGCCTCAAATGACAACAAAACCTATCAATGTTATTGGCGGGATCATACAAACTTATAATAGCACGTCGTATACATGCCTATATTGGGTCCACATTTAGAATAATGCGGTCATGTACGTCTGACCACGAATATAATGAAAAATGGCTATGGGGACCACAAACGTGCACGAAGTATCACAGAAGATACCAGGCGTCTTGCCGGTATGGCCATGTCGATGATAACTGTGGCCTTCTGGCCACAAACTGTATGCCCGCGTTCCCTCGCCCACAATCCAATTGATTAATGACCACAATTAACAAGTTCATGACCACACGCGTCTGGCCAGTATGGTCATGCCGATGATAATTGTGGCCTTCTGGCCACAAACTATATGCCCGCGTCACCCAACCACAATCCAATTGATTAACGACCACAATTAACATGTTCGTGACCACACGCGTCTTGCCAGTATAGTCATGCAGATGATAACTGTGGCCTTCTGGCCACAACTGTATGCCCGCGTTCCCCGCCACAATCCAATTGTTCAATGACCACACTTAACAAGTTAGTGACCACAGTGACAAACGACAACGTATGCCATTGAGTCCCGTACGCCTTGTGGGGTTAGGTGTTATGAAAATACATACTTTAAAATAACAATATTTATGAAACGTGGTCGTCTCATAAACTATACTTGTTTTTATGGTTAAATAAATACACGCGTTAAGTATCAATTATTAATATAAGACCACAGCCAATGACACGTGGTCATTACGTATTATTTAACATAAAACCACGATTGAGGACATGTGACCAATGTATATATGGCGATTGCATATTGTGGTTATATAACAATTATTAATATAAGACCACAGTCAATGACACATGGTCATTGTGTATACACCACTTATTTAACATAAGCCCACGATTTGGGACATGTGGCCACTATATATGTGGCGATTGCATATTGTGGTTATATTTATTTGCACATCGTATTTCCATATTTATTTGAATTCGATAATAAATCGTATAACAATGGGTTCTACTATATGCACATCGTATTTCCATATTTATTTGCGTTAAATGACCATATTGTTCGACCCAATGTATACGATCCCGTTGCATCGGACAACGCAAAAGGGCATTACAAACTATGCACTGAATTGTGTTCGTAGATTACACATCGAACGCATTCCAAGAAACATAGGTGGAAAAAAAACAAAGTGAAACACATGGCCACCGATGGCATCCATGTATGCGATCTCCAACACTAGTAGAACATCAGTAACTAATTGTTGCATCATACCCTACATGCGTGGTGGTCGATGTTCCCAGTCCTTCATCCACCTATTGGCATTTGTGTGCGCCGGCATCTTTGCGACATGTGGTGTGCCGCTACTCAGGTTGTATTCAGCCCGCCACTTCGCGAGAACGGCGGCCACACCATCAGCATCTTCGCCAACAACCCCGTCCTCAACTATGGGAATTGTCCCTCGAGGAAGGCTAGTGGTGACAAACACATCTTCCTCGGTTATTTTGATTTGTCGACCACCCCCCATGTCAAGGACTATCGTGTCCGGGTCTAGTCGGTCTACAAGCCACTTGTATAATGGGCCAAGCAGCAACTTCATCCTCAAGTTCAGAAATCCACCGAAACCCAACTCCTTGATGACAGACTCTTGTTCTGGACTCATGTGATCCGGTATGTATATCAATGGTCTAGGGACATACGGGTTGGGAATGCCCGGTCCATCGACTGTTTGCCTTGCTCGTCGGTGTCAAGGGCTGACTTCACCTGTAATGTTCGACCATTAGCAATTGTACTACGCATACAAAACAATATATTCAATCGTGTATTCAATCATTATGAAACATCATACGATAATTAATTATGGTTAACCATAATTACACACGAATGGATAATTATTTGTGAATGATGCATGTTTCATTCATAGTATACCGTGAGGATGGTATGCACGATGAAAATGGTAGCATGAAAACTAAATATTTAAGTTGCCCATCGACATGAATAAAATGATTTGCACAATGTTATAATACATCCATACGGGACAAGTGAGTGGCCACACATGGTAAATGTTTGGAGTATTGTGGTCATAGAACTGATCATCTGACCACAATGTATGGTCTCTTGGACGCATCTGACCCAGTGTGGTTAGCCGACCATTATACTACTGTGGCCATGGACTGGTCATAGTGGATAATGTTTCAAACCATTTAATTGATGCACTACCACATCTGGTTGTTTGATTACAACACAACTACACCCCGTTTCCCATACCCGTTTTTACATCTAAATTAAGATCAATTTCGCAGCAAAATTGAACGACATTGTAATTGTTCGGTTACTTACTGAATCGGAACGCCTTGGTCGACACCACCGTCGATCACGCTTGCCGCCCCAATGCTCTGGTTTTGATACATGTTGCACACACGAAATACATCAAAAGTATGCACCCCATTAACTTAATTTGCACAACCGGGTAAGCTACCCTCTCAGGCGATGACAACCGACCGGAAAAAAAATGGATTTACCTCAGCCATGCCTGCTTCGGGGCATGACCGATGAACATGTCGATGATTCGATCGACGGAGATGAAGCTTGGCCGGTCGAATTCCTTGTCCAAACCCTAGAACACGCTTCAGCTTCTCTCTCCAAATCTCTGTGAATCACGTCTGTAATGTGTGTTTGATTACCAATATGGAAAAGTTTCAAAATACCCATCCACATCCCTTGAATCACGCGACAATATCAATCAGCCGAGTATTTTGTTTTTTTGCCACACGTGTGCCTGGCATTGAGAGAGGGATCAGGGGCGGATCTAGTATATACTCAGTGGAGTCAACTGACTCCACTGAAATTTTGGGGAAAAAAAAATCTGTTTTGAGCGAAAAAATAAATGTGTAACTAATATATACATTTTAATGGCATTGAAGAACAATAATTGTGGTTACTCCAGCGGTCCGCGCATGCTTATGTCTATTCCAAGGCATGAGTTGGAATCCTCATAGCTATGGTTGTTGCATTTTTGTTTAAAAACAATCTGGTTTTAAAAAGAATATTATAGTTAGCCGTAGCATTAGCATAGGTCATTGGTAGTTAGTTTAGTGGTTTAAGGGGTATGTATATTATTAGCAAATTGTGAGTTTAAATCTTCATAATTCATATATGCAGGTTTTATTTTTGCTTTTCAATTTTTTTTAAAAAAATTTGTCTTTATTGTTGAACTATTATTACGATTTTGGTTTATAGAATCTTTGTCATTATTTTGGATCTCAAAAAAAAAAAAAAACACCATCGCAAGCAAAATCCCTATTATCTCTTAAGACCAAAACATTGAAAAAACAGTCTAAACATTTTAAGCAAAACAAAATACACGAATACACTCACCCCATCCATCGTTTTCGTCGTCCTCCAAATTTAAACGGAGAGATTTTTTTGAGAAAGTGGCAAGGAAATTAATATTTAAAGCCTTATTATTTAGAGTGGTAAGATTAAGTTCAATAAAGTAGGGTTGGTTTTGAAAGGAGAGCTAAGGAAAATGAAATAAAATAACACTGGTTTGAGTGTTTTTTAGGGATTCTGGTAAGGAAAGGATAAGATAAACCTAGCTTACCATTCTAAAGAACAAGGCTTAAGTTTTTCAATGTCGTTAAATTGTTTCTTTTTTGTATCAATTATTTTTGACTCCACTAGCTTTGAATCCTAAATCCGCCACTGAGAGGGATGGTGGTATTAATCTCAGCCGCTGGATCTAGATTGGATGGCATCGATCTTCCCTTCCTACCTTCCTACCTAAAGTTCCTTCCTACTGGATTCGTTCATATATATATATATATATATATATATATATATATAAGCATATACATTCATTGACTATTTTATACATATGATATGGATGGAAGTCAACCACATTATAGAACGATAATTTAATTTGCATATACTCCGTTCAGGATTATGACATAAATCTAACCCTGACGTTTTAAAATTAATATTTATCTATCCTAAGCTTTTGAACCAATTTCATTTAGCTACTTTTCTGATGAATATGTGATTTGTGATGAAATTTGTTTATTGAAATGACAATAATTTTAACAAACAAATTTCATCATATATCACATATCCACCGAAAACTTTCTAAATTATCGGCAAATTAACTAAAGAAAATTGGTTTAATAGTTTAGGATGGGTAAATATTAATTCGAAAATGTTAGGGTTTAAATTATAAACGTCATAAACTTGAAGACATATATAAATTTTCCCTTTAGAAAATGCATATTTTATGCACAACTACATATCATGAAAAGTTATAAAAGGAAAATTTGTTTTTATTTTTTTCGATAATTTCGGGCAGTGGCCCAATTTATTCATAAGCGGTGCCTTCCAACACCAAAATTACAGCCCTAAAACAGTGCAAAGGACAAGAAATTGAAAAGTCCCACAACTGGAGCTATAGATGGGAACAAAACACTGA
This sequence comes from Portulaca oleracea, assembly GCA_029582165.1. Taxonomy (NCBI): domain Eukaryota; kingdom Viridiplantae; phylum Streptophyta; class Magnoliopsida; order Caryophyllales; family Portulacaceae; genus Portulaca; species Portulaca oleracea. The sequence continues at coordinate 38,779,951 of CM055876.1, forward strand.
CTTTTCCCCACATTTACGCAAGCCCAAATAGAATTGAAATAACAAAAAATGCCCCAACTCATTGTGTGCTGGCCAGTATAATCATGCCCCCATATTAATGCCACAACTCATTAACAGCAGATGACCAAGCTCCTTGACCTAGTTTCTCTTTTTGTGTTCTTTCTTTCCTTCTCCTTCAGCATCCTATTTGACACAGCAGTGTTATGAAAGGATTCTGGTGATTTCACTGAAATGTCTAGCCAGTTCATCAATGGTGTATGGTGCCTTCTCCTTCCAAGCTTGAGCCCATAAAGATACTCTCCACCGTATTGTACTGGCTACATCCCTCCAATCAGGTTGCTTTTTTTTTTTCGAACACAATTTGATTTCTTGTCATCCACAAGGTCCATGCCCCTAATTCCCAAAATCCCTTCTTCTTGGCTGATTATGAACCCTGGAGAGAAAGTAATGATTCAAAGCAAATTGAACTGCTACTTCAGCTGCTTTCTCTCAACAAAACATGCACAACTAGTGGACCATATGTATAGAATAGGCCCACTCCATGAATCACCCAAACCATTGCGCCCTAGAGTTCATCTCAGCCATTCATATTTCCTTGTTTCGGCCAGAATGCACCTTGTTCTGTTGCTCATCCCTTGATGCTCCATCTTTGCCTTTTCATTTCAAGCTTCCACCATGTCAGTAATCCTCTTCAAAATGTAATCGTCACCAACAATTGAAATTCTACTGATGTTAGGTTAATGGAATCAACAATCTCCACCAATCTCAGTAATCTTCTCCAACATGTAACGAGCAGTTCCATTGTAGTCCATTTATCAAGATAACAAATGACTCCCTTTGCCTCCATTTGCATCACATAAGGTGCCAATTTCTTTGTATAACTCAGATCCACTTTGAGACAAGCCAATTTCTTCCATGCCTTGCAATCACTCAAGGTCAACTTGCTTCCCTTCTTTGTATGCTTTCTGTTGTTCTCAATTTGACTTTGAAATCTTGCAACCTCCACACTCCCCCTCCAACCCAGCAACATCCCTGAACCAACACCCAACAGTTTCTACAACCCATCCTACAACCCTTGCCAGGCCTCATTTTGTGTGGATATCCCTAACCTCCTCTCAAACTCTTCTCTTCCTCTCTTTATTATGATTTCTTCTCTTCCCCTTCCTTATTTCTCCAGCTCTTCCTCCTCTTTTCCCCTTTTTGCTTTTGTTGCCTTTCTCCCCATAGAACATGGGACTGACCTCAATTTTCTTGAGAAACTTAATACCAATTTTTCTTCCTATTATTGTTTCCATCTTGTCAACCCTCCTCTGAAACTCCTCAGAACTCTCACCTCTCTGATTGACTTCCCCTTGGTTCTCATTTTGTGTTGCTTTCTTCATATTTTCACTCTCCTCAATACTAACTGAAACTAATTCCCCTTCTTCCAATGTGTCATGCTCAATCTCCTCATTATTGTGGTGACCTTTTCCAAAAAACTCATTGTTCTCATCACTACATCTCACCTCTTCCTCTTCGTGATTCTGTGACACCTCTTCCCTCACTAGTTCTCCCAAGGCATTAAATGAATTCTCCTTGGAAAATCGCATTTCTGTGATTATTGGCTCAACCAACACTTTAGTGTTTTCATGATTGCTGAGTTGTAATTGCTGTCTCTCTTGGGAATCAGCACCCATTGGAACTGGGGTATCTTGATTACCTGCAACGTCTTCAAATTCTTTCTTCTCAGCACTCGCCTGTTCCTCTTCTATCATGGTGCTTGGACTGTCATGCTCGAGATTCTTGCTTTGTTCCTCATCCTCTTCGCTCTCATCTTCAGAATTGATAAAATCTTTTGAAGGTACAACCACTGGGTGAACATATGTGACAGCTTCTTTGACGCACACGGTATATGAACAATCACCAATTGTAAGCATCACCTGACCTTCTATCCTCTCAAAAACCTTGGTCAAGATTTGAACTCTCATATTTTCAAAGTGTTCTGTCGTTGCTGAACTTTGCCCAAGACATAACAACTTACCCCAATGTTGCACACATTGCTGAAAAGTTCCCCATTTCCATCCATGGGGGGGAACACCATGTATATCGATCCAGACTCTTCTATCTTCACATGACTCATACTTTGTCCACTTCCTGATGTCCGAGAACCAGACTTCTAATTCTCTGGGGTCCTTCAGTGCTTTTTCCAAATCTTCCTCCTTAGGCAGTGTTATAATAAATTTCGTGCTGCTCATGGCTGTCACTCTTGAGATTGGGCCATAATTATGTATGATTGCCGAGGACAAGGATGCCAAATCTCTTGGTTGTGGACTAATGCAAACTAGGCTTCTTTGCAACCATTCCATGATACCTTCATTAATCTCACCCACAGCATGGATCACCATGTCACCTTGCATACTGATTTTTCTTTCATCCTTAACGCCAATATTTGTTGCTTGCTTTCGCACCCAAATATTTCTTCCCCTTTCCGTCCTCATGCCTCGTTTCTGCCTCGCAGGTTGGACTAATATTCTGTTCCCTCTTATAATCTTCCCATCCATCCTCTTCAAAGCCTCCTTCACAGCTTCTTTCTCCCAGAAATGTACGAACCCAAATCTACCTTGTGATCCCCTTCTCCATGGTAAAATTACCTCCTTTACTCTCCCTATTTTTCCAAAAATTCCACGCAGACCAAATTTGTCTATCATTTCTGGTATGTTTCCCACAAAAACTGCGGATTCATTGTAGGTCTCACCTGTGTTTCCCTCCCTGCCTCTCCAGCTCCCCCCCTCTCTCTCTCTAGAACCCATTTCTCTTCAATTTGTGGAAAAATTTTTTATATAACCCGTGGCCAGGTAATAAGAACCGTCAATCCTATGAGAAATAATTTTTTAACAAATTAAATACTTATAAATATAACTTTCAAAATAATCTAAATATATTTCAGTGTAGTGTATTATTTTCACTTGAAATTCACATCAAACTTGGCAACTATTTTTTATTCCTTTCATTGAAGGGAATAATAGCAACTGCAACGGCTTCCTTCTACTTCAAATTTTATAATAGTGCTATACTAAACAAAAAAATTTTAAAAAATATTTGACTTGAATTGTTTTTAGCTTTTCTTTTTTTCTTAGGTTTCAAATAATACCATAATCATACTAAGCAAGACAATGTATATTTTACTAGTAACTATACATTTATGAAAAATATATGTAAAACATATTTTTATATGAATGATGAATGGTAACAAGAAACAACTCTCAAACTAATGAAAGAAAACTTTTTAACAATTAAATAAACTTAAATATAATTTTTCAAATAATTTAAGTATGCTTCAACACAGTTAAGAGTACATTGATTTAAGAATATTCATCATTTTTGCATTAAAATTTCATATAAGTCCTTTCCTCATATTAAGTTTTTTTTCCTCTAATTTTTCTATATTTTAATTTTGAACGTTAATGTACTTTACTTTGTAAATGTTCCATTTTGATTATAACTATAGAGTAATTTCTTATACATAATGCTCCAAACAAAACTCGTATGTATGGTTTATACACAACATCCATACTTAAAAACTATATTACATTATTATCCGGCCAACTCTCCTAAAATATAATATAACATATCAACATCCAAACATCTAATTATGCATAGAGAATGTTAGATTTAGCAGCTAGCACAGAGTTGACTTGAACCTCTGTTTCTTTTTTTTTTCTTTTTTTTTCTATTTTGGTCAGATGGATTTGATTAAATTGCTTACAAGCCTGGGGGAATATTAATGATAGCTAAGGCATCCTAATTAATGTCCAGGTCATCCTACGACTTTAATCTTTGGAGGTCAACCAAGCTGCCACTTGATATTTATTTAGTGTTCAAGAGAGCATGGTTGCAAAATGCAACTCAGTTTACGAGTATAATTAGATGATAGAATTAATGCTAAATTTGCAGCCATCTCCAGACTCTAATTCATTCATCCTTCCTGCTACCTAACACATACACTCACTAAAAAAAAAAAAAAAAAGAATGGCATGGTTCTCATTTTACACAAATCCCACTAATTTATGCTTATTGTTATTACTGTTTTGTCATCGACTGTGTAGTGTTGCAGCGAGTAACGAGACAGACCACGAAGCATTGCTGAAGATCAAAGCCAGAATAAATGACGACCCACTGGGTATTATGCAATCATGGAATGACAGCCTTCACTTTTGGCAGTGGTTTGGTGTTACTTGCGGTCCTAACCATAACAGAGTCGTAAGCCTTCAACTCAACTCTTCCCAACTCACTGGTACGCTCTCTCCCTATATTGGGAATTTGACCTTTCTTAGAGACCTTTACCTCCAATACAACAGTTTCACTGGTCCAATTCCTCCCCAAATTAGCAATTTGCGTAGGTTGCAATATCTTGCACTCCATCAGAATTTTTTCGGTGGCAAGATTCCACCAAATATATCAGCCTGTCACAACCTCATTAAGTTCAGCGTTTCTAGAAATTACAATATGGTTGGGGAGATCCCATCCTCTGTAGGGAACTTATCATCCCTTGAATTCCTATCTTTTGCGGGGGACAACTTCACCGGAAAGATCCCATATAGTCTTGGCAAACTAAATAAGTTGACAGCACTCGGATTAGACGGCAATAAGTTATCAGGAGAAATCCCACCATCTATCTTTAATCTGTCATCATTGAGGGAATTGAGTTTAGGTGAGAATCAGTTAGAAGGAAGCCTTCCTTCAAACTTAGGCAATACCCTCCCATTTCTTACAAATCTGTACATGACTGATAACCGACTCACGGGAATTATTCCTTCTTCAATATCAAATTCCTCCAATCTAGAATATCTACAACTTGCTATTAACAATTTTTACGGTCAAGTTCCTTCTTTGCAGAACCTAAGAAACCTCAAAAGGTTGATGCTTAGTGGAAACCGCCTTGGTTATGGACACACCACTGATCTAGACTTTGTTCACTCAATGAGCAATTCCACCATGTTAGACTCCTTTTGGATAGCTAACAATAGCTTTTCAGGAACGTTCCCTCATACCCTATGTAATTTCACGAGGCTCAGAATGTTCAGCATTGCAGGCAATAAGATATCTGGCTCTATTCCACCTTGCATAACAAATCTGAAAAATTTAGTGAGGGTTCTTGCCTCAAAATGCTTACTATCAGGAAACATCCCTTCCAACATTGGAGAGCTTAAAAATCTGCGAATTCTGGATTTGCATAATAACCAATTATCCGGCCAATTGCCCTCCTCGATTGGAAACTTGACCCAAGTTATTTCCATATTATTGTCTGGAAATAATTTACAAGGCCCAATACCCTCCACTATAGGAAATTGCAAAAATTTGGAAGAGTTGTACCTTTCTTACAACCACTTTAGTGGTCGAATCCCCTCACAAATTTTTTCTATTCCACGCTTATCTGTGGCTCTTAGTCTATCTCATAACCAACTAACTGGGCCACTTCCTATAGAAATAGGGAAATTGACAAACCTAGAAGCTTTATATATTTCTGACATGTTATCAGGTGAAATACCAGAATCTCTGAGTGCTTGTGTAAGCTTAGAGTTCCTTTACATGGGAGGGAACTCTTTTCAAGGTGTCATCCCCTCATCATTGTCTACATTAATGGGGCTTCAACAGTTGAATTTGTCACATAACTCATTATCTGGAAATATTCCAGATTTTCTTGGTAAGTTTCGACTGCAAAAGTTAGATCTTTCAGACAATAAACTGGAAGGTATGGTACCCGTTGGTGGTATCTTCAGAAATGCTACTGCTGTTTCTTTGTCTGGAAACAAGGGACTCTGTGGAGGAATACCTGCATTGAAACTACCCCAATGCAACTCTAGGAAGACCCCAAAAACAAGACTTAGTCACAAAGTGAGACTGGTAATTGCAACACTCACTACATTGTCTGCAATAGTAATCTTGTTAGTGGCATTTGTAGCATTATATGTCTCCTATTGCAAAAAGAGAACCAAGGGGCTCCAAATTTTGGATGCTTCAGATTGGAGGAATACTTTGTCCCATTTATCTTACCAAAGTATTTTGAAAGCTACCAATGAGTTTGCTTCTGAAAATTTGCTTGGAAGCGGCACCTTTGGAGTTGTATACAAGGGAACCTTGGATGAGGATCCAACAACCATGGTTGCCATAAAAAAATTCAATCTAGAGCATAAAGGTGCTTCCAAGAGTTTCATGGCGGAATGTGAAGTCCTTCGCAGTGTTAGACATCGTAACCTTCTAAAAGTAATCACTGCTTGCTCCGGAATAGATTACCAAGGCAATGATTTTAAGGCTTTGGTATATGAGTACATGCCGAATGGGAGTTTAGAAGATTGGTTGCATCCACAACAGTATGGCGACGCTGAAGAAGGAACAAGTTTTGCACCAAAGTACTTGGATCTCTGTCAAAGAATTGATATTGCAGTTGATGTTAGTGTCGCATTGGAGTATCTTCATCATGGTTTTGGTGCATCCATAGTTCACTGTGATCTCAAGCCAAGCAATGTTCTCCTTGATCATGAAATGGTTGCACATGTTGGTGACTTTGGGTTGGCCAAATTTTTGTCCAAAGCCATCTCTACATCTAGTGAAATTCAGTCAACCTCTGCAGGAATCAGAGGGACTATCGGTTATACTCCTCCAGGTAATAAATTTAACGAGGATCGTCTACTATTTTATACGTCACCTTGAATGGCATGTTAGTGAAATTTTGAAAGCCTTAGCCATTAATTTACAACACAACACTTAATGATTTATCATATAAAACTAAACATAATTATGGTTGTAATGAAAAATAACAGTCTGTCATAAAAATATAATATAACTTTTCATAAAGTATATATGATGCAAGAAATTGTTGATCTAAATAGAAGACTGTAAAAATAATTGACTAGTAAAATGAGAATTAAGGATGTAATAAGTATAGTTGAGTCGACCAATTGATTTATCCTTATAAAGTTATTTTGGTAATATTACTTTTTGTGATCGAGTTTGAGAACATTTAGTATTATTGTTCCAGAGTATGGGATGGGAAATGAAGTATCAAACTACGGTGACATCTATAGTTTTGGGATCCTTATACTTGAAATGTTTACCGGAAAGAGACCGACTGATGAAATGTTCAGAGAAGGTTTGAGCCTCCACAACTTTGTGAAAGCAGCATTGCCAGACAGAGTGATTGAGATTCTTGACAATGCCCTTATTCAAGAAATGGTTGGTGAAGAGACAATCACATCGGAGATAAACCCAGAAGCACGATGTAGCAAGGCAATCTTGGAGGCCCTGGTTGCGGTTCTTGAAATTGGTGTTTGTTGCTCAGTTCAACTCCCAAATGAAAGGTTGGACATCAAGTATGTGGTTACCAAGCTGTCATCGATTCGAAATAAGATCATTGGAACTCGACAAAGGTGAGATCAAGTTCACAAATTCCATCATACACAAATTAATTGTTTCAATAAATTAAATTTTGTTTCCAATTTTTTTTTAATACATTAGCACTTTATGCTCTTGCTATTGCAGGTAGACACGGGTAAGGATTTCCATCTATGACATTGACATGTAAACGTTCATGTTATGGTCAGAAATTTAGGGAGAAGAATAAAGTTGAATCACTATTTGAAATGCCTTTATCATCTTTTTCAAGATCTTTTAGATTAATTCCTTTGTTAGAAAAGTTTCTACTGTTACATGCATTGTCATTAATTACGATTTCACTATTGTGTTTTATGTTGTTTTAATTTGGACTGTTATGTTGTCATCTCAAAATGTGTGAAATGCTCTCTTTAATAATGTTCCTAGTCCTCATCTTCTAAATTTTGGTGATATAATTGTATACTGTTTAATGCTCTTTTAGAGAAAGGATGGTTGGATTAACCATCTCCAAAGCGGTTGTTGATATACTGAACCATATCGAACAAGCATCAAGGATGGGACGGAATTTTCATGATATATATCTTGAATCAGGATGATTTATAATTATTTTGTATTGTCTAATATCTATAATTTTTATGCCTTTGATTGTTTTTAAAGTATTTATGCATGTTTATCAACTATTACCCAATCCCAATTTCTTTGTCATTCCAACTAATTTGGCTAAACCAATATACTTAGGGATTGGGGTTAAAATTTTGAACATTACCCAAATTACCCCTATATTTATTGATATAATTGTTGTTGGTGTTTGGATTCACTCATGAATAAAATATCCCACATCGGGAATGCAAAGGGAAAGGATATGTTATATAAGTCAGTGGGTTACTTCTCTTAACACCAATTGGTTTTAAGATGGAACCTCACTTCACTTGTGTACCATGGGCATTAGTTGAAGTGGGCTCTCGCCTTGGATCTCCCAAACAAATGGTATCAGAGCCGATGGTTCGGGGTAGAGAGGGGGAGATTGTTGTCATTCACCCATGAGTAAATTGAACTTCACTTAACTTATGTACCATGACCTTTTTATGTTAAAATTCCAATATTACCCTTATACTTAATTACTATTCCCTCCGCCCCAAATAAATTGTCCATATTTGAATTTTTAGGTCAAAATTTTTAAGTTTTGACCTTTAGTTTATCAAATTGTATGTTGAATTATTATACAAGACTAACACTATTAGATTTGTGATGAAAAATAGTTTTACTAAAACCAATATTATTAATTTTGCTTAGATAAAATGTTAAAAAAAAGGATATTTTAGTAAATCTGTGTATCTCCAATTCTATTCCTAATTTGAATTACTACATAATAAATAAAAATATTGGTAGTTCATCTCATTCCCATTATAAATTCACATTCCCAGAATCCCAGTACTATATTGAATTCTCATTCCTATTTCCATTCTATACGAAACTGGCCCTTATTAAACACTTGTTTTTGAAACGGCAAATTGAAGCAATTTATTGTTTTAATGAGGTTTGACCTCATACATGTAACGGCCACAATAATCAATTGGTTTGATTACGGCAGTTACAATAGTCATAAAATCCCATTAAACACTCCTCCTAATTAAGTACGTTTTGTACTACTTAAGGGAGTGATTAGGGGATGAGAAATGATAGATGATATAACATACGTTGTCCTCCAAAATACTCTCTCGATCTGTTCTCTTACATGGTCTACCATCACAAGACTCGGGTTTGCGGTGTGGCAATTATCCGGCGACTCTAGTAGCCACCGGAGATCGATTGATATTGTACTGATTTCAACTTTATGGATACAACAACAGCAAGTGATCCTATTTCCGCATCTAAGGTCGGTCTTTATAGTCTAACACAATTGATAAAAATAGGTAATACAAACAGAGCTAATCAAAACAGGTCAATTCAAACAGTTGTTGACAAGTATGACGTTTGGAATTGAAATAATTGGCTGTAGCATATTTACTTTTTTCTTCTTCTCCTCCGCATGGCGTAATTGTTCAGGGGCCGAGTGACTGCTATGAATAAGTATGAATTAACGATAGAGAGAAGTTAATTTCCATAGAAAGACAAATATAGAAGTTAAACAAGTATTAACCCAATATTATGTCTTACCTAGACAACTCATCTGTTATGGCAAGTTAGTATCAATAAGTTTGTTTCTTGCAGAAGACAATTTGGCAGCAACATGCTTCATGTCCATCCTTTCTTGCGGGAGTTGAGCAGAGCAAGCAAGTGCTATTTCAAGAACCAATATCACAGCCCCTGACATTGTTCTCTTGCCACTGTACTTGTGCGTTTCTTGATCTGTATTTCTGGTGATTGACTCATGATCTCCAACGATTTCTTTAACAATGGCACTATCTAGAATTTCCATCACTCTGTCAGGTAAACCCGCTTTCACAAAGTTGTGGAGGCTTAAACTTTCTTTGAACATGTCATCTGTTGGCCTCCTTCCGGTAAACATTTCGAGTACAAGGATTCCAAAGCTGTAGGTATCACCATATACAGATACCTCATTTCCCAGGCCATATTCTGCATATTGCATGTATCATGTATGTTATTGCAAACAAAGAAATTAAAGGGCAAAAAGCTTGTGAAGGGTATGCTTGTTGAGTTGATTACCTGGGGGAGCATAGCCCATTGTGCCTCTAATTCCAATGCTGCTGGATTCATTTGCATGAGAACCTTGTGGAAGGAACTTTGTCAGCCCAAAGTCACCAACATGTGCCACCATTTCATCATCGAGGAGGACATTGGCCGGTTTGAGATCACAATGAACTATGGATGATCCAAAACCATTGTGAAGATACTCCAATGCCAATGCAACATCAACTGCAATATTAACTCTTTGGAGAAGACTCAACCTCTTGGGTGCATGATTTGTTCCACAGTTGACAGTACTACTGCTGTGTGGTTGTGGGTGCAACCAATCCTCCAAACTCCCATTCACCATGTACTCGTAAACCAAAGCCTTAAAATCATTTCCTTGATTATCAATGCTTGAACAAGCAGTGATCACCTTGACAAGATTTCGATGCCTTATGTTTCGAAGAACCTCGCACTCGGACATGAAACTCTTGAAAGCGCCTCTACATTCAAGGTTGAATTTCTTGATGGCGACAATTGTATTCCCCTCATCTAAGACTCCCCTGTATACTGCACCAAATGCGCCGCTTCCAATCAAATTTTCAGGGGAGAAACCATTTGTGGCTCTCAGAAGGGTTTGATAAGATGGACTGGCAAGGGTTGCATCTGTACTCTGGAGCCTGCCTTTTCCTTTTGTGATAGAAAGCGTATAATGAAACAAGTGTCACTAGCAAAACAACTCCGCAAAACACAGACACTACAATTGCAATTACGACCCTGATTTTGCTGCTCAATTTTCTTCTAGGGGCGTTACACTGACGCAGTTTGAGTGTCGATACACCTCCACAAAGCCCGCTATTTCCGGCTAATGAAACACCTGTTGCGTTGTCGAAGATACCATCAGTAGGTACCACACCTTGGAAGTTATTGTACGACAGATCTAGCCTTTGCAACTTGAGTTTCACTAAGAAGTCTGGAATTTTGCCCGATAAACTGTTATGCGACAAATTCAGTTCTTGAAGACCCTGTAGTCCTGCAAAACTAGAAGGGATGGCACCTTGGAAGAAGTTCCCACCCATGTTAAGGAACTCTAACCCTACACAAGAACCAAGAGTGCTGGGTATTTCTCCAGATAAATTGTTATGAGAAACATCAAGAGCCTCTAGTTCTGTCAACTTCCCAACCTCGGCAGGTAGGAGCCCTGTTAGTTGATTGTAAGATATATCCAGACCAATAGATAAAGCAGGGAGGCTAAAAATGTTGGAAGGGATCTTGCCACCAAGATTGTTGTGAGAAAGACTCAATTGCTGCAGGTTTTTGCAGTTTTCTATCGTCGAGGGTATCTGGCCTTCCAAGTCATTTCCATGCAAGTCGAGGGTAGTAAGTTGGGTTAAATTTCCAATGGAGGTTGGCAGTTGTCCTGACAGTTGGTTCATACCTAATGCCAATAGTCCTAGGTTCTTAAGCTCACCAATGCTTGTGGGTATGGCTCCTGATAGTTGGTTTCGATCCGCAACAATCCACTGTAAATATGCTAGATTCCTGATGCAACTAGGAATTTGTCCTGATATCTTATTTCCTCCTATTCCAAACACTGTAAGCATTGAGAAATTACAGATGATATCAGGAAAAACTCCTTTGAAATTGTTGTCATTCACTTCTAGCTCTTGCAAATTGGTGGAATTGGCTAAGGAATAAACAAAGTCTAAATCAGTAGGCTTCCCATCTCCAAGCGAGTTTCCCGCAAGCAAAAGCTTCTTAACCGTTGTCAATTTATGAAAGGAAGGAACTTGACCTTGAAAATGGTTGGAGCCTAATTCCAGATTGACTAGATTCGAGGAATTCGATATCGAACCAGGGATAACTCCTGTGAATCTATTGGAAGTCAAGTAAAGTAGGTTGAGATTTGGGAGCATGTTACCCAAGTCTAAAGGCAAGCTTCCATGCAGTTGATTTTCCCCCAAGTCTAAACCCATCAACGACGAAAGGTTGAAGATGGATTGAGGCACTTCTCCCGACAACTTATTCATGCTCAACCCCAAACGAGTTAACTTGTTCAATTTGCCAAGGGTATCCGGGATGGTCCCAGACAAGTTACAGCGAAATATCAAGAGGGTCTCAAGGGATGATAAGTTCCCAAAAGTTGAAGGAATGGGACCTTGCAGGTTAGTATATCCTAAGGCAAGAAACTGCAAATGAGATAAAGAGCCTACCTCAGGTGGGATCTCTCCGATCAAGTTGTTATTTCCGAGTGACATTGAAACGAGGCTGTGGCACCCTGATATGTTGGAGGGAATCTCCCCTGTAAGAGAATTGTTGTAGAGTGCAATGAGTTGCAGTCTACGCAGACGGCCTATTTCAGGAGGGATTGGACCGACGAAGGTGTTGTTTTCGAGGTGAAGCTCCTTAAGAAAGGTTAAGTTTCCCAGGTATGGGGAGAGATAGCCCGTGAGTTTCGAAGAACGAAGGTCTAATGCTGTCACTCTGTTGTGTTTACGACCACAAGTAACACCGTGCCACTGGCAGAAATGGAGGGTGCTGTTCCATGAGCTTGTGATTATTCCAAGAGGGTCGTGGGTTATGCTGGCTTTGATTCTGAGTAAGGCTGTGTGATCTGTCTCATTGTTTGCAGTAACCTGAGGATGACAAAAGCACAGACAAACAGCACACAAGATCAAGTATAATGAGAGCCTGTACATTTTTTTTAAAAGAAGTTTTGGTGAGAAGAAAGAAACCTCCAAGGTTGTATATGTCGTACTGTTTGTAGCTAGCTATAATAATATCACTGGAGTCAGAAGATTACACCTCCAAATCAGGTCAATGTTGATGTTGACACAAACCTACTAACTAAAATGAAAAGAATTAAAGGCGGTCAATTAACACAAAAGATAAGTTACCTCAGTGGAATTTTCTTTGCTGATTTTCTAGTTTGGAATAAATCATCGCCAACCATCATTGACTTTGGAGTATGACTGCGAGGCTTTATCAAATCAAATTAGTGTACACTCGATCTATATATGTTTGAAGAAAGCAATGCATATTATTGTTGACAGGAAAGTAAATTGCAGAATTTTCACTTATTCACACCGGGTACCAAAGAGACAGTACAGTAGGAAGACGGATGGTATAGTAATTTACGCAATACTATAATGTCATTTTGACAATTTTCTTCTGACATGATCGTCCTGAGTGGTTTTAGATGCCGAGTTACCATGATGGATTGATGGTAAGTACTCCTTTTACCATGTCCACCTTCATTGCTTGGGTGGAGCACTCATTTTCTCTTTATATGAGTATGAGCAGTGTGGATGTGTTGGTGGGAATGTTTGGCTTAGATATTAAGGTCATGTTCTGAATTTTAGAATTAAATTAGGTAAAGTCAAATTGGTAAGGAAAGAAAAGGTAAGGAAAAAATAAAATGACATTAGTTTGAATATTTTTTAGGAATTTGGGTAAAATAAGATTAAAAATAATAAGATGAATCTAATTTACCATTATAAAGAACATGACTTAAGATTTTATATTTTCCTACCTCTTGTCCGGTATATAAAGGTTCTAATGAAAAGCAAAGGGGTGGTTTTGATATCCCACATATGGTTGTTACCAAGAATGTAGATGTGTTGTTCATACAGGTAGCTCACTCTTAAGGTTAGATCTTTAAATTTTGTGATCATATTGGTTTAATGATAATTTTTTATTTCAAAATTAAACAAATATATTATTATTGGGGATTATTGAACACAAATTTGTTCACACCTTAGGTGTTTGAATGTGGTTTGAATATGGTGGTTTCAATGTGGTTTCAATGGCAGTCCTCTCTATGTCCAGTGAAAATTTAATTGTTTTTAACGAATTTCTTGGGCTAAATTTGATATGAATGACTATGAGGTTCATTTGATGGTGCTTCAATGGATTTTGAAAGAACCATCTCAAACTCAATTTGTGATGAGTCATCCGAAAGATGTCACAAGTATCTGTGTTAGTGATATGAGGAAACTATTTCTTTGTCGATACATTCTAAATCGAACACTGTTGTTGATTGTTAAAATCCTTCTTCAAAAGTTTTGAAACATGTGCTAGAAGAAAGAAGTGAAAGTGTATTTACATTTTTATCATACTATACCATTACCATAATTTATCCACTCCAAAAATTATCATATTATATCATTACCATAATTTATCCACTCCAAAAATTATCATACTTATCAATCGCACAAAACAACAAGCTCTTGGCATTGTTGATGACTGATGACTAATGAAGTTTCCTTGTCCTTGTTTTATTAAAAAAAGGAAAAAAAAAAGACTACCGCCAGCGCGGAAAAGAACAAGAACTAGGGTTTTAGGAAAACCCCATATTTTTCCATCTCACCTCTGTACTCCGAACGGAATTTCAATTGGTGCCTAAATCTCTGTCAATGGAACCTGAGCCAAAGCAACGAGATAGCAAGAACGATTCTTTTGCACCCTCTACCGCTTTAACATATCTTGATCCTCACTACTGGTTGGTCCATTGGATTGAACTTGTTCGATTCCAGTATGACATAAGCTCTGCTCTACCAAATTTATTAATAAGTTCACTAATCTGTTTTATTTGTCCAGGGATGAGAGATTTTCGGAGGAAGAACATTACGAATGGTTCAAGGATTACTCCCATTTCCGCCACCTTATTCTGCAACACATTCAACCCGATTCCTCTGTAATATCTCCCTCTTGCTTGCTGTTTTGTGGGCATTCAGTTGATGAATAATATGGTCCAATTTGATGGGTGTGTTTGAATTTTAGGTTTTAGAAGTGGGATGTGGGAACTCACAATTGAGTGATGAAATGTACAAAGATGGGATTAAGAATATCACCTGCTCTGATTTGTCTCCAATTGCTGTTGACAAAGTGCAGAAGAGGTTATCTTCGAAGGGTTATAAAGGTATGTGCTTTCACATTTTTCCTCCTGTTTTGTGCAACTTCCCAGAAACATCTGTGCCTGAAATGTGATAGATTTCTTTCCATGATGGTTTCTCTGGCTAAATTGGGCATTGTTGCTAATTTGCTATGTTTCATTTTGTTGCTTATAAATATGTTTATATAGCTTGAATGTTTCTTGGTTTTAACTGTTATCTTGCCTCAAATGACAGAAATTAAGGCCATGGTAGCTGACATGCTAGATTTGCCTTTTGAGGATGAAACTTTTGATGTGGTCATTGAGAAAGGAACAATGGTGAGATACTTTATCTTCCTTACATGGTCCTATGGGAAGCGTTGTTCTTTGTCTTTTGGCTATTAATATGCCAACCACAAATATGTCTGTGATTGAAGGATGTATTGTTCGTGGACAGTGGTGACCCATGGAACCCAAATCCTTCAACCGTAAGCAATGTCAAAGCGATGCTCCAAGGCATTCATAGGGTCTTGAAGCCACATGGTGTTTTCATATCAATCTCTTTTGGACAAGTAAACTTTGGAATCTCTCTGATGAACTTGTTCAAGTACAAAAGAATGCACCCTTTCTTATCATATTGACTACTCGTATTGCTCGCTGCAGCCACATTTTAGGCGCCCTTTATTTCAAGATCAGTGCTTTACATGGTCAATGGAATATAATACATTTGGTGATGGGTTTCATTATTTCTTCTACACTCTAAAGAAGGTTAGTAGTGTCCTTTTTCTTTTCATATGAATGGGTTACTTTTTGTATGAGCATTATCTTAGGTACCACTAGTGCATTGTCAACTAACTTCCCTGGACCTTTTAAAATGGAGCTCTATGGATCTTTCAATGTCTTCAGACCACTCTTGTGCTCTCAATAGTTTTCAGTTGTGGAATCTGTTTCTAAAACCTCTGGTTTTTCATGCTGCAGAATTTTAGGTTTGCTAATTCAGGAATTCAAACCCCATAATGTGTGCATCCATTTAATTTGAACTGGTTTTGGGTTTTGATCTCATTTCTTTGTTGTGCCTTGCTCGATCTTATGATCATTAAGAAGATTCCTTTCTTCTCAGTATTGATTGCAATTTTTGTACACTGTATCTCTATGTTGGCAAACTGAAATGTGCTCTAAATGCTAACAAAGCTTCTTCTATATCTAATTGTAGGGAACACGGTCATTAAGCTCTAAACAAGCTATTGAGAAGGTGCACGTGCCATCGATATGCATGTTTCAAGATGAACTGGAAGGTGAAGATTATCTTTTCAGGACGAATATAGATGAGATGGATGATAGGTAGAGTGGCAAAGTAGAAACAATGGTACTATCAAAGGTAATTTGATAATTATGCTACCCTTCTTCGGTCTATTTGTTGATGATCATGGTCATGGTTCGCATCTATCTATCTAACTATATTTGTTAGTGTTTTCCCAGAAGTTTTAACTTGTGACTAATACTTATTTCTTACCACATGACACCAAGTTCTTGTATTTAGGTCATAAGTGTTGCCAATTGGGTGTATCTTTCTTATGGACACCCTCTGATCCTCTGATTAGGAGGTGTGTCATGAGAAATATTGATAAAAACAAATGTGAGATCCCCTTCGTGGCATTGTTGGAATTAACCATGTATGATCCACATTCAGCTTTAGTAGCCACTGTCTGTGGTTCTAGTTCATTCTCCAAATATGAAGAGATAAGCCTAGAGCATTAAGTTTGGCTTTACTTGAACTTGCTTTCTTCATATCATCGTATGCTTTATAATTGTTTTTGGTCCCTCTGTTGGTTGGTAAGAACAACTTTGTAAACTTATATCTCAACTCCCTGGATCGGCGGCTGGCCCTACTACTACTATTATGAACTTTTGACATAAAATTGTTTATTGTAGTGTCAGAAAGCTCTATGTTTTCTGTTTAGCTGTATATAATTTACTGATGGATCAAAAATTCAATACCCATTTGAACATCTTCATTAAACTAACCCCTGCCTCTTTCTTAAAATGCCCTCCCATTTCGTCTTGCTTGCTCATGAATTCGTTTCTGCACTTTTGTTACCAGGGGTTACTGATTGATTGAGGTATCTGAAAGCTGTTCTCTGGTCTCATTTTAGCGTAAGCTGACAACAGGATAGTAGATCATTGTGAGCTCGACTGTTCTCAGTAACTGTACACTGCCTCAAGGGGTGTTTTGGGAAATTTGAACTATCATTGTTACGCTTGTTTCAAGTGTTGTATCAATGTATCATACAGAGTTCACAATGAAAGTCTATTCTCTAATGGAAGGAACAATGTGTAATTTACGCACTTCAGTTGCAATTCATTTATATCAAGAGATTCTACCAATTACTCTGTTTTACTTTATCCCTAATTACAGTGTGGCCCTCTATTTTAAACATGGAGTACAACTATTGGAGAAGAGGGCATGAGCTGATATTTTGTTATCTTATGTTTCTTTTTCGCATTAGTTAGTTTTTCAAAAAGAATGTAGTATTGAATTGCGAACAAGAAAGAAAACTCCAAGAAAGTCGGGCAGTGAGGGCGCCCCACAACTCCACAAGGAAAATATGAAATCTGTAAAGCATCCTCTTGTGGTAGTCATCTTGTAGTGGCAATCAGCATCGAGGGGACTGAATTAATACCCAGGAGTACACCCAGTGTAAATGGAGGAAGAAATAGAGAGACAGGGATGGAAATGGAGGAAGAAAGAATAGCCACGGTGCTGCTTCGAGCTTCTGAGCTGCGTACTAAAATTGCTTACTGCATAAGCAAAACTGCCATTGAAGCAAACCCAGTTGAAGAAGGTAGTAGCAATGTTGCTAATGGAGTTGATGAAAATTCGACTTCAAAGGACAAGTCTGGCGAAGTAGATGATGATGAAGAAGCAGAGATCCTTTTCGACATTTGTGGGGCTTTTGATTCCCTTGAGTCTCACCTCATTTCCTTCCAAGTAACTATCCCTCTCTTGAGTCTTCTCGATTCTTAGTGCTTTAGCTCGTTTAATTTTTTTCTCTAAGGTTTTTTGTTGGTTTGGTTTCTGGGCTTTCCCCTGTTTCAGGGTTTGTTCTAATCTTAGTTCAGTTCAGTTCATCTCATCATCTTCACTTTCACCTTTTTGAGGGAATTTTGTCTAATAGAAAAGGATTATTGAATCAGGCCCTGCTACAACAGCAGCAATATGAAAGAGAAACCCTTATAAGAGAGATCGACTATAGCCGTAATGTGTTGCTGACGAAGCTTGCCAAGTACGAAGGGGACAGCATGGATGTAATACGTGAGGCGGAAGCTTTTGCAAGTATGAAGGTGGAGGAGCATGACCATGAATTGGTACTTCCACCCTCTCCAACTCCTACTCCACATTCTCTGGTCTCGGATGGAAGCCCATCAGAGAATGGCTGTAGTAATGGTATTGACTTCAGACATGAGCAAAACAACAGTCCCTCTCAATGTAGGCCAAGCAACTTATGGGGAGGATTGATATTTTTGGTCCGATCGACTGCAAAGACAATGCTTACACTTGAGGGTTTGATCTTTCTTCTTAACTTGGCTGGTTATGAGCCTAGACTTGGCAAGAAAGGTGCTCATTTGAAAGTATTGAACCTGTTTCAACGGCCAGATTCAGAACGTAAGAGAGCTTCTGCAAAATGCCCTCCAGGTAAAGTGGCAGTAATCGAAGCTGGTGAAACCCGTTGCGTTGTGAAAGAGAGAGTTGAAATTCCATTTGATTCTATTGGTGATAATCCTCGTGTGAATTATGGATGGGGTTAAAATGGCCTTCATTCGGGTCATTGTCATGCATTATGTTTAGGAAACACCCATCTCCATGACAACTAATTTAAGTTTCTTATGCTTATATTTCGACAATGGACAACTTTTCACTTCCTACTGTAGGGATTTTCGACCTGAGCCAGGGCTATGCACTTGCTCATCCGGCTACTAATCAGTTGTCGTTACTCTTAACGCTCTCTGCTGTTAGAGAGGCGAGCTTATTTAGTTTTTTTTTTCCTTTATACCGAATACCTGAAGTGTTTAACATGTCATTTACTGAATTACTGTAACTTTTTTATTTGTATTACATTCTTACTCCCAAGAATTTCATTTTCCCACTATGTTACATATCAGCAATTTTTATCCACTGCGCTTGTCTATAGTTGTAATTTTCTTTCACTACATAGTCTACATATTTATTTTCTGTATCATTTCTATCAACAAAGCTTGATCTTATGTAGGTGTGTAATCAGCTCATTTAGGATGATGCACCAATGCGAAATATTCGAAATTCATTTGTTTTTCACAGCACATACGGACGGGTTATAAGCTTTTATGATGCCATTTTCTCAGAACGTTTGTGTTCATTCTCCAAAATGTCTCTTTTTAGGAGAAAATTTGCCCTTTTTTCCCCTCTTTAATTGCACATACAGGTTATCATGATTTGATACCTTTGTTTGCCATGTTAAATGTAAAACCATTGAACTTAAAACCAAACTGGAATAAGAACCACGGTGTTTGTTGATAGTTTAGCATACAGAAATGACAACGTGCTCAATCTCGATGCATGCAGCTGTGGCCTACTGTGTATCTTCAACTTGTTCCTTTGATCCCATGAAAAAAATGTTCACACTTGACTATATTAATATTATACTAGGAGACTGACTTATATCTATATAGTATCATATAAAAGTGAGGCAAACTACGTACTTTTTGTCAGTCCAATTTTTTTTTTTTCCCAATCTTAATAAAATATTAATAACATGTATGGATATATAGTGTCACCGCATGTGCCTATTTTACATTGTTGTCATGAATGTCCTTCTCCATTAATTATTTTGACTGTTGAGGACTTTGGTTTACAAATTGACATGATGTGATGAGCTATGCAAGTGTCCTTTGAATTGATATATCACTTTAATAGCACATCACTTTATTTTTCATGTTGATGCCAAACTATGAACAGTAATCATCCATCATTTCTGCTTAGTTCGTGTCAAAACTGCTGAGATAAGTGATCGAGTAATTCCATGCTTTAGTGATTGTGTTGCTTGTCTGACATGACAATCCACTCTTTTCCTGCAAATTGAATACCCGGTTTTAAAGTTGGGTAACCGAGACATATTGATCAATTTTGCCGACACTTTCCGAACTGACGGATATATATAAACATACAGATTCTCTTGCAACAAAGTCGCTTTGGCCGAGTGGTTAAGGCGTGTGCCTGCTAAGTACATGGGGTTTCCCCGCGAGAGTTCGAATCTCTCAGGCGACGTCTGTTTTTTAAATTTCCTTCCCCTTCACATTTCTACTTTTCTAGTCTGCAAGCAAAACGCAGGGCATTCAGACTTTCATATGCTTGCTGTCTCACAACAAATGCTTCCATGTCTCATCTCAAACATAGATCTAATGCATATATCAATTGTAACAATTTGTATACAACACCTTAGAA
The DNA here is from genome assembly GCA_029582165.1 of Portulaca oleracea. NCBI lineage: Eukaryota > Viridiplantae > Streptophyta > Magnoliopsida > Caryophyllales > Portulacaceae > Portulaca > Portulaca oleracea. The sequence continues at coordinate 38,800,305 of CM055876.1, forward strand.
CTAAATGCTAATCCCAATGACTGTCATATACTCAAGTATTGATACTGAGGTAATGGCTGATTTATCTACTTTTACTGTACAATTTTATAGAAGTAGGGAAGTGGGGAGTTATAGTGCTATACAAAGGAGGGAAGTAACCACAAATTTACGAGGGAGGAAGCGAGAGACAGAGACCATGAGAAGAAGGCCAGGATGGCCGACATCTGATATCTTGCACAGGTGGATGTGTTCGGTAGACAAATCGATCCATTGGCTTTAATAAGAAGATCAACTATGCTGGCTGTTGAACTTGCAGCTGCTAGTGTCAAAACTGACAGCACCTGTAACACAGTTGGGACATATCAGAGTCATAAGCCACTGCTTAATTGTAACATGAAACAGGACATTTCAATGGAGATAGCTAGGGTAAGAGAGGTGACACATATGTGTAAATGTACTCACCCAGTCTCCTATGATGAGAATGATGAGTATTCCTGACTGGCGAAGCGAGCATTTCAGGATAATACAGTAACTGTCCGCCATTGCTAAGGTGAAACTCCATGGAAGCACCAAACCCATTACAGTTACTTGAAAGCTGCATTTATCATCCAACATCAACATGACAACATATTGACCTAGTTATGTTCTTCTATACAAAACTTATGAATCAATGGAGTTCCGTAACAAATTGATCATGTTAGTTATACCGATGGATTTGGCAATCATATTGATAAATTATGATGAATTTTGTAGTTTATGTTGATGAATTTCTTCAACAATTTAAGTCCATGGAGGAGATCAATAGACACAAGGGGTAGCATACAAGAACTAATACGATTTGCAAAGACTCGAAAGATTTTGACTCAGCCATGGTTCTTAATAGAATCAGTACAACTAACAAGTTAGAACGTGGCAGATGAAACAAAAGGACAGAAACAGGGTGAAAATACTGACCAGAAAGCGGTGTAGCTGTAAAACTCAGCTCCCATGGACATGAAAAGCAGAGAAGCAGAAGAGAAGAAAACTTGACCCATTCTAAGACTCAAGCTGGCTGTTGTCCCTATAGATCCAGGGACTTCATCCATGGCCATACTTCAACCCCCTCTTTTTCTCCCACTCTATTTGATCTCTTCTTCCCCATGGCTCATCTCCTGAATTCTCCAACTGAATCTTCTTCTGGGTTTGTTGAAATCAGTCTCTCTACTTATACCGACTAATCAGTACGGTTTGAGTTTCGGGTGAGATTAAGCTACAGAAATTGGGATTGTTTTCTCTTGTTAGGAACAGACACTTGGGTTTGATAGGTGCCATAAAATGGCTGGATGGAGTATTATTCATTTCAGAGTCACTATGAAAGGGGAGGGGGGCCAACAGATGATGTGCTGTTAACCTCAGCTAGATACTGTAAGTGGGATGTTGACTGGGTTTTCTGCTGAATGATCAATGTTTGGTACAGATTGTAAGTAACTGGAGATGATGGGTCATCTCAAAAACCCCAACTGAAAAAACTACTGACCAACGGCCATCCATTGCCTTTTTTTGTGGCTCCTGTTTCAGCACTATTTCTGAATTAATGTCTAAGGATGTTAACAGCTCAATTACTACTCCCACCCCCACAGGGTACTTGCCAAACAAGCCTTGGCATTTTCTCCCTTAATTTTTACCTCCATCCATGGGTGTTACATAGTTGGGTTAATAATGGGTTGGTGGATCATGGGTCGATAGTTATTCTGGTAGCAAATCTTCATTAGTTCGCATAAATGTAAATTGTATGAATTTGTCTCTTATCCTCTAATGTTTGAATGTCAAAATTCAGAATGACATTTCACCAAATGTTTAGAGGGTAGATCAACAAGGTTTCCCCAATGATAAGGGGATAGAAACAGTTGTGAACTTTAATTAACCATCGTAGAAAATAGGTCACTAATGCCCACCACATATGAAAGCTTTAATACTAACTACTTTACTGAAAGGAATAGATGGTTGAAAACCCACCACCAGTTACCCTAAACACATTCTCACTTCTCAGAATCAGAACCACAGTAGTCTCTTTTGAACCTTAGTATGTCCTGGTATGAGAAAATCATAGAGTTCCATATGTCAAAATATGGTTCAAAACTGATGCTTATATGCACAGATGTGAATTCGTGGAATTCCAGTTTGAAAAGCACAAAAGACTCAATTTTTATATAGGAGGTATGGTCTATTTTAAGCAGCTGGAATCTTGGGTGATAAGTTTTAAAAAAGGAGGACATGACTGGTGTTTGAACTTTGATGTGCGTAATTTTACCACAGGGAACAAGTTCGATGAGACAAATCAACGCGTGTCATAATTGTAGAAAATGATATAGAATATGAACTCAGAGATAGAAGTGCATTAGTTCCATCAAAGATTCATCTTTGCTATAATCTGATAAGTTGAAAAGTAGAAGAAGATGTCCAGATAATGATTTTAAAAAAAGGAAAGGGGGAGGATGCAATTAGGTATCGTATGACAAAGACTACATTTCAGTTTATGTAATGAAGGAAAAAAACATGGTCCATACAGGGCTCGAACTTGTGACCTTGGCGTTATTAGCACCACGCTCTAACCAACTGAGCTAATAGGCCAGTTGATACATTATTTATGAACAATCTCAGCCTAGTTATTCAACTTCCTAAGTAATGATGGTTAACTTTGAGAAGTTCCATTTCATTTGATTAGTTTCAATTTTTGTCTAGTTCAAGTTGTCATCCACTTTCAAAATTATTCCAAATGGAAGATTTATCTTCAAAATTATTTCATTTCGTGAACTCTTCTCGTATTGCTATTAAGTCGTTGTCTCACAATGTCTCAATGTTTGAAGTGAAATGAAAATTCTAGAGCAAGATTGTTATTAATAATTACAATATTATACTTTTATGATAATATTTTTCGCTATAGTCCTAATAATAATTTTTTTTTTAACAAATCATTATATATATTGAAAAATTTATGATCAAAATTTTATAAATTTAAATTCACAATTTCTAAAAAAGGACAAATAATATCGAATGGTATTACCAATTTATAAAATTTCATTCTTAAAAAAAAAAAAGCGTGCCCATTTTCCTCAACTCCCTCTCCCTCGTAAGTAACAAACGCCCTCGGACCATTGAAAAATGCATGTTCAATTTCGATTTCACTATTGAAAAAAATGCTTGTTCAATTTCCATTGGAAAAAAAGGGGTCAAAACTAATTAGGGAGAAGTCTCGAATTCTGGTAGAGGTATGCAAATGCGTGTTCAATTCAATTTCACTATTTAGGGTTTGCTTGTGCGTGTGCAACTATCAATTCATCGTCCTCATTAGACTTGTCCCATTGAATTTCCCTATTTTCATCTTCCTTATTGCCCCATTGACGATTCTACAATCCAACATTGCAACCCATTATTTCTTCTGCTACAAGCTAAGCAATAATTTCCCGAATTTTTGATTGAAAATTGCGATGCCGCAAATATTGTCGACATTGAAGGCTGTTGGGAGGAGCAGATTACTGCGAAGGAACGGAATTAAGTCATTAATTCGGCATTGGGAGAATAATGACACGCAAATTGGGAATAGTGTTCAAGTTCGACGTTTGATCAGCATTGCTAGAATTGATCCCAATTCTTATGTAGATAAACACGCTTACACAAATGCTAGATATCCGATTGGCAATTTGATTGGCGCGAATCAGATTTTGCAGCGTAGATGGTTTCTGGGTTGTGGAGATGGTGAAGAAGGGAGCGCTGTGTCGAAAGTTCATGAAGAAAGACGAGTCCTTGGGTCAGTTTTCTTGACTCTTTTCTTTGCTATTTGGTTTATCGTTCAAGTGGCTGTATATAATATCCGTTTGTGATTAACTGTGTGATGATTCAATTGAAATTAGGAAACACAGAATGTTGTGTCAGTGGTTTGCTTTAACGCTGACAATTTGATGATCAAATTTAACTTGAAAGAACATGTTCTTGTATTGAAAATGTTTGTATTGATTTTTAATGTGGGGGATTAGGAAGATACATGCCAATTTGATCAAAGCAAACGAAGCATTTATATAGCGTCTTCTGTTCGTATATGAAGATGATGCTGTATTTCTGTGGGTTTCTTCTCGTTTCTGATGTCTTGTGTTCTTACTTCTTAGCTATACTATCTTTCAACTAAAGCATTATGCAGTAGCCTTCAAGTGTATTATGCCATATCTGTATCGTAATCAGCTTTCATGTGTATCCTAATTTTAATGACAATAGCTAGAGTTAACAAAACAAAAACTTTGAAAATATGGAACCTAATTCTCTCAATTTTGCATGGGCCATGTTTGGCCTGTCATATGAGCTTATTGATCATGAAAGTTGATGGAAAATTAGTTGCCAAAAGTGATCTCTTTGGGTAGATGTTTCTGTAACCTATAATGCCTGGTCTTATTTCAGTCTTTGATGTCTATTGAACATGTGCGTAGTCATTTTCATTGGGTAAAAAGCTCTGAAATTTTCTTGTATTCAGGTATTCCCCTGAGCAGCTATTTGATGTAGTAGCAGCTGTAGATATGTATGAAGATTTCTTACCTTGGTGTCAAAGGTCAGAGATAGTCCGACGTCATCCAGATGGATCATTTGATGCTGAACTAGAGATTGGTTTTAAATTTCTTGTTGAGAGTTATATTTCACATGTGGTACTTGACAAGCCTAAGTTGATTAAGGTACACTGCTTCTGTTGCATCTAACTGAAGCTTCTTGTTCATTTGCTACCTTTTCATCTAACTCTTTCTTTCTTAGGTTTTTTCCTGGGACGGGGGGAGATATTTAGATGAACTGCAACTTTTGTGTTCTTCTAGTCGACTATGAGATTTCAATGAGACCAAAGTTTATAAATTGATGAGGATATTGATATAATGCTGAATGATGCATTAAGCAAAAGTAATAATGGTATAAATGAAGCAAAGTGGATGCATTAGGAGCAAGCTTATACATAAGTTGGAATCTTGACCTTTTAGCTGTCACCAAACAGTCGCTTTAGGATCTTATCATTGCTAATCCTGCTGCGTCTTTGAAGGATGGTCCTTCTTGTAAGTTGGACATGTGTTTGAATTGAGCAGGATTCAAACCCGAGGGATGGTTTACTTTCCATAGATTTTCAGAATTACAGTGCTAGATTCTTAACTCCTGACTAGGGTATCTCTAAAAGAAGAGCAAAACACAAGGTGGTAAGTATGGCCTCTAGCCTCTCAGGAAGCGTGTTTTGAGTGAATAGAGTAGCTGGACTGTCTCGGAAGTTATTTTAATTGACTATTGCCAATTGTTGAACCATATGTGTGATACTAGTAAGCATTACCTTCTTGGATCATATGTTATGGTATCCATGCCTCTGTTTCATTGAATCATTCCTGAAGTTTCATGTAGTCAATCATACGAGCAAGGCTCGAATGTGTTATTGTAGATACATATGAAACTTTTTCCCTCACTATTATTCATATATGCACTTTGATTTGGTGTTGTTCAGACTACCTCATCGCAAAGCAACCTATTTGAGCACTTGATCAATATCTGGGAATTTAGTCCAGGACCAACCCCTGATACCTGTAGTGTTTACTTCTTGGTCGATTTCAAGTTTCGCTCACCTCTTTATCGGCAGGTAAGGCAACGCCTATCACCTTCTCCTGTCACAACACATGCTCTTGCACACTTTTCGGTTTTTGAACTCAAGAAAAGACAAGCAGAGCTGGTCTTAACTTCTCATGACCTCATCAAAAAGATGGATGTGTGTTGCTTCTATTCTCATAGGGGTAATGTCTGTCACTCTGTGTTGCACAGGTGGCATCAATGTTCTTTAAGGAAGTGGTATCGACCTTGGTTAACTCATTCATTGACCGTTGCCGATTGATATACGGACCAGAGGCGCAGATCCTCCAGAGCAGTTAAGCCAGTGTCGCAGAAGTTTCAAACAAAACAGACCTCCCTGACTATAAGTTATAATATCAGTGGTGCAGCATCCTGTTAGCTGTTTTCTTTTGTGATGCTCTAGATTGTTGGTAAGCTCATAGCTTTCTTCTTATGCTGCTTATGGGGTTTTTTTTTAACTCATTCTTCACAAGGGGGGGGGGGGGGGAGGGCAAAGGGTGGGGAATTTGAACTTAGATCTGAATAGTTTTAAGGTGGTTGTTCTTACTTTCAGTGCATCTGTAATGTGTTTGTGACCAATGTTGTTTGTTGCCTTGTTTGAGTAGGAAATGTGGGTTGAAGACGGATTTCCGGTGTCGCATTGGATGAGAGGCGGAATGACTTCCCGATACATTTGATTGGTTTCTGAGGTTGCATCTGATGTAACCATGGTAGTCTGTAGTTTGTAACTAGTTTATGTGTAGAGGCATGTGGGTTGTCACTGTAGTGCTTGCAGAACAGCTACAACAAATAAAAAAAGGAATAAGAAAAGGAAAAGTTGTAGTGTATTCTTGGGCACATATCATGTGTGTAATTAGCTTGGTCAACAAGATAACTCGGATGCTACATTCATTAGAAACCTTTATACTTGAGGATATTTGATTACAAGAAAGTTGAATACTTTACTTTTATCCTCTCATTTTGTTAGTTCTTCAGCCATGATATTGAGAAATGAAAACGCTGTTTATAAGCTTCTTGTTGGAAACTAACAGATTCATCTCCTTTCTCCTGTGTTCTCTGATGTTAAACTACCAATTAATAATCGAAATTACTTCTGTTGTGTAAAGAGACTGTCCCTGATAAGAATTCCATAAACCCTACTAATAACACGCACAAATTTTACTCTCTTCTCATTTACTTCATGCATCTGTATAGGAGTAAATTTCGATTTTTATTTTCATCTCTTACAGCCTATTATAATTTGACAAGATTTACAATATGTTTATTTATCAATTCAATCTCAATGTTGCTAAACTACTATAACTCACCACACTTCATTTTGCCAAGGAAGGCTTTTGTATGATCCACAATTCCTATTCATGTTAAAATTGTTATGTGCAATCGTAGTTAGTTCGTGACGTAGAACTAAAACCTAATTTGATTAGGTGTGGACAAAATGATGTTATCATGGCCTTCTCTTAATCATCTTCCTTTGATATTCAAGCCAAATTAGGTCAAGTCATGTTCAATTAAATTGGACATTTGGTTTTATGGGTCATCCACTGATCCACATCAGGTCAATTTCTTCAACTCCATCCATCCAGTCATCCATCCATAATCATACCTCTGAGACCTCAAATTTATCCCCAACCTTCCAAGCCTATTGTCTAGCGTCATCAAAAATTCAGGTCCCAGTAAATTCGGTTCATGCCAAAATTCGGATGAAAAATTCATGTACAGTCTCAATTTGTACTCAGGCCAATCCGAGTCAAACAATTCGAACGGAGTTAAATTCGGGTCAGAATCAGTTTCGGACAATAAAAAAAAGAAAAATATTATGTGCAAATATTTTTGTCAATATAAAAACTCGGACGAACAACCTATTTCCAAACCCAATTTTTCTAGATTGGCAAATTTGAATGTTTCATGTCGGACAAAATTTTCCCAACTCGGTGTAACCTTCGAACCTCATATTGTTGACATAAATTTCAAAGATTAGGCAGATTCATCATCCCCGACCCCCAAAGTTATGGTTCTTAATTTGCAGGCCTCCTCCCGCGCGAAATACATCACCACGTAAAATTAACATTCAAAACAAAACGGAGAATATTTTTTTTATAAAAAAAAAAAGTGTGAGACGGAGAGGTGGATGGGGTCCACGAGGCTGAGACAGAAACGCAATGGTAGACGGAAGTCGAGGAAGAGAAAAAGATAGGCAGCTCCTCCCTCCTCCGTAGTGGGCGGGGCTGCCATTTTCTGCTTGGGCTTACCCCCCCTGACCCACTCCCCCAACCCGCCCGCCCCACCTCTTCCGGATCTCGAAAACGGGCGCTGCCTCTTTTCTCTCTTCCCAGATCTCTTCTGCCGCCCCTTCTTCCGCCCCACCCCCTCCTCTTTTAACACCCCCACCTCCACCCTCCTCCTCCTCCTCCTTCCTCTTTTCCTCTCTAACCCTAACAAATGGCTTCTCCATCTCCGTCTCCCTCCACCGCCGCATCTCCGCCACCACCACAACCCCCCCACCACCCCACTCCGCCGCCTCCCCACAACCCAACGACCCCCCAATCGCCACCGCCCTCCCTCTCCTCATGCCACCCCCTACCACCGTCACCGTCGCCCTCGCCGCCGCTCCTCCCTCCCGCCGCCTCCCTCCCCCCTGCTGGACCCCCGAGGAGACCTCCGCCCTCATCGACGCCTACCGCGACAAGTGGTACTCCCTCCGCCGCGGCAACCTCCGCGCCGCCCACTGGCAGGACGTCGCCGACGACGTCCACCGCCGTTGCCCTCACGCCAACCCTCCCAAGACCCCCGTCCAGTGCCGTCACAAAATGGAGAAACTCCGCAAACGCTACCGTGCTGAACTCCAGCGCGCCAAATCCATCCCTCACCACCGTTTCTCGTCTTCCTGGGTCTATTTCTCCAAGATGGACGCCATGGAAAAGGGCCCCAACGCCGCCCTTCCTCACCCTTCGCCGCCTCTCGCCACCGCCGTCCCCCTTTCCCAGAATTTCAACGATCTGGAGGAAGACGACGGAGATGAGGACGACGACGAGGGTGACGATGATTATCCCTATCCAAGGAGGGATTTCAATCAGGAGTATAATCCGAATGGTTTGCGAATCAAGATTCCCGGGAATTCCAATTCCAATTCCAGCTCCGGATCTGGGTTTCGATCCATGAAGAGGAGTTTCGGGGAGTATGACGAAAACCCTAACCCTAATCCTGGCTATGGATATAAGCAGAAGTATGGGAACATCAACAGCTTTAGCTCTCCATCACCTCCTCAATTCGACGAGGGAACGAGATACGGGCCCAGGGTAGCCAAGAACGGATCCAACAATGGGTCAGCTGGGTCATCAGGAATGAACAATTTGAACGTGAATCCGATGATGATGATGAAGAACAAGAAGAAGAAAAGCGGGTTGAGTAAGAGCGATAGAGAAGACAGAGGAAGTGATCCAGCCATGGAAATGGTGGAAGCAATACGAATGCTGGGAGAAGGGTTTGTGAGGATGGAGAAGATGAAGATGGAGATGATGAGGGAAACCGAGAGGATGAGAATGGAGATGGAGATGAAGAGAACTGAGATGATTCTTGATTCACAGCATCGGATTGTCGAGGCATTTGCCAAAGGATGGGCTGACTCCATGAAAGCAAAGAAAGATGCTTCCTGTTGATTCAATTGTTATGGGTAAAGGTAGCATTTTTATTTGGTTTTTGCTAATTTTCTGAGTTTTGAGAGACAGAGGAAGAGAGCTCTGATATGATATGATATGGCGATTTGAGTTTTGTAGTCTATGAGTCTGAAGAGTATGATATATTACCAGGGAAATGTGAATTTTTGGAGGATAGGTTTGATTTGGGATTTGGGAATGCCCTACATTTGTAGATTTGTATTGGTTAGTGTAGGTGCCTCCAAACTTTGTAACTCAGAAAGTATCAATCTTTTTTTTTCTTTTGTATTCTTGTCCCATTTTCCCTTTAATTTTATAGTAGGAGATTCCTCTTCAACTGATCTTCCCTGTTCATTGTCTATGCCTGTGAACTGAAGTTTCTTTGTTGATGTTTTTTTTTTTAATGCTTGTGTTTCCATTGGAACACCTGCCTTATAAGTTATAACACCATCACTAATTATGCAGATTATGGGATTTAGAATTTGGCACTTTTACCCCTATATGTGTAAGAGTTAGACCCGATAAATTGCACATACTACATTTCTTCATCTTTTGTCTCTTTGGAGCTGGAAGCTTTGCATATGTTGATCAACTTTGCAATGAGATAATGTTTCTGTTAATGAGTTGATTTGGCTGCTAATCCCACAGTAATAGTGTCACCTAACCATTGCTTTAGTTACATGGGAGTCTCAGGGAATGAATGGACATGGATTGATTGATGGATAAACTAGTTATAACAAAGGCATAAGCATAGCAGTTGGTAGTTGGTACTGATCTCAATCTAGAAGACAAAGAGGATAAACAGGCACAGGCAGGTATCTATGTTCTATGTAACCTAACCTTTTGGTGTATATTTTTTCTAAAGGTTTGGTAAAATTATTGATGATTAGTAACACCCACCCGCAAACACACAGAAAACAGATAAGAAGGTGGCGATAAACTGGCAATTGATGTTATCCAAGACCTTTTAGGCCAATATCAGGAATCGAAGTTGGAACTTGGAAGTCAGTCGCCCAGAGAGTTTCAATTTTTCAAACGAAAATTAAAAAAATAAATTGGCCCATGCAGGTCTCGAACCTGCGACCTTGGCGTTATTAGCACCACGCTCTAACCAACTGAGCTAATGGGCCAACTGTTGATCAAGATCCATTGCTTAAATATAAGTATATATTATAGAAGCTGTCCTAACTCCCAAGTGATGTGATGCTAGCCTGTTCCTCCCTTTTCAGTAGTCAGAACACAAAATTAGGAGGTTTGCCTATCATCTCAAATTAGTTTAGGTTCCTGAATCCTGATTCATTCAAGGCTTTGTATTACCAGAGTAACAGCACCCTTTTCCTCATTGTGGGAGCAGAAAAAATCATAGTAAACATAGACATTGTACAAAGGCAACCAAGAACATCTCCACAAAGTCTCACAGATTTATTCAATATCTTGAATCCACACAATTCACAAATGAAATCATGTCTAAATTACAAACTCTGATGGTCTGACGAACCCAATGACAGCACTCGACACCAACACAAACCCACGCGAGTCAGTGAGTGAAGAAGATGATCAGAGCCAGCGGGTAATCAGATACCATACTGGATAGACGAGCAACACAACAATGCCAAGGGTGTTTGATATGCCATTAGCCCTTGTGAATGAGTTCCTGAATCCACCTGATGCTCGTATGTGCTCCTGCAATAAGTAACACCCGATCACCAAACACACAGCTGCTCCGACCCAGTTCTCACGGAATGTGTAGGCAAAAAGGTTAGGAGCCACCACTATGATCAGAATGATTGCACCCGGAAGCTCTAGCCAGTCTGCATTAAATCACGGCAAAATAGAGGAAATGATTAGCCCCCGGAATCATTTCTATACAAACACTACTGACAAATGGTTGAAACTAGTTGAACGGCATAACCTACCAGGGAATCTTTGGGGGAAGAAAAGGCGCAATATAACTGCGATGAAAGCAATCCACATCCCAACTTCTCCCCTGCATTGACATGCCAAATGGAGTAAGATTAAGATTAACAGCTTGAGTGAGTACTGAATGAGGGGGTAATAGTAAGTTCCCAAGAGTACCTTAGAAAGTTGAACAACACTCCTGGAAGGCAGAAGAAAAGGTAAGGCACTAGAAGTCCGGTGAGAATATTTGTCTTCCAGTTTGTGCGATCCAGAACCAACAAGTAACTGCAGCAACAAAGTTTGAACAACCGTAATCAGTCTAACAATTCCATTGCAGTGTGAAGGCATAATGGACAAATTGGAGTGTTAGCAAACTTGACAGGTTAATGCAACATCAAACTACAGTGGACTAAACAAGCATAGCGAACGATTTCAGATTGTTTAGCTAAAGACACATGAATATTCATTACAGTTAGCTACAGAATATCTTCAGGAAAATGGATATTCCTTTTAACGAAATTCTGGCAAATATCATATCGTCCTGGCTATAAAATAGGCATCATCTTCTAATGTGCAAGGATACAGAACTCTTTACGCTGTAAAAGTCAATTCTACTTGGATATAATTCTAGTGAAATAAAACTCTTATTGCTGGTTAATTAATACACGTCAAATGAGACTGGTCCATTGGTTGTTCAGATAAAGTTTTTCTCCATAGTTCTAGAACGCACAGAACAAGAGATACATTTTTGCCTACTTTCACACAGAACAAGAGAATTCTTTTACAGCAACCAAGACAAGTATATTGATGGATTCACTACTAAGATGCACATTTGATCAAACCAGAATTCAGAATCCAGTGTATATTCAGGACTGATCTATATTCAGGACAAATAACAGCAACAGTTATGTAGGAGAAGTGTGACCCAAGTAACAAATTGCATTCTGACAGTTATGAGTTATGACTCATCAGCTGTGAATGGCCAGAATATTAAATGGGGGCAATCGGATATGATCACAACTTCAGATTAATGAAAATCTGATAGAATAATCCAGTCTACACGACATGTATAAGCAGGATCGATTAAACCGGGGGGAAAAAAGCTTTTATGTTCAGAATAAACTTTACAGAAACAAAACAAACAGTTTAAAGGATAGCATCCATACAAAAAGCAAAAAGGGGGTAATATGGAAAGCAACCCACTTCCGCGTAATCAAAAAAATGGATAAACTAATAACAACCCAGATCAAATCTACGCAATTAACTTAAACCCAATTGATCAATTCAACGGTTACGCACCGAAAACTTGTTCAAATTCTAGAGAGAGAAAGGGGAGAGAAGGAGAGCATACATGGCAGCAAAAGCAGCAACCCATTGAAGGAAGACAGTGCCGAAACCCAAGCCTCCATCCTTGAGGATATCAGAAGCAAGCTTCTTGGCAGCATTAGCAATGTCCTTGAGGTCTGAACTGATCAGGTTATTTGGGAGTTCATCCTCCGTCTTCATCCTCAAGTAATCCACCTTCTTCATTTTATTTTTCTCTGGTTTCTAGAGAGAGAAACTGAAATCCAAATCAAAACTCTCGACAAATACTGGCCTGGGGAATCAAATTTCTCCCACAAACTTCGAAAGATGCTCTTCAAGCTCTAGTTCTCTCTTTGTATTGTCTGCTATTTATTAATTTTAATGGCAGCGGCCCACGCTCTGCTGTGTGCCCTTGCTTTGCTGTTCATCATTTGGCCGATGCTGATGAGTCAATGTACAGATCGGATAGATGTTGAAGAATGAACAACGTGACACCTACGCATTTTGTCAAATAAAATGTGTAATTGTTCAATCGCTCAATCACCCTATTCATTTTCACTTTACCCCTCCTATGGCCCTATTCTTTCCTGCCATAGTCAAAATGTAAAAATGGTATGGTAAGTTAAATTATGAAAAGTGTGATATGTTGAGGTAAGTTACGGCAAAATTTACGGTAAAAATGGTTGGTGGTAGGTGAAGAGAGGGGAAAAGCGACGAGAGAGAAAATTATAGTAATTATAGTAAAGAGTGGTATAGTATTATAAGATTCTATGATTTGGAAATATTGTGGCAAATTAAAATAAATATGGTATGGTACCATGGAAAAGAAGAGTACCTAAGTTTAATCTGTATAATGTAAATTTTTACCTAGCTCTCGTCACTTTTTAAATCTTTTCTTTTGTCATGTGTACTTTTCTGATTTTTAATGCTTAATGCTGAAAAACCCATATCATAAAATTCTCATATTATGAAAATAGTAGGGTCTATATCATGAGGTTGCAAAAACTTTTATTTTATGTATAATTTTTTTTGCTTTTATTACTTGCTTGTTGTCATCTATACATATATTTTCATTATTATTTATGGATTAGGGTTATTCATGAATAACATTAACAGTTTGTTTGGGTATTAGAGGGGGAGGGGAGGGTATTAGAAAAGACCTATCTCTATCTTGTTTGGATAATATAAATGGAAGGGAATTGACGGTAAAAAAATGTTAATTGTTGTGTTTGGATTAAAAAAAAGGTGGGAGGAAGAGGAGAAGGTGAAAAAATGGAGTAGTTATTATTCTAATGAAGTTATTTTATTTTATTTTTTTTAACACATAATGAGTTCTTCTCCCCTTAACCAACCCTCATATTGGAGGTTAATAAAAAGAGCTGAGGGTTAATGGAGATAAGTTCTCCTCCCCTTCCTGCTTATTTTTCGTTTTTATTGAACAAAGCAATGTGAGGATGCTGTTGCTAAGTGAAATGGAGAAGTAGGTGTGTTATAGTTAGATTAGGTGATTGTTTTGAACAGATAAGGATTAAGGAACCTGTAACGTTATGAAAATGATGCAGCTTTGGCCCTTTGGGCGTGCTATCCATCTTTGCGTATAGTACATATAAAAGTTCCAGAACTAGATTGTTTTCTAAAGAGTGATTATTATTATAAACTTATTGGATGAGGATTATTGAGGACATTAATTAGAGTGACGTCCACCTATAACAACTAGTATATTTATTGACCAATAAACTGGAAGTTTCGTGAGAAGCGCAAATCATAGAGTGCTGAGTAGACGATCCCATCTCCTTTGATATTTGATTATTACGTAAACAATACTTATATATTACAACTATTATATAAAATAGCAACGACAGCAGCTGGCAATCTGGCATTCTCCCTTCTCAATTCTAATCTAATCACGTTTGCTTGAATTATTAAAGGGATAAGGATGTATGGATATAATCTAAAGCATATTCCCACTGTTTGATTGCTGCTCCTGAATCTTGGGTTCCTTCTTATAACAATACAATATGTGTACGAGTTCCTCCAAATCATATTCAAATTCAAACCTGAACCAAAAAATAACCACACTAAAAACTAAAGTCTCGCACATATATGATGGAATAGTCTTTACCCTAAAATCGCAGGGAGACTTGATTCAGTTAAACCTACATTAGCATATGCTAGAAAATCACAAAGAGATCATTGTCTGAGGGTCGAGGCTTGAGAAACTATAGCTGTTACATTGTACAGTTGAGTTAACTCCAGATTATGCTCTGAGAGCAGCATGAAACAGATGACCTCAATAAACCACGGCTGATCAACAGATAGCAGTCCCTCTATAGTTTGATCTTTCCCCCCAGCAATGTGTTCAGTTGTTCAATTGTCTTTCACTGTAACAGCTTCTGAGTCTGACTGGCTTAGAAGATTGACATGTCTGGGGGTGGTCCGTATACACTATTCCAAGAAAGCGGGATGACCCATCCTCCACCTTCAGTTGCTGGAAACAACCACAACCCAAATTAACCCTTTAGACAACAATGAAGCCAAATTTTTTATAAGCATATCAAGTCATTGATAAAAGCACCTAAGATCCAATCCTGGACTTTACTCATCGATAAGCATATCAAGTCATAATTTTTATGACTAATGTGGAAAATCCCTAACATAGTAACGTATGAGAAAAGCCTCATAAAGAAGAGGATTCAGAACAATCCAAAATTCACACAACAGAGGCAGTTTCACATAACCAATGTGTACAGAAGACAGTAGCTTCTTCATTATATACATACGAGCATATTTTGGTGATTTGAGAAGGACCGGAGCTTGAATGTCAAAATATAATAAAACTCAAAGCATCTTACCACTAGGCCTGAACTGCAATAATTTGCATGTACCCTCTGCAAGGGTAATGGAATCAGGTATGTTATCTCCTTCTGAACAGTAACGTAGCAAGCAAGTCACCTTCAATCCTCTAGCCTGATCAGTTCAAGAGACACAGACCAATGTCAGACGTAAATGAAACCAGAAAAGGTAAACATCAACCAAAAGTCTATAATATCTATGGACCTTCAAGTATTAATTCACAAAAAAATAAATATGCAAAAACAAATGCGCCCAGAAAGCACCTTACAACAGCAAAAAAATTATAGAGCGAACACATATAGCAGCAGGCTCGAGACATCACTGTCTAACTATATCTTCTCAATCTTGAAGGCTCATAAAAACCAAATGCAACAAGATAAGGCTTCAAAGATGTACCTTAAGACAAGAAAACAATGCAGCAAAAGGCAAACTTGCATAATAATCGGCATCTTCTTCAAACTCATCATCAAAGGGAATAGGCTCTTCCTCCAGATTCTTTCTATCTGCCAATGAGCTGAGATATTCCCATCGTTTTTGAGAAGGGTTGTACTCACACAGTCTCTTCCACCCAAGCTTTTCACAATCATCATCTGTTCCATCTGCATTGGTGCTTGAGAGATAATGTATTTGAATGCCACTGCAGACAATTAAATTCAGGTTAATATAGCAAAATTGTTTTGATAACACAAACAAATAAACTAAATTTCAAAAAAAAAATCACTTCAAAGTACCACAGAAAGTTGTATAACAAGTTAACAAAGAGAAGAAATCACCCCATGATCATAAGATACCCAGAATGTGAAAATTTATCTTATTTATCTTTATGAAAAAAGAAAGTGCAATGCGTGCATCTGTATCCATCATTATTCCCTCCCTCAACAGTTTCTCATATTAACTGTGCTACGATGATTACTGAAAAAGCAGTTTAATGTTTGACACATATCTTGCTCTGAAGGATTAAGTTATCAGCTGACAGTACACAAAAATGGTCGTGACATCATTAAGAACTTAGCACCCTATGAGTGGGTAAACAAGGTGATTAGACTAACGATAGGTAGAAACTCATCACAGTAGCTTTAAAGAACAAATTCCTCAGTTGAAGATTGGTGCCTCCATAACAAAATGGTGACCAACAGAATACATATCTTGGTGTTCATAGTGCTTAGGTAAGCTGCAAGGGGAAAAGTCCTCATTGCTATAAGAATCACCTTTTTTCCGTCCCATTTTCGGCTTTTACATTTTATGTGTTCATCCATTTGTTTTCGGTGAGGGGGGGGGGGTGGTGTTAATAAAAAGCCTTCATGCAAAACAAAAGAAAGAGCTCATACCTTGACATATCAACATTTTGCCACCGCGCAAACTCCAAGCTGGAGAGCACAATAACATGCTTCTTCCCAGATGAAACAGCAAAGTCAGCTAAATTCTGAGCAAACTGAATCATCATGCCCTGCAATAAGAACAATATAAGATTGTATATTCAATAACATTACTTCACAGACACTACTTAGACTAAGTACAGCTGAAGAAAGCCCACAACAATAGCATGTTGTCTCATGATACTCCGTTAGCAATCCCAAGAATCAACATTTATAAAACCATATACTCGCACAACTATTCTCAGAAGCCCACACAACCTTTGCCAGATAGAAAAATTGATCAATCTGATACTAACAGGCAAGCAAATTAGCAATCCCATTTTAAACTGTACATGCACAATTGAAGTTTGACAGGATAGGCTAAAGGGAAAACGCTATGCTCGCCTTTGTAATCATCAACAAACAACTGCAGAAAGTGAAGCAATCATATACTCATATCCATTGAATGATGTGATCATATTCTCATTTAAATTTACCAATCCTATTCTCAAATATCTAAACTTTAGGACACTGAAATGGAATGAATAATACCATCCTCACAGAAAGTGTTTGATTTGAGTTCAGGTTCATACCTTTACTACTGGAGATCTTTGTTGGACAAGGGACAATATACTGGAAGATGACTCATAAGCTGGAAACAAAAAAATCGACATATTATTTTATTTTCCAAAGAGAAATTTAATCAATTGACAAATGGTAATAATCATATAGTAGATGCATAAACCCTAAAACACAAGACTGAAGCTTGGGAGAGAGCAAAAGAGAGACCTTCGAGTGGTAGAGCAAGCTCCCCTTGAGGAACAGGGCCGTAAGCGTCATTACCAACACAAGGAAGAACATTCGGATCATCCAAAAACCCGATTCTCTGAGCTCGGGTCGACGAAATCAACAAATCAACTGCCAATTGTCCCACATTTCCAATCGACAACGCCGGCTATTGATTCCCCAAATTCAACGAATTTCATTACCCAATCGGAAAATGCAAAATTAAACCTAATAGTTCAAACCTAGTCGCTAATAAAACTAGAACAAGTAGTCTTTCCAGAAACATGAAGAAAGAAAATTTTAAGGGTGTTGAGCGAACTCACCAGTATCAGAGTCGAGCATTCACTGTTAATTGCTTTGCCTTCTTCCACAACGAACTCCATTGTCTCTTCTTGTTTCAGTCTCTCTATGAGAAGTAATGTTTGGACAGTAAAGTAGAGGGAAATGGAGGTTGAAAAGAGGCATCGCCATTGCAGGAAGCTTGGAGAACAAGTCGGGTCATCCGGAAAGAAGTTCGGGTTGGGCTTCAGAAAAGCAAGCCCATGTCTAATTTCATGATAGGTAATCACATTCGAATATCCACAAAATGTAATGGGTATCATCAAAGGCCATAATACCGACCCATGGACCGGAATCTCGATGTATTTGTATTCTATGTTAGTGGAGTCTGTATGTAAGTTCACTAGATAGCAAAAGTTGACAGCCCAATCTCAAATGTCAACCTATGTTTGTACTTTTGTATGCAAGTACTCTAAACTTATGTTCATATTTTTCCATGTTAAACGGTGGCGAATCCAGAAATGAAATTAAGCGGGTTCAAAGTCAAATATAAAAAATTAAAATAAAAAATCAAAAAACTTACATTATTATTTTCTTTTGTATAGTTGTCCCCATTACTTGAAAATATTCCAAGATGTCATTTGAAAAAAAAAAATTTGAACTTTCATGATTGTTTGATTCAAACACACGACCTGCCAACACTTTGTTACTAACTGAGGCGCGCGCCACTAAGCCAACTCACTTCATCTAATTCCTTCCTTTTACATATTGTATTCATAATTTGTTTATTTCAACTAAGCTTATAGGTTTTGAACATGTGCCCTGCAGTAACATTGTCACCAAAACAGGCGCGCGCGCCACTCCGTTGCACTATTCTCTCTGATTCTCTCTAAACACATGTTGTATTTATATGTTTTCTACCCAGTTTTATTTATAAATCAAGAAATTTTCGATTTTTTAAGCGGGGTCACTTGACCCCACGTGAACTCATACTAGATCCGCCCCTGATGTTAATTACGCAGACAAATTATAGTTGATATATGTATTCTTTTTATTTCAGGGGAAAAAATGATCATATGTTATAATTTGGGATAAAAGTTATAGATTTTATTTGTATCAAATGAATATATGAGTATATTAGTCACCCCAATCAGAAGAGTTAGATCCGTCACTCTTATCTAACAAATTAACTTTATTCAACATAGCAGATCATCCATTGTATAAGGTATAATTTGTACGCGACCCAATTATTTAGATGGAGCAGTCCTGGTCCTTTTGGACGTTTACTATCTTTGGTTGCTAGCTTGTGGGTTGCGTCTATTTTGTTTATTTGTACCAATTTCCTAATCCAAATCAAACGATAAGAAGAGTTTTGTACAGTGTTCAATTTGTGAGTTGTCCAAATTAGGCAGTTTCATGTTGGAGGAGAAAGGATCGTATCATTGCGACTTGCGAGTCTTGTTTGTCTTTCCAACTTTCAGGCTTGTTTGAAAGTGAGAGCATCATTGAGATATCTGACATCTCCTACACTAAGGCTCTGTTCTTTTATGCGGCCATGCGCAATGCGGTGGGTAGACCTGGCAATTCTCGACCCGACCCGAAAACCTGACCTGTAAAAAGTGAATTTTGAACACGAAATTCCGACCCGGGACCTGAAAATGACCCAACCCAAAGAACCCAAAAAACGGTCGTTGGTTGGTCGGCCGATCGACTCAGACACTTTAATTTTAAGTGTTTTGTCTACTTTGGCCTTGTGCAAAAAAATGGGCCCATTTCATGAAAATTAAGGCCCAAAAGTAAAATATTGGTTGGCTTTGGAAAATTATGCGTAGAGAGAGACATACAAATGAAATAATCAAATAACAAATGACCAAAACAAAACCCTAACACTGTCACTCACTCACTCACTCTTTCAGTGAACCCTCAAACTCCTGCAGTCCTGCCTCTCTCCTCTCTTTCAGTAAAATAGTGTATTATTGTTCAAGGTCAAAGTTCAGTGTATTATTGTCCAATACCCCAAAAGTACAATATATTAGCATCCCAAAACCCTATATATTTCATAAGTACTGTTATTCGTGGATTGTTGACGTAAACCGCATAATACTTGTAGACTTGAAGATTGCCAAATTTTTGTCCCTTAGGTGTATAGTAATATGTTTATACAATTATGACATATCGTGGTGGTTGAACTTGGAATGGAACGGTACATTACCAGGTGTCTTTGACTAATTATAATCAATTTTATTAGTTGTAAGTGATTGAGAAAAAGGGCGGTCATGACCTGTAAACCCGACCCAAACCGCCCGAAACCGGAATACACCCGACCCGTATTTACCCGAACCCGAAATACACCCGACCCGTATTTACCCAAACCCGATATACGACCGACCCGTAACCCGCCCGCCCGCCCGTATTGACAGGTCTAGCGGTGGGTTACGGTACCGCACCGCACTCTTTTAATTTCTATTATATTTCACCACATCACACCACAATCGTTACAAATATATTTCCGACTTTTTCTCTCTCCTCACTTTTCTCGTTTACTTTTGACACTCTCTCCTCAACTGATCTCACTATAACTCACCACACTTTTTCAAATTCCACCGCACCGCACCACACTATTACCACACCGCACCAACCATATAAAACAAGGGAGCCTAAGGACTCCTACTCGCTTTGGTTTTTACGGTTGCAACATCCATCTATATCTAAATCTAACGTCTTAAGTTGGGCCAATCATAATCCAACAACATGCATAATCTAATTATCATCAGACTATAAACAATAGTTGATCTGATTGGAATGTGGAGAGAATGATAGAGACTGGTATCTGATTGAGTGTAGTTGACAGTATTGGAATGTAGTCCTTGGCTGGATGTAAACCCACTGTCAACTACTAATTTGACTGGCACTAAAGCCAGGATTATATATTAATGCAGACTCATATGTAGAACATATCCTGTACTTTGCATCACACAAAAAGCAAACATCCAATTTAGGCCCTGTTTTTCTCATGGTTGTGAATCATGTCACAACCCACCACATTTTACCGCAAATTATTACTTTTCTCTCTCTTCACTTTTCTCATCTACTTTTTACATTCTCTCTCCTCACCTACCCCACATACCAATAACCTACCACAATTCCACCACACCCCACCACAATTCCACCACGCCTCACCACACAATTCCGCAAAATACCGCATAAAAGAACAGGGCCTTAATCCGTCAAAATACAATAACTAACAACAAATCAAGATGTTTCCTTAAAGATTTTCTTAAATCCAATTGAAAAAAATATATATAAATATAATTGACATGATATGCAAGAGCACATCTACTAGTGAGTTCGAGTTTGAGTCACTAGAAGAGATAGAGTCTGGAGGCCCCTAGGAAAGAAAAAAAGGAGGGGGGGGGGGGGGGCAAAGTTTGTCTCTCTTCTTACCTTGCTCTCCAATGGTGAGTATAAATTTGACTAGATAAATTAAAAAGTGAGTGGATTCTGCTTAATAATATAATTAATTTAAATATACTGATAAAAAGTGAGCTGGAGGAAGAGAAGAGAAAACAAATATAATTAAAATAGCATGCAAGAAACTCAACATTTAACGCATCCCATAAACAACTCAACATTGGTTTCGCGAGAAGTCAAGTTACATTCTCACCACTAGAATGCACCGCATGTCATCACTCCATTCTCACCCCATGTCAGTTCAATAGTGCGTCAAATTTTAACTCACCATTGAAGATATTATAAGCTTTATATAAATCATGATATCAAGGTCAATCTACTCGTAAAAACATTATAACCATGTTCTAAATAGGTCATGCAAATATACAATACTCTTAAGCTCTACTGCCATGCAAATAAATCTTATAAAAATGTTTAGACCTATAAATGCAAATAAAAATGAATAAATGCAAATAAACCAAAGAGATACATTGATTCAGCAACTCCAAGTGGACATTATTGCGCATAGAGTGACCAAGCAATGTATGTTAAAATATCAAAGAGTTGAATCAAATCAATCAACCCACAACACCAAAATTGGTACAATATTGATTGGTATATGGACCGCCTCTGAACTGTCAACCTCCCTATTTTTATGGGATTTGCCGCAAATATTTTACACTCCTTCCCTGTTCAATCATGTATAAATGACGTTATAGTTGATGCATATATGATCGACGAATGTCAATCAATCGATGAATGCGTGGATCAGCATGATGGACGGTCAGGATATCCCAGCAGTAGCACTAACAGTGGTATCACTGTTGCCATATGTAAACTACTCCATCGTTCTCTCCTCTTTCTCTCTCTTTTCAGAGCATTCATCATCATGCATGCATGGTACGACTGTATCTTTTTCAAAAATACTAATGCATATTTTTGTATATGAATCATGCATGTTTTTTATTATGACTCTGCATGTCATGTTCATGTATGTAAAATGGACCAATCATATCAGACAAGACAGGCATTCAACTTTGGTATCTTCTGTTTATAGTTTATACTTTGGCACAGTTAGAATAGATCCAAGGGGACACTAATATGCATCATCATCATCCATGAGATGATGGTTCAATAATTGTTTACATCATCTGATTATCCGTCTGAGTTGATGTACTGTACTACTTGATAGCCAACCAATTCAAAGTGCAGAGGGCAAAAAGAATAATAGTTGCCCTTAAATGTAGATGTGCTATAGAGTGGTCTGTCTCCTTCACAAATTCGATTTGATGATCATGGAACTATCAGCCATATTCTAGAATCACCCATCCATTCATCATGGAAATATCAGTCCACTTTGTTTTGGCAAGTATTTTAAGAATAATCAGCAAACTAATCTCAACTAAGATCAAATTATCAATTAATAATACTCTTATTTTAAATTTAAAGTTATAATTGTACTTTTCTTCATTATTCAAATAATTTTTTAAATTCAAATTAAGTATATTTTAAGAACTTTAATAAAATAAACTTTCATTTTTAAAAAGTAGACATTGATTTGAGACATTTAATAAAAAGAATAATGGATAAATATTTTGAAAGGAACTAGTAAAATTGAGGAAAGGAGAATGATGGCATGCAAACATGTAATTAAGATTTAAAGAAGTGTAATTAGTTGGAGATTAGGAAGAAAAGAAAAGCACACTACTTAATATACAATATCAAGTTGAAGAGAAGGCCAAGACATTGGAGGGACAGCCAGCAGCCCAGCACATAGATATGTATGGTAAGCAGAACCACTCATGAAACAATGCAGGGAAGTTTGATTGAATCTTACTATTTAACAAAAACATCATTATATAATAAAGGAGAAAATATAATCAATCAATGATAAGAATAATGATAGATTGGTATGTATGGGTGGAGAAATTAAAATAATAAGATGATAAGTTGGTGTGTGGATTAGGAAACATGGGAAGGAATAAAAGAGGGCTGAAACAAACAGAAAGTGCCAAAGTAAGTAAGTGGGTTCTGAAAAGTGCAAATTATCTCCACTTCCCACTTTGCTTATGCTTCTTGTGTTCTTATGGTATCAAATGTCAATGTGTCGAGAGAAATTAAAGAATTACCATCAAATTTCGCGTTTCTCGAATTTTCTCTCTTACATGCGTTGGGCTGTCAATCATACATATGATTCAACAAGTCATTTGTATTCAGAAAAATTCTACATCATGCCAAAAAAAAAATTGTTACCAGAATTTGGGCATTATATACGGCTATATCTATTGGGCCCTAATACTAATTAATCAGGTTTAACCTAAGATAATAGCTGCTTATATATAAGGTTAGGTTAAATTAGGTTAACATATGGATTATAATGATAATCTGTATTCTCTCTTCTCTAAGTCTCTCTATCTCTCCATGTTTAGCAAATCATTTGTATGCTAGGGTTTCAGGGTGTGAAAGATGGTTACTCTAGTAGCCACTAAGAAGTAGGAACTATTCAAGATATTTGTAGGCAAATAATAGTATAACGATCATTCCACTTCCACATAAAAATTAATCACTTACTCCTATTTATCCATCGATCACTTGTAATATCAAAATTCAAATAAAAAGAACTCTATAATAATATTGTTTTTAGATCAATATAATAATACTATATATCCTTTTCAAATTAAATCTATTATCCAAATTGGACAACATTTTACAATCCTAACATACTGTGATAATACGGTGAACATTTTACAACATTTTACAGATAGACCATGTGATCATACGGTGGACCGGTGGTGCTAGCTTTTGTTAACTCCATTATTTGCATGCATGCATGCATGCCCGGTTCAACAAACAAAACTAGACCTTATTTTGCGGCATTATTCAATCATCACATATTTTTATAAGGCATAATATATATTGAAATTCAGTGACCATACGTATTATGGGTAAGATATTATTTAAGTGCAATGTCTTAATTTTGTTAAAATTAATATATTTTTATATTTTTTATATAAATGTTTTTAATAGGTGTTATAATTAATTATCAAGTACTCCATCCGTCCCTTACACAATCTTCGATATTATACTTTAATTGTTAATATTTTATATTTTTATCTTAGCAACACCTTAATAATCATCAATCAATTCGAATAAATATCATATCAAGCCAAAAGTAATTATTAATTACATCATATATCAAGACAACTAATATTTCAAATATCAACAACTCACACCATCCACAGTGTCATGAGGATTTTGGCGAATGTAATGGACCTTTCTTGAACCTAATTATTATCCATTCTACAAATTGGCATAGTCTTCATTCAACTACTAATTATTTTCATTTAACCATTTTTTCCTACCAAGTTGGTCCTACCATTAACAAAAAAGTACATAAATCCGTAAAATATAACCAAAGAGGCACCACGTCGCCTAGTTTTTGATTAGTTTCCATCACTTCAACTTTGAGATTTTGTCTAATCAAATACCAAATCGTCATATCTGTCTAGTCCATACATATCCTAGGATTAACCTTTTCGCTTCAAACACTCTAATTAATTACTTATTTGATTACATACTTGTTTTGTTTTATCTGCCTAATTAATTAGACTTTAATCACTTGTTTTAATATTAGCCTAATCCCAGATGTATCGTGGCTATTATGACTAAGGGGGAAGTATTGTTTCTTGATTATCCAACAAATACTTAAACTAATTTACTCCATTAATTATAACACCAATCAATTGGGAATACGATATTTAGTTTTTTTATTCCTCCATTCACTATCAAAATTATCGTGTTTTGGGACACCTGGCTTTTGTTTTCATAAATCTGTAACCTTGTTTCCCTGCATGATACATATGATGCCATTCTTATTTTTAATTAAATGAAATGATATTTTTCGTAGTAATCTGAATTACATCAAGATCTTGATAGCTTTGTATTAGACATTATATATATATATATATATATATATATGGGTGATGATAAGTGTCTTGCCCCAAGACACTCCTTAAATGTCTTCTCCCTTATAAAATCAATACTTATTATCGTTTTTAACCCCAATTTTTTTGACAGATACTATTAATTATCAATTATAAGAAGCTTGGAATGTGTTGGCTACGCCAACAATTAAAATTGACACCCTAACGAATGAACCCCATCCGTTGGGCATATTTTAGACGCTTTTTTGTAAATTTTTAAAAATATAGATAAAAGTGTGATTTTATACAATTTATATATATTATTATAGTTATAGAAGTCAATCATGTAACTTTTTTCCAATTTAATTCACAAATATATAGGTTTTCTATAATGACAAGACACAAAATATGTGTCTTGCACAAGACTTTTATCATTTTATATATATATATATATATATAATTTCATTAGCTTCATTTCGTTGCATCATACTTAAATATATAAAATATATTGTCATCTTTCCCTTGTCTTCAACAATCAACAACGATGAAATAAGATATTTTACCATTTTATATTTCATATAAAAATCATAATATATTTCCCTCTTTCCTTTAATGGGTTTCAATTTTCCTAACTATCTTACATCTTTTTATTTGTCAATTTTATATTTTCAATAATTAAAATACTCATATTACCCTTAATTAATATTAATGAATGATATTTTTATTTTACCTTTTAAAATTCTCTTTTAGTCATCTTTTTCCTTTAATGAAGGGTATATTTGTCCATACATAATTTTTTCACTCTATGTTCAAGACACATTGATTTTGTAATGTTAGTTATTTTGATACTTAAAAAGAGACGGAAGGATTAATACTATGAAATATGTAGATGAATTTCGAGATAAAATTTCCTTGCACTAGGTTATGTACTTTTTCATATTGAAAGCACTAATATTACTATAAATAAATTAAATTCTTTTTCCGAATACTCAAAATTTGAATCATGATGAAAAATCAATCTACACAGTGAATAATACAGCAACTAGATAGCAAAGACAACAATAAAAATAAACTAACAGATAACAACACAAAATGAACATATAACATCTCTAAACGACACCAAAAACTAATATACTCTAAAAAATACTCTTGCTTTCTATTTCTTTTTACACATAATATTATTATTTCTTTTACTAATTTTTACGACTTTGAATAATTGGAAAAATACACAAAATTTTGTCTAGTTTTATGAACAATGTTTGGAAAATATCCGAATCTATTTTGAGACAACAAGGGTACGGTGTTTAATTCCACTGTCTATTTCACCAATTTCAACAATTTCAAATTGGAGGAACGATTTTCAACGGTTGCCCAATTTTTGTTATTCAGATCATATTATTATTGTTGGTGCAGATTTTCAACGATTGAGTTAATTAATGATACTGTAAATGAAGGCGGCAGAGACAAGTGTACATGAGTATGACGTAGCCTGATAGGCACGTGACAGAGCCTTCTGTTCATCATTTAACGACAACCAATCCAATTAATTTGGTTAAGCCGAACACGAACACGCGTTTTGTAGGCTTAATTAAGTGAGATTATGATTATCCTCTGTTTTTTTTGGGGGGTCAATGCTACGTTTTATATGACCAAAACTCAGTTGACCCAACCAGCTGCCCCTAATAACTAATTGGGTCATCTCGTGGTAAGCCAAGCTTATCAATCTGCACCCAGGCTTATATGACGGCTGTAACAAATTAATGATTCACTTATAATCACTTGTAATGTTTCAGCCATAATCTTTTTTCATTAAGAAATTCTTTTTATTCAAAAATACATATTAAAAAGTTAAATGATCAAAATTTTAAAACATGACTTACATGCATATCAATGTAACAATTGATATAGAATGGAGGGAGTAGCATTTTGGATGACTTACTTTTTAATGTATTATACTTTGGCACTTTTCTTTGAGGATGTCTAATTTTAAAATAGGTAAGGTAATATAAGATAAAGAAAGAAAAATTAGCTAAGACAAATAGTATAAATAAATAAATATCATATCACCTACTTTTTTTATTTTTAAATAAATTTTAATTAAGAGCTAAATTTTAAATATAAATTCATTAGAATGGGTCATACTCCAACATATAAAATCACATATGCTATTATCTCCCAACATAGTAACGCGTAGTTAAGTTTTTCTTATGGGTTATTTACTTATTTATTTATTTATTTTTTATTTATTTATTTATTGTGAGAATATATATGCATGCAATCAGTATACAATTTACTTTATCAGAATGGGTCATACTCCAACATATAAAATCAATCAAAACTATGACATTTGTCATTCTCTGGATATTGCATTATATTTTTTTATGTTCATGGACTTCATAATTCGCCAAAGACGTCTGAAATAAAAAAAAATATAACAAGAAAAAACAGCTCTTATCATCTATATAAAGTACCATTAATGTTTCAGAATTCACAACAATTAGTTTTATGATTTTGTATTCCTAAATTTATCAAAGAATACGTAAGCATTAGTTCATAAGATATCACAAATTAAATTAAAACAGAAGTCTGATTGATACACAATGATATGGTCTTCAAACCAAGGGCAATGTCATCGCCCATAATATTCTGTTTGGAAGGATGAATGTATCAACACATGGCTGCTCTATTTTAATGTATCTAATTTATCATGCAAACACCTGGCGGATTTAATGGAATTATTAAACTTCACTTTTTCAAGTTAACTTCAACCAACTAGATTTCCAATACGCAAGCATCTGTGAGAGGATTCTGTACGTTACTATTTTGGAGCCCTTCAACTTCAATATCTTCGTCTCTTAATGGCGTGCACATACTAAAATATCTAATAAAATTGACTTGATTGTGATACTTTAGGTGATTAAAAAACCTGAGATTTAGACCAATGTAGGTAAAGTGTAGAAATGATATGGTAGGATAGATTCCGGAAAATGTGGTATGTTGTAATATCGTATGATATAATAGCAGGTTGCAGTAAAATTTGCGGTAGTAATGATTAGTGTGATAGGTGAGGAGATAGAAAAGTGAAAAGTAGAGAGAAAAGTGAGGAGAGATAAAATTACAGTGGCTGTGGTAAAGTGTGGTGTGGTATAGTATGGTAAGATGCAATGGTTTGTGGATAGCGTGATAAATTGCAGTAAGCGTGGTATGATACTCATAGAAATTAAAATAACAGAGTTTTAGCTTTGTACATAATGATCCTAAAAAGCCCTCTCATGTCATGATATTGGGTTGGGTTTCCGGTAAACTTTGCTAAGTCTATATGAAACCATATCCAAGGGTTTATAATAGCTAGAATAATAATAATAACTATTATTATTAATGTGGATAATTACATGAGAAACAAATATACTTTTTTCAATTCCTTATTATTAATAACATTACAAATTGACTAACAAAACCAATATTCTAAATTCCAAGTATATGGATGTTCAAAACTTAATAATCTCATTCAAAATTTTAGAATAGGATTATGGTAAAGTTCAAAAATAAAAACTTGTTCATATATAGTGTCCATGTGGAGTTGGGCAGCCTTAGCTCCTAAGAGGTGGAGGGCAAATTAAAGGTGTTAGCTACTTATGTTTGAACAATCATGCATACAGTACTCCGTAATACGTAGTTAAGATAATTAGTCATGGAAAACTCAAGTTAATTATTGAAAATGTGTCAGAAGATGGGTGGAGCCAAGTACACAGTTTGAAAACTATGTGTGAAATTGTTTGGATCCCCTCTTTATATTGGCTCAATCATCAGGGTCACCAACTTGGTAATGAATATTATCCAAACAGTACGTTATCCCTCCTATACATTGATGTCCAATGACCTATTTCAAAGTAGATTGCGTCCGCTGTAAATCAGAATTCTGGATGCATGCATGCATGTTTATATTTTTGTTCAAAATAAAACTCTATCTTAATTCTCATAAGTTACGTATTTTACAATTTGTTACTGATCACTTTCTAAGTGACAAATAAGTAAATTAAAAAGTAGCAGTATTTTACATAATAGTTGACATTGTAATAAAACTGAACAAAACCAATTTGATATATCACTTTTCCCAGGAACAGCAATAGCTAGTGGTAATTATTTTTCACCATCTAATAACCTAGCTGATTTTCAAAATTACAATTGCGTGCTTTGACTAGAATCTAATTAATCAAATAAAAGGTATGCTGAATAATTAAGCAGAAGATGGAGAATTTAAAGATGTGATTAAGAAATGAGTTGATATCCTGATGATAAAAATGGGATAAACAGATGAATTATACCGTACAGATTGACAGAATTGAAAGAACTGCCAATAGGAGATGGGATACATATATAGGAATAAGGAAAAAGATGGGAGAAGATTGGTGGCTAGCTAAGGTTAATTTGGCTGCTGCCACCCCGCCTCCCTCCTCCTTCAATCTCTTCTCAACACGTATCTCTACTTTGAACTAATTCTACCAATTCATATACTTTTTTTTAGATTATTATCTACCCCCTCCGTTCCATATTAATTGTTATAGTTTTGACTTTCACGGTCTCCAATATTATTCTTTGATTGATAATTTCTTACATAATATGTTATTAACAATTGCAAATATTATACTTTTATGATAGTATTTTTCATTATGAATCTAATGGTGGTAATTTTATATAGCAACTCATTGTATATATTGAGAAAT
This sequence comes from Portulaca oleracea, assembly GCA_029582165.1. Classification (NCBI taxonomy): domain Eukaryota; kingdom Viridiplantae; phylum Streptophyta; class Magnoliopsida; order Caryophyllales; family Portulacaceae; genus Portulaca; species Portulaca oleracea. The sequence continues at coordinate 38,830,127 of CM055876.1, forward strand.
TTACGGTCAAAATTTTTGAAGTTTGACTGCACAATTTCCAAAGACGACAGTTAATATAGAACGGAGGGAGTACTTCTTTATTATGCCCAAAGTAATCTCTTCATTTCAATTTCGTTTCGCCTAAATTTTCAACAATCTAAATTACTAATTAAGCCCATGTTTCCAAAATTTAGCATGGTGATTTATGTACCAAATTACAATGCAATTTTGGCAGCAGACAATTGTTTAACTAGCGAATAGCAAATATTATTTAGATGAAAATTATTTTAGATAAATTAAACGATTAAAGTAATTAGTTGATTAATGTGGATTGACATAAAATATATGGATCATTTGTAAAGATAAAATTTTTAAAAGATATGTTTGAGCCAAAAATGTGAAAATGTTACTTTGTATTTTAAATGTCAACTTTATTAACATGTGATGTATGTTTGTATTATCAATTTTATTGCTCCTCTGTCTATGTAAAACATGTACATCGTTTATTTGATTAGTTGAACAATGACAAATATATTTTGGGGTTTGCCAAGGTAATTACGTGGTGGACATAAGACAGAAACATGCAAACCGTTATCTTTAGGAACTTCCAAGGTAAGGAAACGAAACGTTGATGTTTTGACGGCCCCTGTATCTTTGTCCTTTTTGTTTTTACTTGTTCATGTACGGAGTAATGTATTACTCATTGGATAATTGGATTCCATGGAGTTCACCAGTTCAACCCTAACAGGAACCAAACTAATTAAGCAGTTACACAATCTCATGATGTAGTTACTACGAGAAAATGTATTATTGATTACAGTTTGATCTCACCAAAAGAAACAAAAATTCACTATTAGACTAAAGCAGAACTAAAATATTTATATCAATAAAAGTATGCCCAACAGCCAATAAAATTCATATCATAGTAAGAGATAAACTTTAATCTTCATCTACTACGTACTATACCAAACAATGAGATCATGCATGCTTAACATATTTTTTTTTTTAAACAAAATGTGACAACACACATATATATATATATAGCTTCTTACTCCCTCTATTCCATATTAGGGGGTGTTTAGTTGAGAAATTTTCCCATGTTTGATTGAGAAACTTTCCCGAGAAAGTTTTGATGTGGGACTCATAATTTCCCTCACAAACTCAGTAAAAAGTTTCCCAAGGGGGCTAGGGAAAGTCTTTCCAGGGAATGTTTTTCCTGGGAAAGTCTTTCCCGGGAAACAACCAAACGCACCATTAATAATAGGCTTTAGAACATATATGTGCAGTTAAACTTTAAAAATTTAGACCAAATATAAATTTATCAAAATAACACAATAATTTATTATATAAAACCAATCAATATCACTAGATTCCTAACGAGAAATACTATTCTAAAAGTATAATATTGTAACTATTAATAAAATATTATATAATAAATTATCAATTAAAAATGACATTAAATACTGTAACAATCAATTAAGTGACAATTAACATGAATTAGAGGGGCTATATATATAAAAAAAAGTTTCAAAATGAAGTCTAGCACATGCTTATTTATTAATATTAGATACTCTCTCCATTTTCTTACCTGCCATCTAAGTTTTTATGTTAAAAATATCCTTAATAATTGTAAAAAAAAAAAATAATTTCATATCAATAATCGATACCTAAAATATAAAAAGTTGTTACAAATTTTCACAATATTAGTTTTGCCAATGTGATTTTATAATATGCAACTCAAAAGACAATCACTAAAAGAAGAAAAACTACTAATTAATCTGCAACCTTTTTAATAGAATGTACAATATTAGTTTTATAGGTTAGGGTTAAAATACTAACAAGTTCAAAGATGTCCATGTGTATACCCTAGTCCCTCCACTATCGGTCCTTTAGATGAGCTCTAGCTACTTTATAGGTGGGGAACTCACCTACTCCAAAAAAAGAAGAAAAGAAAACACATGCTATGTCTAAATATATGTATGCATGTCTCTACAATTTACTCTATACAATGCTACCATTCATAGTCACGAATTCACGATCTTTGATTAGTGCATTTTATAAATGACCTAAATTTGTTTGAGTAAGTCTTACATTGCAACGCCTCAGCCCCTCCCAGATTGCGGACATTATCGATAACTGCTTCAAGGATCGCTGACTGGCCCAAAAATCACCACGACTCTTTCTAGCATGCTTCGTCGTCGCTCACACGCTGCTTGGAAAAACTTTTCAGGAGGTCACACATCCTAGTACTACTTCCAGCAAGCACGCTTAACTGAGGAGTTCCCAACAGATGAGCTACCATAAAAGAAGGTACACCTTAGTGATATAAGTAGTCATTTCAATCCCTTTAAGCCACACTTTAACCACATATCCGTGGTGTTACATACATAATACCGTTTGATCATAAATCGATCGAGAGAGATAATTTAATCGTGATTTTTATAGATCAAGGTGCGCGCATAATGATTTATTTAGAATGACTACAATAAAGGTCACCACTTGATAAATCATTAGTCATATTTTTTAATTGAAAACCCTTTTAGTATTTTAGTTGTAATAAAAGATAAAAAGCGTCACCCAAAAAAGAGATCTTCTCACGATAATTTTACGTGAGACGATCTCACCTTAAAATCTGTGAATTTATTTAATTGAAAATTTTCGTTGCATATTGGATTCTATAAATGCTAATTAAAGACATTCATATTATAAATTTTTTTAAAAAATTTATAAAATTTTATTGCTGCTACACTTTTTTTTATTTAATTACTCCCTTCTTTTAATAATTGTCATTATAAATTAAATTTGTTTCAATTTGTAAAATTTTGACTATGAAGTTTCAATATATATAAAAACTAAGTAATAGGATATATTTTTTTTATAAAGTATAGATCTATATTTTCTTTTCTGAAATACATCAATGAAAGATAATAGTCAAACGAAAATGATAAACATCTTGCTGCAAGATGGTTCTTAACCATCTTGCATCTCACTTAAATCACTCATAAAATTAAATGTAAGTATATTTAAATCATTATAAAGATATGTTTCATTACTTTAAGGATTATTATAACCTATAAACAATATACAAATATTTATTTATTTATATTTTTTCATAAATATAAAACTATGCATAAAATGTGCATTTTTTACTATGATTGATAAAAATAGCTATTATTTATATTTTTTTGACCTAACAAATAAGTATTATACTCTTGTAGTTGATAAATATACATAATTATTTGAGAAAATATTATTAAAAGTTAACAAAATGTGAAATATAGATAAGTCAAGATGGTTATTATCCATCTTGAGGCAAGATGTGTATCATAGTCAAATTAGAGTTTGTCGTTTTATTATATACTGTGGTGGGTCTTTTAGTGGATGGAGTGGGTGCCATTGCCTTGCATGCATGAATATGCATGTATTTCATGCATTTCTCCATGCATGACTGGTGAAACATGTACAGTTTTCTTCAACGACATGACATCTTTATGTAAATTGTCAAGTTTGGTCAAGAACTTGCTGCCAAAGTAATTGTTCAAGGGGTCTCATATGACCATTTAGGTCGTCCTTCATAACCAATTTGTGGATTTTTTTTGGATTATTAAAATTATGATGTAACACATAAGAAACTTTAATTTGTCTAAGGACATTTTAAGTCACAACACATGGATTTTGAAGATCTTAAAGAATTATCCAAAAATCCTATGGCATATTATTAACGAAAGAAAAAAACAAATCAGAGATATCATAGAGAATTATGATATTTGCATTAGTAACATAATTGTAAAAAAAATATGACACAACACCTTACATAAATGTCTAAAAATTATGGTGAATCATATATTTTAACAATTATATCATATCTATTACAGTTTTATTGTAAAAAAATGAAAATGAAATGAGCTTTGACTTTTAGGGTAAGATACTTTTTAATGTCTTACTTTACTGTAAAAATTTATACATTTACATATTAAATTGGTAAAGTAATATATGCTAATTGAATTATAGAATTACAGTAGCTGTTGGGGAGATCCAAAGTAGGAACCCACTTCAAACGAGGTCCATAATACATAAGTTAAGTGAGGTTTCATCTTAAAACCAATTGATGTTAAGAGGAGTAGTCCACTTGACTTATATATCATATGCTTTCTCTTTACTTTTTCGATATGATCATCGAGACATTTTTACTCATGTAGTCATATATGGATACCAATAGTATCATCTCGAAAAATAAATATGTTTTTTAATAAGTAATACAGTATAAGACCGAGGGGTAGTCGGCTAGAATACAATATTCGGTATATTCCTAAACACCATATTGGTTACTGCTTATTAGAACATGTAGTAAATGATATGATGGAAAGTGACCATGTTTTACCCAAACAATCCCAGAAAAAGACAAAGAAGAAGTCATAACAGTGCTCATAAGAAAATTCCGGTTTATGATTATTACGTATCTGCCCACCACGTGTCTCCTCTCCTCATCCGCCACGAGTAGTCACCTCTATGACCTCTCTCCAGTCTCCTCTATTTATATCCCTCCCCCTATTCGCCCCTTCTCCCAACAATATTCCCCTGCTCTCAATAACACTCCCAGAACAAAAAGATTTCTCTGTCAAATTCAACATTTTTATTTTTCATTCCCAAACCAGAAACTCAAATTGAAGTTCAAAGTTTCCATTTTTATTCTGAATTCCCACTTTCTCAATTTGTTGTTATCTGCAATCATGAGTCCATTGGAGAGGGAAAGTCATATGAGAAGAGTCAAATTTGGGCAGTTATTGTTTCACAACAACAGACAACAAGAAGAAGAAGAAGAGGAGGAAGAAGAAGAAGGGTATAACAGTGGGAGACAAAGCAACGCTTCAGATCAATCTGCAACAACAACCACCAACACCAACGACGAGGATGATTCCACGTCATCGTTAGTGTTTTCCCCTTGGAGTCAGACTTCTCCTTACATCAAATCCCCTTGGTCTAACCTCTCTCCTCCCATGACCCGCCACGTCACCCGGACCCGGGTCCGGAGCCGGGGCGACTGCAGTTACACTCTCATGGGGTCCCTCCTGAGAGAAGACGGCCACGTGTACTCTTTGGCTGTCCGAGGTGGGACCCTCTACACCGGGTCAAACAGCAAGAACATCCGTGTCTGGAGGCATTTCAAGGACGCCGGCGGCTTCAAGTCTTCCAGCGGTTTCGTCAAGGCCATCGTAGTCGCAAACGACGCGCGTGTGTTCACCGCCCATCATGATGGGAAGGTGCGCGTGTGGAACCGCAACGGAAAGCGCGTGGGGACACTGCCCAAGATGAAGGACTTCCTCAGGTGCTCGGTCAACCCCAACAACTACGTGGAGGTACGCCGGCGTCGGAAGATTCCCAAGATCAAGCACTACGACGCCGTTTCCTGCTTGGCGTTGAATGAGGACGCCGGGGTGATTTACTCCGGTTCGTGGGATAAAACCGTCAAAGTGTGGCGGTTGAAGGACTTCAAGTGCTTGGAGTCAATCAACGCCCACAGCGACGCCATCAACTCGGTGGTTGTGGGGTTTGGTGGGGTTCTGTTCTCGGGCTCCGCCGATGGAACGCTGAAAGTGTGGCGGAGGGATGCGGCGGCGCGTGGGAGGCAGCGCCATGCGCACGTGCGGACGTTGTTGAAGGGGGACCATGCAGTGACGTCGCTGGCAGTGGCGGAGCATGTCGGCGGCGGAGGGGTGTTGTACAGCGGGTCGTCAGATGGGTTGGTGAATTTTTGGTGGGAGGAGGATGATGAGGGGGAGATGGTGTATGGTGGGGTGTTGAGAGGGCACAAGATGGCGGTGCTGTGCTTGGCTACGGCAGGGTGTTTGGTGATGAGTGGGTCCGCTGATAAGAGTATCTGTATTTGGAGGAGAGATGATCATGGTGCTCTACACTCTTGCCTTGGTGTATTGACGGGTCATTGCGGCCCGGTCAAGTGCCTCGCTGTGGAGGAAGATCGTTATGATGATGATGATTGTGATGATGAAGATCAAGGAGGGAGGTGGATTGTGTACAGTGGGAGCTTGGACAAGTCGGTTAGGATATGGCGCGTGGCAGAACACGCACCTAATCATGATGATGACTCCACTTAATCGATGATCCAACTTGTTCCACTCCAAATGCTGCAATGGATGCCCATGGTGTTCTAGAAACATACCCATCACATTTGTGACTTCTTACAAAAAGATCGACATGGTGGTGCGATGAAAGCTAATCAAAGAATGGTCCCCCTAGTGATAGGGCTTGGAGGCTACGAAAGAAACTAAAACAAATCATGGTTACAGCTGATGAGGAATCTAATTCCCATGAAAAGTAAATCTTGAGAAAGGGATTAATTAGTAGATAATGTAGGTTAGCCTACAAGCTCCTCGCAGACATCCCGTGATGGTGAAAGCGGCTTCTGTTATTGCATGTGTTGAGCAGTGATAATCAGTGGGTAAAGAAAAGATAGCCAACCATATGAAAGGGGACAATCAACGCAACAACTTCTGTTATATACTGGTTTAACTATTGGCTTTCTTCAACACCATTCTCATGTACAGCTTTTCATCAATTCTGTCTAATAGTATAGTACATCAGTACTGAATCCCAAGTCTCTGTACTTATGATTGCCTGCTTAACAGTAAATCTTGAATAAATGGGATTATATCCTATCATATTGTATTTTTAGTCTATGATTTTATGATATATGCATACAATTTTGTAGGGTATGTGTATATAAAAATTTATGAGTGTATTCATAAAATGAAAATGATATAATTCTTGGGGTATAACATATATTTTAAGTGTCTTGTCATATCATTAAAACTACGGAAATGATAAATGTCTTGTGCAAGACACATATTAAGTGTCTTGCCATGATATAAAACCTATATATTTGTAAATTAAATTGAAAAAAAAATTACATAATTGGTTTCTATAACTATAATAATATATATAAATGGTATAATCACATATATATATATATATTTTAAAATTTACAAAAAGGCGTCTAAAATATGCCCAATGGAGGGGTTCGTTCGTTAGAGTGTCAATTTTAATTGTTGGCGTAGCCAACACATTTCAAGCTTCTTATAATTGATAATTAATAGTATCTGACAAAAAATTTGAGGTTAAAAATGATAATACCTATTAGTTTTAGTGTCTTGGGGCAAGACACATATCATCACCCTTAAAACTATATTATTATGTAGTAAGTTGAAATAAAATGATATGGTTGAATTTTATAAGTATAATATTACATATAAATTGTGAAAAGTTAATTATACTTCTATCCATTACTTTTTATATTTCAAAAAACACCTAAAGTAAAACTAACGAGTGAGGTTTATTAAATTTAGATATCATTTGTGCTTATTGTCGAGCTAAATCATCTTCATGCCACCCAACTCTTGTTTTTTTTTCACTTTTGCCACCCAACTTTTTCCTGAGTCAAAACTGCCACTTAGCCCTCTCTTATTCTCAATACTACCACCTTATTACCTACAAACCTTTTACAGCCAGTTTTTCACTTGACAAAATCTTTTTATTATTGGAGAAAAAAGTAAAAAAAAAGTTTCTCCAAGGCTCTAAAAACCTAAAAGGCTCTGCGCATTTTACAGCAAATTTTTGCCTAAATGTTGGAGATTGACCAACCAATTGAACCCAGTTAATTTGAACTCAATATTGAATGTTAATTTATGAATGATGAATTTATCAATGAATAAAAATCCAAATGCTTTTAAGTGAAATCAAACTGAAAAACAAATTTATAGCGTAATTGAAAAACAAATTACAGATTATTAAAATCAAATTATACAAATTTAAGCTATAAAACTGGATCTGGAATTGAAACAACAAAAATGAAAGCTTTGAAACAAATTAAACCCTAGATTAAGCAGATTACCCATCTTCGTTGTTGGTCTTTGATTTATACCTCCAACCATCCTCCATAAATTACCTTTATTGTCCTACAATGGTGTGAAATGGTCTTGCTGGGAATCCAGTAAAAGGACAAAACAAGTGGTGAGAGTGGGGTACTTGGGGATGTAATTGGGGTTTACGATGAGGGATGAAGAAGACAGAGGGAGAAGAATATGAAGCCATGGGTATGAATTAACCTTTTAAAATTTTTGGTTCTTTGATGAAGACAATGGGCTACAGGCTACAACCGGTTTGTAGGTGAGATGGTGGCATTTTTGACAAAGAAAGAAAGTTGAATGGTAGTTTTGGCTCACTTAAAAGAAGGGTGGCAAAAGTGAAAAAAATCTAAAGTTAAGTGGTATGCAGATGATTTAACTCGCTTATTGTCATAACGAACACAAAAACTTCTTATAATTGATAATCAATACTTAGTATTAAAAAAAAGTAGGTGTGAAAAATCATTAAAAAAGCTAATTTGGGGAAATGTAAGATACTTAAGAAGTGTCTTAATTGGGAGTAAGACTCCTGTCATCCCCCTAAAACGTAAATTAACAAGACTGCACATATTTATAAAATGAAAATCGTAAAGATAAATTCCTAAAATAAAAAATAGATGGTCATAGAGTCCAAATATCTATATGAATAAATGATCAAAGAAGGATAATTGATGCTCATAAATTTGTACATTGAGAATATAAGAGCATGGTACTTTCAAAAATTAAGTCAATTTTCATAAATGTTGATTGTATGATACATGCATGTAGTTTTGTGTGAACACCGACCTCTTTGCATGCTCAATTTCTTTGTTTTGGTTTATGCAAAAGAAATGCAACGTTTTATTTGTTTGTTGTGGACTATAAGTATATACTATCACTTATGGGTAACATACATTGTATGTAAAACTTTAATGTAATCGTTTCATTAAATTATTACCTTAGAAACTACATCCAATGACTGGACATTAAATTTGCATTTTGTAGATTACATCCGATCTGATGAATAGATTTGTTAGCAATATAAAAAGAATATAACATCATCGGAACACTATCAGCCTAACAATACTGCTAATAATATCCTCATTGAAAAGGATAGGGTTACAAATAGCTTGAATAAACGTAAATATATAAACAAAATGTGTGCAGCATTGCCAACAAAATGTTACGTGTGGCAATTATGTGATGGACCATGTGCCTTTGGAACATAGGAGCAGTCGAGGAGCTAGCTTAGCTAGCCAACGCAAGATGAACTAAAAAAGGGTCCCCTATATATGTTAAATATAATAACAGCTTACGCAATGATATAGCAAATAAATGATCAGTGAAAAGACAATGCATATACAACACAGGAAAAAGATAAGTTTGATGGGGATTTGTGGGGAGGAGATTAAAGTAGGTTATAGTCTTAAAAACATGGCATAGGTTAATCCTACGACGTTGATCGAGATCAGATTTAAGATTGGCTATCCCTAATTAGTATTGGGTGCAAGAGAGCCAACCAGATGAAGCAAGTGTGCAAACTTTTTTCTTAAATGAATCAAGATATGTTAATTAACTAATTAAGAACCTGTTCTTTTATGCAATGCAGTACCATAATTCACCATATGGTCTATATCATTTATATTCTTTCACATTATACCACACTTTATCACAATCATTACCCATACATCGATCTTTTCACGTTTTTCCTCTACTTTTCACGTTATCTCTCCTTACCTGTCATATCAACCACACTTTTCACAACTTTTACCATATTATTCCATGCATTACTATGTACACTTTTTACAATTTTTACCATAATGTACTGTTTCCACATCTTTCCAACTACACGAAAAAGCTTGGGCTGATAGCTCAAAATGTAGGCAATAATCTGTAGGCATAGGTCTTCTTTCGGTACGTATTAAATTAATTAATACAGGTGAAGATGGACTTTGGTTTAAAAAGCAAAGCCATGATTTGATGTTTGAGGTTTATGTGTTTGGGTTGGTAATTGGTAAGAAAAATGACCAAAATGGATGCATGCTGTCAAATCTAAAGACTCTTAGGATGGGATTTTGGTCAAATGGCCAACTGGTCGAGGGACCTACATTGGGCATTTCTACCTACTAACTCGGCGACTTCTTCAAATACCCGTCGTACTTGTTTACGTATTGGTATTTTTGAACACATCGACACATGGCAAAGCCAATCATTATAATCTAGTTTGAATAATATGGGGAAATTGTAATATATATTACAAAATGAGCATATTTTTATACACCACCTGTCTCAAAATAATTATGCACTATGACAAATTTTGACCGTTAATTAATTGAGAATTTAGTAACTTACAAAATGAAACAATTAATATTAGAAAATTATCTTCATGAATATTATTATTAATAATTAAATTCAAAAATTGTGTTAAAATATAATAATAAAGATCAATGGTAAAAAATTTATCAAAGTCGGAGACATAAATTTGAATGGATGTAATACAATTTATACTACAATATGACCGAAAATATCTGTTTGTAAAAGATCAAGGAGGAAAGCCACGTCTTTGCATCTATAATAAGCTAGTTGAATTGCTTGCAAAAGTCTAGATTTCTAATATACTATTCCATTCCTTAATTTTGATAGACAATTCAATTTTTTTTGAAAGTCAAGTAAAATATGATAGGCTGTCGATACAAAAGTAGAACAAAATATGATATTTTGGGTTCAAATTATATATACGGGCGTATCAATCTTTAACATAAATAAAACTCTTGTTTATAGGAAAGTTGGCCTTTGCCTCTTTGACTTACATCTAAATGGACTAAGTAAACTTGTCTACTCATTGCACAAAATTTTCTCTAATTATAAGTTTTTACAAATAAAAATTATTGTTAGTCAGAATAAACTTCTTCATATATTCACATGTATTACGAGAATATCATGTGAGTGTCACTATACTAAGGATTTGTTATACAAGTAACAATCATTGTTTTTTTTTAATAAAGAATTGCCTATTTACATAAATAAAGTATACCCAAAACATGATAGCTTGTTACATTTATGTTACAATTTGTTACATAAATAAAGTATACTTAAAAAAAATTATACCACGTCAACCTTAATGGTTGGTCCCTACATTTTTTACAATTTGAGACCTCATTATCCTTCTAATTCTTTATGGTCAATTTTCTTTTTGGGCCATCCTTAAGAGTAAATAACCCATACGTTACAAACCAATACCAAAAGAAAGTGGATATTGGATGACGAATGTTTATTGGAATTTTAAAGACGCCCAATTTAACCAAATCCAAAGTTATTCCTAAACCTTAATTCGTAAGATGCATGAAATTCAACTCCTAGCCCAAATAGCTATGTATAAAGATTAAACAGCCCAAAAATATCTAGGCCAGGATGAGAATAATGGGCCGGGCTATTGAGATGAGAATACAAAGACCAAGAGTCCAACGACGCAACGATGAACAAAGATGACGTGAGCGGTGAGTCATTAGTGATGAGATTAGATGTCGGAGGCAGAGTTCTTGCGGCCAGTAATTGGGTTATTGGCGCCTACCTTTTAGTTTAACTTAATTTTAAAAAGTAAATAAAAATGTAAGAAAAGTCAAGGCATTCAAAGTAGAACAACTACTCTTTGTCGTCTCTGTCTTCGGAAGTCAATCCTCCTCCTTCCCAGCACCACCCTCCTCCCAACACCTCTCTATCTTACTGCTATTCTTTTACTTTTCATTTCCTCCTTAATCTTGCTTCCAGAAGCTTGATCAATCACTTTTTTTGTTGTTCTTAATTTCATTCATTTACTTTCGCATTTCCACTGTCCAATTGATTTTCTGTAATTATCTCTCTCCCCAATCTTGTTCATTTGGTCTCAGATTAGGTTCGATTGCTGTCAATCTCATTTTTGCCAGCTGCCCTTTTCTTTTTCATGTTGAATTTTGATGCACCTACTTTGAGGCCCCCTCAATTGAACAGTGTTGATCAATCCAAGAGTATTGGGAGATTTGATTATTATTTTTGTTGATAAAGTTGGAATCTTTTCTGTGTTTGGTGGGGAATTTATGGCGGGGATTGCGAAACAGATCATGCCCATTTCAAGAACCATATCCGAAGGTGAATTTCTCGAATTCAATGGCGATATTTCAGTTGCCCTAGAGTACACGGGTTCACCCGTAAATGTAAGTAGCATTCCTCGTGCTGTTCCGGTCGATCTTGACCAGATTCCGACTGCAATCCCCGTTGCCGAACCCTATGTTAGGGTTCCTCAGCCAGTCAGATTGGGTTCCAGGGGGAGCAATTTGAAGAATCACCAGGTATTTGTTGAGGATGGAATTAGGGTTTCGGACGGTCAGGGTTCGCCTGATGATGGGTTTGATGGGAAAGGGGGGAATTTAAGTGGGGTTGAGAGTTCGGGTCCATTAGGGTTTTCTGACAATAGTCAGGATAATCATTCAAATGAGTTGTCTGAGAGTTCAGAAACCCCAATTGAGAGGAGGGAGATTGAGGGTTCCAATCAGACCTCTATGAACCAGGATAATTGGAATTCAGCTGAGCTTACTTTGACTCCTCAAGGTTTTTCGTCCGAGATTTCGCATGGTCATGGTTCTGGTGAACTTTCAGGGGGTTATGAGGATGAGTATGAAGAGGGCACTACACCAGACAAGCGGGCGGCTGAAAAGCCGGCAAAGAGGGGTGTGTGTTACCACTGTCATAGGGGAAATCGGTTCACTGAGAAAGAGGCTTGCCTTGTTTGTGATGCCAAGTATTGCAAGCGTTGCATTCTCAAAACAATGGGATCAATGCCGGAGGGCAGGAAATGTCTTGGTTGCATTGGCCACCCTGTTGATCAGTCTAAACGACATTTGCTTGGGAAATGCTCTCGATTGCTTAAGCGATTGTTGTTAGAATCCGAAGTGAAGCAAATCATGGAGTCGGAATTGAGTTCTCCTGCAAATCAGATTCCACCCGAGGAGATTTTTGTGAATGGGAGGCCTTTATACTTGGAGGAGCTAATGCTCTTGCGAAGCTGTCCCAATCCCCCCAGGAATCTTAAACCGGGATACTATTGGTATGACAGAGTTGCTGGTTTTTGGGGAAAGGTACATTTGGATTCTTTTGCATTTGCACTGTGTTTATACGAATTTAGTTAATGCAGTATAGATTCCATTTGATTTGGTTCTAAAGATTGTTGCTTGAATGAAAAACAGGAAGGGCAAAAGCCTAGCCAAATCATAACCCCGCAGCTTGAAGTTGGTAATCATAAAATGAAACGGGATGCTAGCAATGGAGACACTGATGTACTTATTAATGGCCGGGAGATTACTAAATCGGAGTTGTGGATGCTACAGGTTGCTTTCTATACACTTATAAGCTAATGGTTGACTTGAAATCATCTGCTGCATTACACTATCTAACTGCTTAAGTTAAACTTTCTCAGTCAGCTGGCGTTGAGTGTACCGGAAGTCAGTCTTTCTGGGTGGACTCAGAGGGATACTATCAAGAAGAGGGAATGAAAGTGGTGAAGGGAAAGATATGGGGCAGGGTATGCTATTTCCATTATAATGTTGTATTATATAGGCCGTCTGTTGTTGTTTTGCCTGCAGGCTGATTGGTAGTAATTGTCTTGCAGAAAAGGACCAAGGTCTTGTGTGCTCTTATGTCATTGCCAACCCCTGAATCTCCGAATCCTGGGGGGCAGGTGAATGGTTCCATTGATCGTGTAATCTCAGGATATCTCGAGCAAGTAGGACTCTGTAAATTCCTTTTAGTTGGCAATGATCAGTCTGGGACAAGTACGGTTTACAAGCAGGTTAGTCATCTGCCTCTCAACTTTGAACAGTTTCTACTCATGGCATTATTTCTTTGTCTTTTCTTTTTCGGTTGTTCAATTTTCCCCTCAAAAAGTTGCGCTTTTGGTTAAAAAATTCAAGTGCTGATGCAACTGACTGATGATCTGCTTTTTCTCAGGCAAGGGTTCTATATAACGTTCCTTTCTCTAAAGATGAGCGTCAGAATATAAAACTCTCAATCCAGAGTAATTTATACGGGTACCTTGGTAGACTGCTTGAGTGGTGCCAACAATTTGAAGAAGAAAGTTTATTAGAAAAGAGACGTCAGTCTATGGATCAGGCTGGTCCTTCAGGTGAGCATTTTTTGCCTTTACATCATTAATGTATTTCAAACGGTCGATTGATGAATTTTCGGTGTGCCAATGAGCCTTTTTGGTGTTCTGAATCTCTGCAGCTATGCCTGTTGACATTCAAGAAAAGACCGAGTATACCGTGGGGCCAGGGTTGAACGCTTTCTCAGAGTGGCTCATGAATGGTATGGTGTCAGGTAATCTTGACATGACTCAAGAATATGCATCATATGTAGAAGAGTTATGGAAGGATTCGGCAATTCAGGCCACGTACCGCAGAAGAGATGAACTTGACCTACCTGAGTCTGCCCGCTATTTTCTGGATAAGGTAAGATTTAACAGCGCATTACTGTATTTGAGGTTTATACATTTTGCTGCTTCATGTGTAATTGATTCCAGTCCTGGTTTGTTGGTGATACCCTGGAAAATTAGCCTTTTATTGGCAGAGTTCTGAAGTTGCTTCTGTGTATAGATGGTGGAAACAAACATAAGGAATCAGCACTGAGATTGCTGGCAGTAATTAGCCCTTAGCTTTCATTTTACCTTTACAATGAACCTCCTGATATCCAACTCTGACCATTGCTGGTTCTATCATTATGGGTGTAATACAAGGTTATAATGGCATCTCCATACCCCATTTTGGGTCTTTGTTTATTTGTATAAGACATTCAGCGGCAGTATCTCATTTACAAAGTTGGTAACTGATGTTACCTTGAGATTTACTTAGACAGCTTCTTTTGGCTGATTGAGGATGATTTCCTGTCACTGATAATGTGGTCAAAATTGCTGGCAGTTGAAATTTCTGTCTTCTGTGTGGCTTTTTCCCCTGTCCCGGTGAGTATGTCCTAACATACGGTGTTACACTGTGCAGGCAGTTGAGATTGCAAAAGTAGATTACGAGCCCTCTGAAACAGATATCTTATATGCTGAGGGGGTCACCTCTTCCAACGGTCTTGCATCTATGGAGTTTTCATTTTCTCAAAGGGAAAATGAGGGCTTTGGGGAATCAAGTGAACAGCACGATCCTATACCACAGTGAGTCTAGTCTATCTATATTAAGTTCGTCAGGTTCTATATCATATCAGGACAGTTGCCTCATGGCAGTTAAGCAAATCACCTCTCAATCGACATATCTTGTCAATGTCCCTTGCAGGTACCAACTGATTAGGGTGAACGCGAAAAACCTCGGGGAAAACTGCAAGTGGCTGGAGATGTTTGAAGACGTTGGCATTGTCCTCTTTTGCGTGTCTTTGATCGAGTATGATGAGTACAGCGTTGGCAGTGGCGGGGAGCTCATAAACAAGATGTTGGAAAGCAGGAAACTGTTTGAGAGTATCGCCACTCATCCAACATTTGAGGAAGCGAATTTCCTTTTGCTCCTGACCAAGGTTGACCAGCTGGGGGAAAAGATCGAGCAAGTACCCCTCACACATTGCGAATGGTTCCAAGATTTCAACCCATTGGTGACAAAGAGTAGTAGAAGCGGTAGCAGTAGCAATTTGTCCCCAATGGCTCAACGTGCATTTCACTACATAGCAGTTAAGTTCAAGAGGCTGTTCACGTCTCTGACTGGGAGAAAGCTATATGTTTGCCCGGTTGCTGCCCTGGAGTCTGAAACTGTTGACACTGCTCTCAGTTATGCCCGGGAGATAATCACGTGGGAGGAAGAGAGGTTGGGCTTGATCTTGGACGATTCATCTTCAGACAGTTTTGAAAATGAGCAGAGTCACACTTATTCCGCTCAGGATGAGGATGAAAATTAGGCGGTAAAGTTTTGCTTTTCTTATACTTATGGTACAGTAGCGATTCTTTCATCTATTGTTCTTGTATATATGTGCAAGCAAAAGCATATCATACCTTGTAAAAGAAGCAAAAAGCAGCGTAGAAAGCAACGTGCTACTTGAAAGACACGATTTGTAAAGGATTCTTCATTCTTATATCCATAATTTTCTAATCTAATTAAAGGGTGCTCTTGAATCAACATCCTTTGTTCTGTTCCACTTGAACCCACATTTTTTTGTTGTTAGGATGTAATTGAAATAGTACAGGATGGAGCTTCAGTAGAACGTATTGATTCATTTTCTAAGGGCGGTCCGATTGGAGACATTGGTATAGATTATTAAAAAGGGAGCAGTGTTGGATTTATCAACCCAAGTGTTGAAAATGAAATGTATAAATCAAAGGGAAGCATGTCAGAATGTGGAGAATCTGATGATGACTTGCAGAGTTTCCTGTTTTGCTGGTATTGATAGTTCGACTCGCGTTTCATCCGTAAATGCATCATTAATCTAGCTGGTAAGCCTGTCAACTTAATTAGCCTTCGTTGCTCGTACAATGATAACCTGATCTTCATAAGAATCTTTTGAACTTTGATTATTTGTTTAGGCATCTCTTGTTAATGAATAACATAGTTTTGAGCAGATCACTTAGATTTCCAGGCAAACATATGAACAAAACTTCAAGCAAACCATATTCAACATGGTACCGTCCTATTTACAATACTTTTCAGACAGAGTGAACAAGTAAACCATATTCAACATGGTTCCATCCTATTTACATTTCATGTACACTTACAATACTAGTTTTTATAAAACCAGAAAAAAAGAAAACAGAAATTATATGTACATATTGCATTCTTGCAGCTAGATAGTTGATGTTGTTGATTAGTATGGGACAAAACGATCAAGGAGCAAGCAAAGGGTAGATTCTGAGAGGGTGTTTTTACATGTATCATCTTCGTTTTTCTCTATTTTCCTGATGTCTCCTCCATTTTTCTCTGCTTCCCTTGATTTCACATCCGATGTTCCTCCTTTCTTAGAACGACAGCTCGCATTTGCTGCAACTGCCTTGCCCTGCGCAACATCTTTCTGTGGCTTTCTGATGATATCATTCACCCACTTTTCCACCATTTCCACAGCCATTTGATGATCTTCTTCTTCTTCTTCTTCTTCTTCTTCTTCTTCTTCTTCTTCTTGTGTTTGCTTATTTAGGACATGGGTTTTTTGTAGATCAGGAGAGAGAGAGAGGGGTTAAAAGACAGGGTGGGGAGTCAGAATTACGAGAGGGAGAATAGGAGAAGAGGCATAAAGTTTGGTATATTCCACATGCTATGTTAGGCTTCTTCTTTGTACCATCTTCCAATCTTTTTTGTGGCTATCAAGATCTGTATATATACCCACTTGAGAAGACCTTGAAATTATTATTATGGGATCAAAATTGATGTTAGTAGCGTACGTAACGTGAGCAAATTGAGCAACCATTGTCAACTCTTGATATAAACAAATGATCTGTTGGCTGCTTGAATCAGAAATTTGGAACATAGTTTTGGACTGTTGTTTATTTTTTTATTTTTGAAGAATAATTTGGATAGTTATGAAATAGCTTGAGTGAGGGACAAGAAATACAATCACTTGAATATGAGTTTGATACTTTGATACTATGTCGTGTGGTTGGGGCTAAATTTGGATGGCTTCTTTTTTATTTTGATTGTTTCAAAAGCCATCAAAACCAGGCATTATAAGGTTGAAAAAGTTGATACATGCTTGAGATATTTATCGGATTCTAGCCTCGTACTTGATTTGACACCTTCTATATGTTAATTTCAATTGAAATTCAGCATTTGAATCTCCTTCACTAAATTTGAATCCAGCCGAATCATATTAATAAATTCGTTGTTGATTCATATAGAAGATACCAAAGAAAAAGTCCAGGCTAGCTTATTGTATGGTTCAGCTTGTTCTAGCTTATCCCTCCAAATCCAAATTACATACTTGGGGCATGATATTGATTTCAATTGACTTAAGTCAGTCATCTTAACTTAATCCCGACCTTAAACCTTTGCCAATTGTCCTCTGTTTCTTGGCTCAAAAAAAAAAAGTTGTCCTCTGTTTCCTTCCGGTCACACCTACAGCACCTTTAATTGGTATAGTACTAAAGTTTGAGCAGAAAACTAAGTTGTTTTACTGAAATACAGAGTAGTCATATCATATCATATCATATCTACATACAGCAGCTGCTAAACTTAACAAGTAGAGTACTACATAACATAACTAACTGTATCAAGCACTAATACAATCCATAAACATAGAAAGAGCATCCTCAGAGCAGGGTACTAGAGTAACTTGTGGGAGCTTGATATGCAGTACCCGTGCCCATTTGGGCTGACCCGTTTGGACCGCCCTCGGGTTCGATTCAGTTGGAGTGGAAGTTGCAACCTTGGAGAAACCCGCTTGTGATTGCTGCTGCATTCTGGCTAACTTACTGTTCCAAATACCCACAACAACTACTGACATAGAATTAAATTGTATTTGTAAGGGATTTTTGGTTAGGACTTGGGAGTGTTTTTCTGGGTTGATGATTTTGTAAGCAAATGCTTTTTATAGAGGGATGGATAAATGTAAAGTAATGTGGAGGGGGGTATTGTGGCGAAGGGAAAACGTGTAGGTGCGTGAGGGATGCCTAGTGCCCGCTGCCCATAAGCTGAGCTGTTTGTTTTAAGGTGAAGCCGTGGTCTTTCCGCGGATAAGGTTCGGTCCCCAAAACCATTAACTATGGGGAGAAAACCCATCATCAAATTGTTCAATTCATCCAATCCAATTCCATTAGCAGCCCATATTCATCTATTCATTTTATTTCTCATATAACAAAAAAAAATCTAGGGCCTTTTGGATTTATTCTCCCCACTTTCAAGCTTTTTATTTATTGATTGATTGATTTTTACTTTTGGAGAGCTATTTTTATGTTATTTTATTTTTTGATAAAATAAAACCCTTGTCGGCAATCCAAGAGTAGAAAATAGTTTGCCCACAATTAGGGCCCGTTCTTTTATACGTCGCGATGTGGTAATGGTGCGGTACGGTGGAATTTGAAAAATGTGGTGAATTGTGGTGAAAGTTGTGATATGTATGATAAATTAAGAGATAGAATGTGAAAATTAATGGAGAAAAGTGATGAAAAAAAAATGAAAAGATATATTGGTAATGATTGTGATGAGGTGTGGTGAAGTGTGATGGAAAATTAAAGAGTGTGATGCGGTGTGGTACTGCACCACAACCTACTGCATAAAATAACAAGGCCTGTACCTCTCAACAGATGGGACATACTCTGCGTTTGAGTAAACATTGGCCCAGTATAGGAATATTTTTGTTTTTGTTTTTGTTTTTGAGAGCGGGAAAGATGTAGATAAGCTAACTTAAGGTAAGGCGAGTAAAGATAACTAGAGTAGTAGGGTGAATGTTATGTCATCTATTTCTTTTTTATTTAAATAAATTATGTGAATTGAATAAAGAATTTTAAATATAAATTATTTAAAAGTATGTTCTATTTTTTTGGGAGGTAATGTAAGGTAATGTAAAATTTTACTTACCTCTTGTAAACGAACAGGGTCTAAAGTACGAATTTTCCTTGGGTAGTTTTAGCCTTTTAGGCCCTATTCTTTTTGTGCGTAGGAAAGATAGGAGTAAGGTAAGGTAAGGTAAGTAATAGAGGTGAGTAAATGTCACATCACCTATTTCTATGTCATTTTAAAATAAATTTTTTGAGTTGAATAAAAAAATTTAAATAAATTTTATATATATATTTATAGGCGCACATATATGGGCTTAACCCTTATTTAACAAGTCCATTTGAATGTATAGATCATCTCCCTCAACATTGCTAATTAGCCTGATTTCCTGGCAATGGCATCTACCGGAACTTTGGGAAGTCGCCTGAAAGCGGATATTCTTGATTCTACTTCCACCAATGAACAGTCCTCCCCTTTTTCTCTATCGTCGGACATTTCCCCGTTGACTCGTGATCAGTTTAATATTGCTCACGCCGATGAACACCATCCATCTAATTTGATAATTCTAAGTCTGACGTTGATTATTTGACTGATCACTGCTAAATTAGTATCCCTACCTATTTTTATCAAGAGTGGTTGGTTAGAAAGTGAGCTTATAAGTAGTTAACTAATTTGTATTGTACTACTTTTGCACCTAATTCACACTCCATATCAATTATCATGGTATAATATTGCTTAGTCCATCCCTTACCACTCATTATTCATGTGGATTAAGATAGGGTTTTGGATTATAAAATGTTTCCACATTCCTTTCGGTACTTAATCCCAAAATTCTATGACGTTATATTGTTCTGTTCAGAATTCTGTATTATGGCAAGTCATTGTTTACTGGATCACACATTTAATTTACCGAAACTCAAAATTTCAAACACTATATAAGCAATGCTGCCTGTATGGCAGTTCATTGTCCGACTGAAAATCGAGCATGAGGATCAAAATGGATCCAGGAGGAGCGTTTGCACGGTGGTGGAACGAGATCTTCCTTGTTGCAATGATGGCTTCACTTTTCATTGATCCACTGTTCTTCTTCTCGTTGAAGGCGAGGGATGGTTCTGAGTTGTGCATAGAAACTGAGGTCACTCTGGATGTAATATTCACCATGTTGCGGTCTATAGATGACGTTTTTTACTGGGTTCACATCATTGTCCAGTTTAAGATGGGTTATTACATGGCCCCGTCTTCTCGGGAGCTCGTCCTTGACTCAAAGAAGATTGCTTTGAGGTACCTTAGACAGCCCTTCTGGATGGATCTCCTTGCTGCTTTGCCAATCCCACAGGTTCCTCTTTGTTTCTTTCTTTCTTTTTCTGCTATGTTTTTGTATGCCATGATATCTACCTATTCTGTAAGCATCCTACCTATAAATCTGTAATAATAGTATCATTTCAGGTCTTGGTTTGGGGAGTCATACCAAATGTGAGTGCATCTGTCACCTGGGACCCCAAAATTGGTGTTCGGTGTCTCATTTTGATTCAGTATCTGTATAGACTTTTCCGAATATATCCGTTGTCCATGCAAGCCATGAATGCCACTGGGGCTGTATCACAGAAAATTTGGCGCAGGGTTGCTCATAACCTCCTCCTATTCTATGTTGCGAGCCACGTAAGTTCTTTCTTGTCTGTTTGATTGTCGAGGAGCCACATATTCAAATTCTGACTAAGTATTTTCATGTGATTAATCAAGCTCAACGTAAGTTCTTTCATAAAACATCAGCAACCCTAGTGATCCTAGTCAGAATTTGAGTATTTTCATATCAAAATCCAATTAATCTCCTTATCTCCATATTACACATACTTAGCAAAAGTTAATTGTTTAAAGATATACATAAAAGTTCTGTCAAACATTTTATGAGATTATGATGAGCATCAAAGAAACTAAAATTGACATAATTAGAGCTTGGTTTTAAGTAAACAAAGTTTAACCAAACTAAGCTAATCTAGCCCAAAAGAGTTGACCCATTTCTAACTCAATTCAATTTAGCCAAACCCTAGAGACCTAGACACTGACCTAAAACAAACCTTGACCAAACTGACCCAAAACCCTAGACAAACCCTACTGACCTAACAATTACTAATCACCACCATCTACCCATCTACAATGAACTTGAGTTTCTTGAAAAACCAAATATGATACATGATACTTCAGAAGAATCATACAACTCATCTCTGTTTTGTATTGGAAAGTAAGATTTCAGGGGCCTGTTGGTATCTATTCACAATAGAGCGGCAAGAATCCTGTTGGAAGAGCGTGTGTGATTTAGAAAAACAATCTTGTGGGTATCAATTCTTCGATTGTAGCATGACCAACATTCCAAGACAAAGTTCCTGGCTGACTTCAAGCAATGTCACGACGATGTGTGATCCGAACAACAGTAACTATCAGTTTGGCATATATGCAGTTGCAGTAACAACCGGTGCTTCATCTTCCGCTTTTCCATACAAATATAGTTACGCTCTCTGGCTTGGGCTGCAATCCATCTGGTAAAAAAATACAGTAATTGTGTATCGCATTTGCAGCGCATACAACCTCTTTCTGTAGCCTGACACAGTTTGTGTTATATGTGATATTTGTGCAGTGCTAGTGGGCAGAATCTATTTACGAGCATTTACATAGTTGAAAATATCTACGCCATCATTGTTGGAACACTTGGACTCCTGCTCGTAGCATCGCTTATTTTGAATATGCGAGTGAGTACCCCTCGAATCTCTGACTGCATTGCGCGCTCTTTCTTCAGTCCTTGTTCTGTCATATGAGCAAAACAACATTCGCTATTCTGTTTTGCATCTCTTTAAGTGTCTACCATCCGTTGCTCATCTTACCATCGTGGTTCTTGGTTGGTTTAGACCTTCCTTCTTTCTGTCACGGAAAAGTTAGAAGAATGGAGACTGAAGAAAAACGACATTGAGGAGTGGATACATTACAGACAGCTACCCCTAGAGTTAAAGCTGCATGTGCAGAGGTACATTCGACAAAAGTGGCTAGCTACAAGAGGAATTGATGAGAAGTCTCTTCTGGATGCTTTTCCTTCTTACCTTCAAAGGGACATCAAACGACAACTTTGCCTCGACCTTGTGCAGAGAGTGAGTCCTAGTCTTCTACTCTGCTAATCATTTACACCTGGCAATAAATGTAATGCCACAGTTAATTTTGAGAATGATTTTCACTACTCAGTTTATCAGACTAGTCATTATGCATGTATTTAGAGAAGGTACTATATGCTCTAATTAAAACAATGTCTCATTCTCTTCTCAAAGGTTCCAGTCTTTGCTGAAATGGATGAGTTGATTTTGGATGTAATATGTGAGAAGCTAGAACCAGAAGTCTACACCAAGGGGACATACCTTATCCGTGAAGGTGACCCAGTCACTGACATGTTCTTCATCATTCGCGGTGAGCTCAATTCTAGCACCACAGATGGCGGCCATAGTCGCTTCTTCAGTTCGTGTCAAATCACTGGTGGTGGTTTCTGTGGTGAGGAGCTACTGATATGGTTCCTTGATAATAACCCGATTGACTCATTGCCACCATCAACCTGGACAGTACAAGCGCTGTCAAATGTTGAAACGTTTTGTTTGAGCGCAGACAGCCTGAAATTTATACTTACACAGTTTCCGACATTGCGTAGTAAGAAGCTCAGGCACAAGTTCAAGTTCTACTCGCTGCAATGGAGGACATGGGCA
The DNA here is from genome assembly GCA_029582165.1 of Portulaca oleracea. NCBI lineage: Eukaryota > Viridiplantae > Streptophyta > Magnoliopsida > Caryophyllales > Portulacaceae > Portulaca > Portulaca oleracea. Next base: position 38,853,176 of record CM055876.1, read on the forward strand.
GCATGCTACATCCAAGCAACTTGGCGGCGATACAAAAGGAGGAAGGTCTTGGTTGTTACATGTAATTTTGACAATTCTGCAATGGCTTCTACCAAGGAAGCAAATCATGAGATTGACATATTTGTGCCACGACCTGATGCTGGCATTGAAGTTTATGCAGCTAGGTTGATCACAAACATTAAAAAGGAGAAGAGTAAGCGATTCACATAAAATCCATTGTGGTAGCTTAGTTTGAATTGTGCAGGTTTTGGTTTCAATTTTTCTCCAAGCAAATGTGAAAGTGTTCTGTGTTTAGTAATCTTTTGTCCATTCAGCAAACTGGCAACTACTATCGTAAAAGTGTTCTGAAATGTTCTATTATATAAAATTACTTTTATTAGATTTCGGGCATGAAATTCCTACAGACGCTCGAGCTTCCTTCCATCAATCCCTCGTCCTTGGACCGGAGATCATGCAGGGAAAGTCGACCAAATAGAGTGACAGAATAAATACACAATTTAAGAAGAAATCCAACCAAGCAGAAGCCTGGTTGATCAGTAGGCTTACCACATGGAGCTACTTTGATTCACAGTGTTTCATCTCAGTACTATGTATGCTCCCTTCATTTGTGTCGAGCTCCATATCATCACTGACAGACAAGCTTCCCACAATTCCATCACCAGCAACATTATTGCCGTTGCTCATTGGAATCAACCTATTTTGATTGAATTTATTCTGAAAACTTATTTCGTTGAACTTATTCTAAAAAGATCTTTTGTCACCGTGGTCTAGTAAGTTCAATTAAAAATAAATTCAGAAAAATAAGTCATGCAAAAATCTACGAGTTGTGGCTTGATACCAACAAGAACTTTCAGCATACCTTCTGGCTAAGCGTTACAATAGATGGAAGCATGGATATGTAAACGCGGAAGCATTATAATAGAGCCTAAAGCGTAAAACTAAACCAGGTGATTACGCCCTCTTGCTAAGAAAGCTTCACCAGTTTCCTACATTTCCATCTGTGCTGATTTCTGAGTTGTGATTTGATACCAACATGAACTCTCAACACATGATTCCGTGCATCAGTCAGCTCGAAAACACAAACATCCCCAACTTTCACCCTATTTTCCTGCATAAAGACCGCCCAGCCACGACCCAAGTTGTAGGAGTCACGTCTATTGTCACATTGCAGTTTCACTGACCACTGCTTTCCGTTTGAAGCCTCCAGTTTCACTATTTGACGACTCTCACACTTGAAGTAATCTCGTGTAAAATAAACCGGAATATTCTGCAACATAACAAGTACTAAGTATATTCAGAAGTGAGGATGCAGTTTCATACCCTAGTAGACAATAATGAGATGAGCAAAATCATTGTTTTGAGGAGAGGAGACGAGGGGTACAGCCAGTGAACTAACCACAAAAGATCTGTCTAAATTGTACTTCTTGACAAGGGTGACAAAGAAGGGCTTTGTTGGCAAGGAAATTCCTACGGCAGCCAGAGCGTGCATCATTCCCTTAGATTGTAACCAAACATTGCCTGCTTCGACCCAGTACAAGTCAGTTATTGAGAGGGTCTACTATTACTAGAGCGACAGAAAGCGATTTAAAGAAGAGCTTCAACCAAGTACAAGTTTGCTATTCAGAGGACTTACTACGAGCAGGAGTTCTTTGTGTCTTGCTACTGTGTATGCTCCAAGCATCTAGGTCTTGCTCCATATCTTCATTTGCAGATAATCTACCCCCAAATTCACCACTAACGACATTATTGTTAGAGGGTTCATCTTTGCCGTCTAATGTTTCTAATTCCATGTCTGAGTCGTTTGTTCGACAAGAAGCTCCGACACTAGTAGCCACATTGACATTATGTGAGTCCTGTTCTGCTATTTGGCTGGAGTGCAAAGCCAGCAAAGGTTCTCCTTGTTGCCCATTGCAGGCATTGTGTGGATAAGTTATCTCGCAAGCAGTTGGAGTGAAGATATGAACTTTAAATTTCAAAGTCCCTTCATATAAGAAGAGCAAAAAGTATGCAAGACTAATGGAGAAGTACTCCACAAATTCTTGCAAACCTTTACGGAACCATAGCTGGTTATCCTCGTTAGCTAATACAACTTCCCAGGATTCACCAGTTGGAACAGTGAGGATAGCAGTGCCAGAAAGTTCATCACTGAATGCCCTTGCAAATGCCTCTGGGATCCTCTGTCAAAATCCAATTCAAATGAACTGTCAAAACATGGCATTGCTTATAAGCTAAGGATTGACCGGGAAAGTCAAAATCTAACTTACCAAGTAAAATGGACCTAACACGGACCATGTCAGGTGTGACACGGGCCGTGTTGGTGTCCAGAGCGTTAGAAAAAGGATTTCTGGGTCAACATGGACCGTGCTGAACGTGTTGAGGCCACCACGGTCTGTGGTGGTCCAGCACGGACCGTGTTGATGCCCAGTCAGGCCCTTTTTCGAATCCCTTGATTTTAGCCTCATGTATTAATGTATGGGGCATCTTTTGGAATTATTCTTAACTGGTATTCTTAGTCAAGATTAACCTCTTAATGATGATTGCTATCCCATAGACAAAGCCCTAGAATCATACTATATTGATTGGCAAGTTTGAATGGGATTTGAATGCTCCAACCCCTATAAATAGTGGCTGAATTTCATTCATCCAACACACCTCAATTTCTTTCTTCCTAGAGAGCTTCAAAACAACTTTTAAGGTGTTGAACTGCAGTAACTTCTTGAAAGTTCATTTGCTTACAAGAGGTTAGGTTTCACCTTAAGTACCCAAATATCTTTTTCAACACAAAAACAGACAAAGAAAATTGTTGAGCTGAGATGAAGGTCTGCTCCTCCAAATCACACAATTTTTCTCACAGCACGGAATGATGATAAAGAAAAGGGCGCAAATTCATCTATCAGTATACAAACAAGAGATCTTGACTATATAATAGCAAGTTTCTTCATAAAAGGACAATCCCAGCAAGATTCATGAGTCAGTACGTTCATGATAAAAAAAGAACACAAACAGAAAGCTAATTCATAAGTCACGTACAGTAAACTCCTCCATTAATTAAGCTTTGTGCATGAACCAGAACGACAACCAACAGAATTAAACGACAACAAAGGCCGCAGTGATCACCAACAGCAAAACCCAGTTAAAATTGGAGGAGGAGAAGGGGGAGACGAAGAAAAGTTACGAGCTTGGTAGATTGAAGAGTTGGAGAAAGCATCAACTTGAAGAAACTCCGTGGTTTTGCGTGTGTGGAAGTAGGGAGAGAATTGCCGCTGCTTCCATCACCATGGATTCTCCTCCCTCTTTCCTTGGTGCTCTTCATGGTGTACCACAGTGTTGCTATTTGGGAATTGGGATGTTGAAATCATGCATTAAATTCAAAAGTCTTGTCCAATAAATTCAAAAGTCTTGACTTGACTCAGAATCCTTGTCTTTAGATTTTATAACCATGGAGAGACCTGAATTTGTCAACGGGATTTTTTAAGACGTTTGGATCATATTATCATAATATTTCCGCCGTTTTGGTATATCATAATATACCAACCTTGAATATTAATATAACATTATATATACATGTGATTTTAATATAATTATCATGACTTTAATGGTGGTGAATCGGTTTCAATGATAATTAGTGGACTTGTATTGGTTCTTTATAGGTCTCGGGAAGTTTTCACCACCTACAACATTATCTTTGAGATCTCACTGTCATTAAAGTCATGATAAGTACATTAAACTTATCTAAGAACTTAAGAAGGTCAGTATATTAGCATCTAAGAGTAAAAATGAATATATTACAATCTAATATCACAAAAAGATGAGTATATTACGATCTAAAAACCCTTTTTTATAGATCTATTTTGAAATTAATTAATTTCTTTTCTTTCTTTTTGTTAGGCACAGTTTTAAAAAATTGTTGGGAGGACTAATATTTTGGAATATTCACAGTCTGAGGCTGAGGATAAAATTATTTTTATCTGCTTTATGACTCCATATATTTTGGGGACCATGATACACATCTTGCCTTAAGATGGTTAATAATCATCTTGAATTATCTATATTTCACATTTTATTAATTTTTAATAATATTTTCTATATTTATCAACTGCAAGAGTATAATACTTATTTGCTAGGTCAAAAAATAAAAATAATAGCTAATTTTATCAATCATAGTTAAAAATGCACATTTTATGCATAATTTTATATTTATGAATATATATAAATAAATAAATATTTTTACATTATTTATAGGTTATAATAACCAATAAATTACTAAAAGGTACCATATGTTTTGCGGTATCTATTTTTAGGAGACCATATTATTGAAAATAATTTCTAGGTACCCTGTGTTTTGTAGTACCTATTTTCTGGTGACAAATTATCTTTTAGATTTATTACAAGATCCCAAGACTATGTAAAATTGTAAAAATATCCCTACCTTCATAAAAACTTGTCAATTTATATTTCCACCTGCATTACTATTTGTTTTAAAGAATTAGCATCTCCATATTTTTCATTTGGTATCAGAGCAAATAGTAATGCAAAACATATAGTAATTCTTTAAAACAAATTATCAAATGGAGATGCTAATTCTTTGAAGGGAAATTGGATTTAAATAATCTGAACTTTGGGCTATAGTAGACTAAATAATCTGAACTTTAGATTTGGTTCTAAATAATCTGAATTTTGATCCCCTTAGATTCTAATAGCATGTCACCGAGTTAAGTCGAACTTAACTCGGCGGATGGATGACAATAGTAAGCTGACATGGCACAGCTAAAAAGCCCAGGCACGTGCCTCCGCAGCCACGTCATCCCGCCACCGAGTTAAGTTGGCGTGCTACTAGAATCCAAGGGGGTCAAAGTTCAGATTATTAAAACAAAATCTAAAGTTGAAAATATAAATTGACAAGCTTTTATCAAGGTAGGGATATTTTTACAATTTTACATAGTCTTGGGGATCTTGTAATAAAAACTAAAAGATAATTTGTCACCAGAAAATAGGTACTATAAAATATAGGGTACCTAGAAATTATTTTCAATAATATGGTCTCCTAAAAATAGATATCGCAAAACATAGAGTACCTTTTAGTAATTTATTGTATAATAACTCTCAAAATAATGAAACATATCTTTATAATGATTTAAATATACTTATATTTAGTTTTATAAGTGATTTAGATGATGTTTATCATTTTCGTTCTAATAAATGGTTAGGAAGTGACAATCGGACCATTTTTGGCTGAATTCCATTGAAATGTGTACAGTGAGCTTATTGCCTCCATGGACACCCGCTAAAACGCTTAAATGCTCACTCTGATAGAAGTCTTCTCCCTTTTCATTCCAACCAACTGTAAAAAAGCAACTCTCCTCCTAAAAATTCCAACTCTCACTCAAAAGTAAAGGGAATCTATTCGACTGGATGGGAGTCTTCATGCACCTGAAGACGATTGATAGTCGAATCCATCGAAGGAGGTTGAGTGCAGTCGTGAAAGACATAGGAATAGAATGTTGAACATGGTAAGTTAAAAAATCGACTTTTGGTGTGAAAGTAGGGCTTTGTTGATGTCCAATTGTTTCAACATGAATTTCTGTCAACATTGTTGATCATGGTGGTAATTATGATGGCTATTGATGAATGGATTGTTGTTTGTGGCTGTAAGTCAGTGTTGAGGCTTGTGGGTTGTGCGAGTGTTTTGCAGGATAAAAAGAGTTCCATTGTTCGCTTCAAAGGCAAGACTTTGTACATTTATGAGGACTTGGATGAGTACAATTGTGTGACCTGCAGGAACATTGTTTAGGGTATGATCAGGTCCATATGGTTAGTGAGGCAAACATGTCGAACGCCCTCTTCTGCACCTCTTCCTGACCCTCGGCCCCCTTGTATGTTTCACCAATATAGTCCACGACCGAAAAAATTGTCTAACCCTTGCGTTGATGAGACCCTTGAAACACTATGTTGTAAACACTATGTTGTTACAACATGGTGGAGAACGCCCTTTACCAAATCCCTTAAAGCCCATTTCCTCAACTGCAGTCTGTTCGTCATTCAAGCGCCCCACCAAATAGGTGAACCCCTTTGGCGACATTCTTGAAGAGAATATTTTCTCAGACCCTTTGGGCATGACCTCACTTTGCAGGACATTCTGCTTACTACTCCCTGCAACCTTTTCCGGGCCAATTTTCTGCTTCTTTGTTGTTTGCGTTGCCAGTTCGACAGGATTGTTACCTTGCACTTTCTGTTTTCGCCGAGGGGCCAACATTAATACGGTCGACAAGGCGGGCAGTGTCAGTTGCACATGAGATAGTCTTCCACTTCTTCCTTGTGTAGACCTTTGCAAACATATGAGCCCCCCTGGATGGCCTTTGCTCAGCAGACAACTCATTGTGTTCACTGAAAAAAGAACAAGATACACAAATTAGAGAGACAACATTGTAGACACCAATGCAATCTGGCTCACTAATTAATTTACATGGACATCAAGTGTCAATCAGGAGGACATCAACCTGTCATAAATGGGGACATCATCCAATGTACAATTGGGATCTTTGTCAACAAACATAAAGGCATCATTAAGCATATGGTAAGACATCAAACAAAAACACGGGGGCATTTATGGACATGTTATTTAGGCCATCATTCAGCATATATATGGTAAGACATAAAACAAAAGCATGGGGGCACTTATGTTATTTAGGCCATCGTTTAGCATATGGTAAGACATCAAACAAAAACTGGGGGACATTTATGAACCTGTTTCCAGGGTCACAGTCGAGTCTTTCGGCCTCTCTTTTATGTCTTCCATCCCTCTCAACCGCACAACGTGGACTGTCGGGTGACACGGGTGGCACTTGTACTAATTGTGGGTTCAAACATGTCGAATCTGCCTCAACGTTCCCCAACAGTGTGGTTGTATCTATGAAAGTGTGTGCAGGAAGGGAGCAAACAACATGGCCTCCGTCATTATCACCATGTGAAATATTCACAAGGATTGAGGTGATTGCATCCCGGGCGCTTAGATCACCATTCGACCCCTTGTCACACACCCTGCAATTACAAATAACCGTCATCAATATCACAGAACCGTCAAAACTGCTCACAGTCGAGCAACAAAAATTTCACAAAGTACGACATCATGTAATCACATATTAAAAAAAGATTGCTGCAATTGCCAGAACTTATGACAAAAATGAATAAATACACGAATTCATACATGATTAAACATCACTCAACCATCAAAACAGAGCATCCGGCACCCCATGGTTAACCAACAAAAAGGCCATCCTCCATAAACCCGCGTCGATTTTGCCCCCAAGTAATAATCTATAATTGTGTTCTAACTATTAATCTTACTCATGTCATCGCAAATGTTAACTGACCTTGAACTGGTGTCGTACTTGGAAGCTGTCGCATCTCCGGTACTCTCCTCCATAGTCGGTGATTCAATGGCCAATTTTCTGCTAACAGGGCAGTTCATACACGAATTAATACACGATTATTAAATGAAAATCAACAAACAATCACATAATGTGGAACACACAGTACTCAAACACACCCCACCGCTCTCACTCCAAACTCACGGTGGTTGAACAGGCCTAAACTGAAACATGCAACATATAGCTTCTAGCTAAGCTTACAATAGATGGGAGCTTAGAGTCAGAATTAGCTTATTCTCACGCTTTATGCTTCAACTGTTCTCTCCATCTGTCCTCATTTCCGAGTTGAGACTTGGCAATGACATGAACTTTCAGCACATGATTTTGGACGTCTGTCAGCTCAAAAACACAGATATCCCCAACCTTCAAGCCATTTTCCCGTGAAAAGACGCTCCAGCCGCTACCCAAATTGAAGCTTGCACCTGCTTTGAAACATCGAACTGGCCATTGATTTCCATTTGATGCCTCCAACTTCACAATTTGACCAGCCTTACAGTTCAAACAATCTCGTGCGAACCCAACTGGCATGATCTGTACAAAATCACAATCACAAATGCTACACATTCAGAAGTGATCTAGTTAAGTTTGAAAGTTACAGTGTAGTGGTTTCACAACCTATTAGGTTTTATGGAAGGAATTAACACATACAGGCGGAAAAACAAATACAAGAAATGAACTAACCATAAATACTCCTTTGACAATATTGTATTTCTTGATGAGGGTGACAAAGAAGGGGTTTTCTGGCATAGAGATTCCTACTGAAGCCAAAGCTTGTTCCAATCCCTCAGACTGTAACCTGTCTACTGCAAAATGACCAAAAGGGTGATAAAAAGACAGTTAGTTAAGAGGAATTTCAACCAAGTACAACCCAGTTAGTCAAACGGCTTACCAAGAGGAGTTTCTTTCCTTTTGCTGCTACGTATGCTCCCTTCATCTAGCTCTTGCTCCATATGTTCAGTTCCAGATAAGTTGCCTGCAAATCCTTCAGTAACCCCATCAGTATTGTTGTTCATTGATTCTTTGTGCCCATGGAGATGGGGTTCATCATCACAGTCCAATGTTACTAATTCCACGTCTGAATTTTCTGTTGCACTAGAAGCCCCATTGCTAACAATCTCGTCATGATCCAAGACCTCTTCCCCACTTTGGTTGGAGTACAGAGGCTCTTCATTTTGTCGATTGCGGGGATTACATGGATAAACTATCTCACAAGCAGTTGGACTGAAGATATGAACTTTAAAATTCAAAGTCCCTTCATATAAGAACAGTAAAAAATAGGCAAAACCAATGGAGAAGTACTCCACAAACTCTTGCCAACCTTTACAGAACCATAGTTGGTCATCCTCATTAACTAACACCACTTCCCAGGTTTCACCAGTAGGGACAGTGAGGATAGCAGTTCCGGAAAGTTCATCACTGAATGCCCTTGCAAATGCCTCTGGGATCCTCTGTCAAATCCAGTTTAAATGACAGTCAGAGCATGCTATTTGCTTATTTCTACTTGTATAGTTGTATTAGGTGACATTATGATCATTTTTTGAAGTCATGCACCTACACAATCATAGGAAATCTTCAGTTTGAATAATATGATTAGAAAAAGTGCTTAGAAGGCACAGAAGCAACTATCCATGGGATATAGTTTTCGGTACGTGAACAAACAATGTTAATCTTTGCAAGCTCAACCTATCCATGGGGTAACTTTGAACGTTTAGGCGCTAAAGACTTAAACTTTCAGAACTCAACCTATTCCATTAGCAACCGCAACTACAGAATAAGATCCATCTATACAATTGACCTCAACGAGCATGCAAGGACTGAAAACGAAGCATGGCATGCATGCTCGCGCAAGGAAGTATGATTCTATGATCTTGACAATTTCAGCTGATTTTTCAATTTCAATTGATTATAATTCGACGCAACGAGAATCAAACGTGCACTAGTAATCGGACTTCTAATAGTATTCCATGCGGTCTTTTCTAAAAATTCTGAAGTATTTCACAAATGGAATCTTAGGCAGCTGGGCGCAAGCGAGATCTAGATGGCACCGACCCATTATCCTTCCACACGCAGTCTCCTCCACTCTAGGACCCACAAAGTCCAAGCCTTTGCCTAAGCCACATGGATCAGCTCCCAACTTGGACAGGGCAGGCCAGTGGTTAGCCAACCCGAGACCCCGCCCAGCTACCTGAGCTTATGTTCCACCACTTTAATACCCCCACCTGGGTTATAACCTCACGTTACTGAGCTCGGCAATTGGCAGTGTCTCAAGAATAATAAAGTAACTACATTACATTATTTCTACCGATGTGGGAGTAGCCACTGCGTATTCGTCTCTCCAAGTCCAGCTTGAATAAGGGAAGACCAGCTTGAATAAGGGTACGAGGAGATGATTGCACAACGTCATTTGATATTACTAGCAAAGGGGGCATTCATCTTATCATCTACCCCAGATCATAACATCATTTGATATTACGAGCAACCTAGACAAACTATCAGGTACATGTCTTTACATGCTTCAAGGTCAATTGATTCAGATTTCAGACAATTTGTTTTCATCATTCTATTGATTTTTCATCATTCAGATTTCAGAGGATTTCCGGAAAACATTGATAACATTATATATAACACTTTAATTGTCATATTCCAGAAATAAATTTTCCCCCCAGCAAACAATGAAAAAATCGACATATAAATTATTTTCCTCGGAATACCAAACACATCCCTAATGAATCCATTAATTTATGGCCAGCCTAAGAACAATGAAGATGGATGACCAAATTAAATTCAATGTCGATACTTTGGCAGTAAACTGCAATCACTATCAGAAAATGCGTAAAGGACAGCTACTTTGCAGGCCAAACGAGATGCTTTCCAGTAGAAACATAGGCCAAAAAAAAAAAATCTGAAATTGTTGAGACATAACCCTGATTTATGTAGGTCTGCTTCGCCAAATCAAACAGCATTCCTCACAGCACAGGATGATGATAAAGAAAATGGCAGAAATTCATCGGTGTGTACACAAACAAGAGATCTAGACTATAATAGCAAGTTTCTTCATATTTCCAGCAAAATTCATCAGTCAGTTCATGATCAACGAGAACACAAACAGAACTTTAGTTTCCAACATGCAACCTAATTACTCCGTTAATTAGGGCTTTTGGGCACCATGAAAAGGGAAAAGGGGGGAATAAAGAAAAGTTAGCACTTACGAGCTTGGTAGATTGAACAGTTGGAGAAAGCATCAACTTGAAGAAACTCTTTGGTTTTGTGGGTGTGGAAGTAGGTAGAGAATTGCCATGGATTCTCCTCCCTGTTTCCTTTTTGCTGTTCATGGTGTGTACACAGCGACTGTTGGGAATTGGGATGTTGAAATTCTGCAGACTCCAAAATTTACCAGGTGGAGTGGAAGTATCTTTCCTATTTTACTTATCGAATAAATTTGAATTCCTTCTGACTTGAGAATCTATCTCTTCGGATCTAGTAATAAAGTAACCATGAAAGATTGAAATAAAGTGTTTTTATCTTTTTATTTTTTATTTTTTGAGGAAAGAAAGAAAGTGTCTTACATTTATACTCCCTCCGTTCCATATTAATCATATTAAGAAGTTTCGATTTATACCGTTAAAATTGAATTTTGTTCTTAAGTTCCAATTTCAGTCAATTTTAGCTGTGAAAAATATCTACATATATAGTGATATATGTTACAAATGATAATATTTAGTTCTTACAATTTAAATTTGTTTTCTTTTACTCCTCCCTATTATATCAAAAATTTTAGGTTCAAACTATTGAAATTGAATTTTAATTTAAAGTTTCAGTTAGTTTTATCAGTAAAAAATGTTTATTTATTTCGCGATAAATGTTATTAGAAAAAAAATTATGAGCTCAAAATTCATATTTAATCAATACTACCGTATTACAAAGTTTCTTGTCAAATCGTTAAAATTGAATTTTACCTTAAATTTCAGTGGATAAATACAATACAAACTAGATATGAAATTCTCACGTAGTCAAGACATCAATAAATATATGGATATCCACACCAAATTATGGGTAACCCATACTCATCCTACCCATCACCCATCCCTAATGGGTTTTACTCATCCATTACGGGCGGGTATGGATGGATACCCAATATGCAAGTATCAATTCTCACCCCTACCTAATACTCTCTGTTTGGGAGGGGGTAATGACTAACAAGTACTAGGGAGTAAACAGGAGCTTATCTCATCTTTGTTTGGAAAATCATGGTAACAGAGATCATGCAAACATGCATACATTAATGTAGAACTATAAATAGGGGCCAAAAACTAAAACATGTAATTAGAGCTTCTAGCTAAACTTACAATAGATGGGAGCTTGGGATAGGAATTAGCTTATTCTAGTAATTACTCCCAACATGTCGGATCCAAACATTAACATTAGGGCATCTATCTAATAATAGCTATCATTCTTGTATAATAAGTAATTTATTTTCTTTTTTTTTTTGTGGATAGTTGAACTACTATATTAAATTGAACACCTTACTATAATATTTTGGACCCTTTTTCAGAATGTCTATTCAACAATATACAAAATCCTCTCAATCTATAATAGACTATTTAAATTTTTTTTGGACTTAGGGTGTCCATAGACACCCCTAGATCCCACACATATCCGCCCATGACTCTCGGGCTTTATGCTTCAAGAGTTTTAACCATCTGTGCTGGTCTCCGAGTTGTGACTTGGCATGGACATGAACTTTCAGTACACAATTTTGGATGTCTGTCAGCTCAAAAACACAGACGTCCCCAGCCTTCAAGCCATTTTCTCGTGCAAAGATGTGCCAGCCACTACCCAAATTGAAGGCTGTACCCGTTTTCAAACATCGAACTGGCCACTGATTTCCATTCGATCCCTCCAAATTCAAAATTTGACCAGACTTACAGTTCAGACAATCTCGTGCAAAACCTACTGGCATGGCCTGCACAAATCACAATCACAAGTCACAGACATTCAGAAATGATGAGAAGCAGTTTCAGATAATCTCAGGAATCTAGTTATATTAGGTGTGATGTAATTAACACATACGCCGGGGAAAAAAGGAAAGACATGAACTGACCACAAATAGTCCATTGACAATATTGTATGTCTTAATGAGGGTGACAAAGAAAGGGTTTTTCGGCACAGAGACTCCTACTGAAGCTGAAGCTTGTATCAATCCCTCAGATTGTGACCTCACTACTGCAGATGGACCAAACAGGGTGACAAAAAGCCAGTTAGTTAAAGAGGAACTTCAAACAAGCACAACCTAGTTATTCATACGGCTTACCAGGAGGAGGAGATTCTTTCGCGTTGCTGCTATGTATGCTCTCTTCGTCTAGGTTTTGCTCCATATTATCATCATCATTTACAGCTAAGCTGCCTGCAAATCCTTCACTAACCCTATCATTATTGTTGCTGATTGATTCTTCATGCCCGTGGAGATGCTGGGGTTCATCATCACTGTCTAATGTTATTAGTTCCACGTCCGAATTATCTTTTGCACTAGAAGCTCCAATACTAACAATCTCGTCACCATCTGAGCCCTCTTCCACACTATGGTTGGAGTACAAAGGCTCTTCATGTTGCCGATTGCGGGCATTACCAGTGTAAATTATCTCACAAGCAGTTGGGGTGAATATATGAACTTTAAACTTCAAAGTCCCTTCATATACAAACAGCAAAAAATATGCAAAACTTATGGAGAAGTACTCCACAAATTCTTGCCAACCTTTACAGAACCATAGCTGATCATCCTCTTTAAGCAATGCCACTTCACAGGATTCACCAGTAGGGACAGTCAGGATGACACTGGCACCATCTGAAAGTTCGTCACTGAATGCCTTTGCAAACAACTCTGGAATTCTCTGTTATGGATGAATGGTCATAGCACACTAATTTTTATTAAAGTATGTGATATTATGACCATAACATGTAACAAGAAAAGGAAAAATATAACATACAGCAAGATGATGATATAAACTTATCTTTTTGAGTAATTCGATCAGCAAAGCACTCAGAAGGCACACAAGAAATGTAAATGGCCAAGTATATGACCAATCCTTTCGGGTTTCTCAGTACACAAGATCTTAGCTTTTGTCTGGAGGTCTAGAAGGAAAATATGAATCAGAAGAGACTCAGACGCAGGCCTCTATTTTTCTTAACTTTTTTAAAATCTTAGCTTTTGTCTCTTGATCGTACTTTCAGTTTCAGTACGGAAAACAAATTATAGCCTGCTCAATTGTCGATATCTTTTAATGTGAATTACAGCTCAAAATACTGAACACAAGATAATATGATGCACGCAAAGGACGACCAAATAAACAAATGGTGCATAAACTTAAGGCGACACTCAAGGATGACGAATGACCAAATGCAATAGCAATGACAAATTGCGATACTATAGAAATATAACATCTATTTCGCAGGCCTAGACAAGATGATATCAAGTAAAAACATAGCAGAAGACTTATTCTTGAATTAGATCGAAATATCCAACCAAGCCACAAGCAAAGGCGTCTTCGTTGTTTGACTTGTTCCCTTGAACCTTAACCTTGAGGGACATTCTGACAAGGACTGTGATTAATGTGGGTCTTGGGCATTTCTCTGATAGAATAATTGCATTCACCCATGAGCAGTATGTTCTGAATTGTCTGTCATACCTTGTTCATTGTTATTGTATGGAAAAGATCAGCATAAACTTTTCCCAATAGAAACCTTTTGACTCATTTTCTTTTTGGGCCGTCGGAATCAGCCTCTTCATGCACTACTATGAATGAGAAAAAGATTGCCTACATCTAGACCCTCTAAGACCCTGTGTCGGCAGGACTATACTGAGGTTTGTTGTTGTTGTTGTTGTTGGACTGCTAATTGAATTCACAAGTGAAAGATTGAGACCTAACTAGATGGTAAGCTATGTTTTCACAAAAAACATCAATGACATCGTTCCAAAATGTTCATTGTGCTTACTACATAGTACATTTTCAACCAACAATTAACTATTCTGATGTCAAATTTTCCATTCATACCCCAAATTTAATAGAAATCCAGTCAACCCATTATTTATTCTATATACCTAAAGACCCCACATTGATCACAGTCCTTGTCAGAATGCCCAAAAAAAGTGAAAAACCCATCAGCGAGGGACAGCACGAAATAATTTAGGACTGCCCAACAATAAATTCTGTACACCCAATTGGTTGAGGCATTTCAGATTGACAGACATGCACCAAAGAAGAACAAAAATTGAAAAGGGAAAAAATGAAGAAAAGTTACCAGCTTATTAGACTGAATACTGGGAGAAAGCATCAACTTGAAGAAACTCCATGGTTTTCTTCCATCTTTAGAAGTAGAGAAAGAATTGTTGCTGCTACCATTGATTCGACTATCTCTTTCCTTGCTGCTCTTCATATTCGCCCTTTGGGAATTGGATGGTGCAACTACAATTAGCCTAACTTGAATTACCCATACGTTCGTTCGGTAGGAGGTGTTCGGGTTGAAAATGGAATGTGAATGGTTTTTTTTTTACTTCAGGTGTAAAAAAGTTTGGCCCATAAAATTTTTAAAATAATACGGTAAAGTTAATTCTAAATTTATTATGCCACATTTATTGATTTTTATGGCAGGCCTTCTATGAGTGGTAAAAGTACAAAAATTCTCAAAACATACACATTTTTTGAAATTACTATTGTGGACTACATTATTTTTCAGACTTTCTTTGGGATTTAGATTGTTGTCAACTTCTTTGGTTGGGTATTTTCCGACCAAAAGTTATGAAAATCTGGTGAAGTCAGCCGGAGTCAACACAAAAATGATTTAGGTAGGTGGAGTGACAAAAATACCCATGTTTTTAGGGAATGTATGCCACCGGAGCAATTTTTTGTTAATTTCTCACTTGGTTACTCTATCTCCCATTTCTGTCTCTTCCCCTCTCTCTCTCTCTGGCAATCACCATCGGCAATCTTGTAGCTCTGCAGACATTTAAACATAAATTCTCATGGAAACCTTCTTTAAATTTTTCCTCCTCTTGACTCTTTGTTAAATTTGCTCCACCTTTGTGTTTTGTTTTTCTTTTACTCATTTGTACCACCTATTTCTGGGCATTCTTACCCACTCTTTTTTGAGGGTTTCAAACACCAATCTCTGAAGCTTTAGAGCTTCAACTGAAAACGAAGCTACCGGGGTTGCATTTGCCACTTTATTGGCATTGAAGTATTTTAGGCTTTTTTTTTTCCACCTCATTTAACAAAACTCTGGTTTTATAGCCTTTTGTAGATTGGTATGTTCTAGAATGACCAAAATAGATTATGGGTCTACTAAAGCTAACCAAAAGATGAAATATTTCAACAGCTAAGTTGTTTTTCTTCACCTACTTTCGTTGAATTCTTGTAAGTTGGTTTGAAGAATGAGGAAATTAGGTGTTTTGTTCATCCTTCTACTTGTTGTGGGTTTTGCTTTAATCTGTGAGAGTGCCGACAACGTAGGTCTGAATGATGATGTATTGGGGCTGATTGTATTCAAGGTTGATGTTAACGACCCAACTGGGAAATTATCCTCTTGGAATGAAGACGATGATACCCCATGTGACTGGCTTGGTGTTCAATGCAACCCCAGATCAAAACGTGTTTTTCAATCTTGATGGGCTTATCCTCTTGGAATGCTAGTCTTCCAGAGTTGAGAATTCTTTATTTGAGTGAGAATAAGCTCTCCGGAGGGTTACCCAATGATCTGTTCAGTCAATGTAAACAATCATTTTGGGTAGTAACAACTTTTCTGGGCAGATCCTAGATAGTTTGAGTTCTTGTGCTACCATATCTGCTCTTAATTTGTCATTTAACCGCTTTTCTGGGTCTTTGCCTTATGAGATTTGGGGCTTAGATGGGCTGAGGCTACTTGATCTGTCTTACAACAGGTTGAGTGGTGAAATTCCTAAAGGAGTATATGGGTTACACAACTTGAGAACCATTGATTTGAGCCATAATCAGCTTACTGGATCAGTTCCGGAGGACATCGGCGGGTGCTCTTCGTTGAGATCAATTGGTTTTAGTGAGAATGCACTGTCTGGGTATCTGCCAATCTTATTGTTGAACTTGAGTTATTGTGGGAATCTTAATCTGAGGGGAAATTCCTTGCTGGGTCAGGTTCCTGATTGGATTGGAGAGATGAGAAGCCTTGAAAGTCTTGATCTTTCAGTTAATAATTTCTCTGGTGTTTTGCCAACTTCAATGGGGAATCTAGGTCACTGAAGGTGTTGAATATGTCTACCAACTCATTAAGTGGGAGCTTGCCAGAGTCCATGGTTGGCTGTGCTAACCTTCTGGTGCTAGACTTGAGGCAGAACTTGTTGACTGAGGAAGAACATCGCAGGGAACAGTGTCTCTTGAGCATCCCTTCTGAATGAGAGTAGTGTAGTGAAGAAGAAGAACGAGTGAAAGTGAAGAAGAAAACCAAGACAGATTTGAGCGGGCAAATAAAAGGGGCAAACTGGACTTTTCAATCATAAGTCAAGGGGTATTTACGTCTTTTTATTGATTCCGGCTATTTTGATCGTAAAATACCCAACCAGCAAGTTTTGACAACAATCTGGTCCCCAAAGAGTAAAAAAAAAATAATGTGGTCCCCAAATAGTCAATTTTAGGGAATGTATAGCACCCCGGAGCAATTTTTTGGGTAAAAGTATTAGGGGATATTTATTGATGGTTACTCTAAATTTTGTCAAGTTCATCTCTAAATATAAATAGGAGTAAATAAGTTTAAAGTTTAAAAAAATAAGAAGTAAATTGCAAAGAAAGACATTCATTAGGATCTTAAGATCTATAGAGTAATAGGGGTAGTGAGTAATATGACTCGAAAATCTTCTAAGAAATGGGGATTGTCCATAACAACCACCCTATACCACCATAATAAAATGGAGTTATGGGAAAAAAAAACTTCAAAAGAGTAGTCATTTTAAGAGTATTATAAGTGGATATAAAGTATGTTGGAAATATATAAGATAGGTTTAAAGATCAAAACTAGTATTAAGTATTAACACACCTAAATAAGCGAACACGAACTAAGTTAAGACCCACATAGGCCGTGTAGGTATCCAGAGCACCATATAATCAAGGACAATATCAATGTTGGCGGTGTTGACCCTAGTACAAGCCACGTATAACACAATATGTGTAAGATTGCTAGGTGATTTTAATGCTCCAACAATTATAATATCGTATTGATCAATATCTAATCTCTGTTTACCATTTGATCTTTGACCTCAACAACTATATTTCTAACATAACGTATGGTTAAAGTCATGATCATGGTCATATCCTTACTTAAGAAAACTCTTGAAGATGATTGACCACCTTTCTAACATAACAAGTGCAATTCACTTGGGTGAATAAAGTGAGAAATAAATCCTTCATATTTAAGCAAAAGGTAAGTTTATCCCTTCAAACATTTATGGATATTACATAATTTTATGTAAAGTGTACTCTTGGAAAGGCTAGGTTTATCCTTATTCCTTTCATACATTTACAGTATAACAAATGCTAAATTTATCTCTTTAAGGCTCTGTTCTTTTTGTGACATGGGATGAAAAATGGGTGAGAAAGATGGAATAAATGAAAAATGCGAGACAATGTTTGAAAAGATTAATCACATCAATCATATAATTTAAGTACGCAAATTTTTAAATATATAACTTATAATTATCAATAATATATTGTAAATAAGACAAGTTACATCACTTATTAAAATATATAAATTTTTAAATGTATATTATGTAAGATAGGTAATGAGATATAAGTAATGTGAAAACAGTAAAATAGAGTGGGAAAGGTGGGATAAGGTATGATATCACAAAAGGACAGGGCCTTTAATTTTGTCCAAGTGAGATTTCCATTGTTTCATATCATTTTTATGCCCTTTCTTCAAACATGATTTGTATGTCAGTATGTTCAGATTTGCATGAGTGAGCACCTTGGCTGTTTGTTTTGAAACTGAATCAACTCTAGATTGGAGTGGCCTCATGAAAGAATAACCAGCCAAATTATGCACATCTTGATCTGCCAAAGGCTGGGTTAACAGAGTTTAATGCTCCTAATTCTAAAATCAGAATAGGTAATTTGCAGTTTCTATGCATATATAAGACTCCAATGGAAAGATCACAGCTAGAATTAGCTCATTCTAATGGCTACTCCTACTCCCATACTTCATCACATACAGTTCTGTCTCCATCTGTCACCTGCCCTGATTTCTGAGTTGTGTTTTGCATGAAACTGGCCATTGCTTTCCATTTGATGCCTTCACTTCCACAGTATCACCAGTCTTCAACTGTAGGGCTCGTGTAAATAAACTGGAATGTTCTGCACAAAACCCCACCATAAGATAAGTGCTTTGCATTTGTAAGTGATGGCTGAATTTTGGGATGTAGTTAGCATCTTCCAGGAATCTGCTGGAATAAGTCATTTGACATCATACTAGATTTTAGGAATCTATCAGGTTTGAGTCATTTAACATCCTACTAGACCTAGCATAAATCCCAAAGACTGTCAACTTCAAGTTGCCCAAGTCGATCAAGTGATTCAAACCCAGTTTAAGCAGAATTTGAAGCAAGTAGAACATTTTATTCAGAGGCTTACCGGAATCACGTAGTTTGCCTCGCTGATATGGAATGATCTCTTCATCTGGGTCTATCTCCATATATTATAAGCTGCCCGCAAATCCATCATAATCGTCATCAATGTGATCGTGCATAGATTCCTCATGCCCATAAAGGGTTCATCTCACTGTACAATGTTACTAATTCTACATCTCGACCATTTGCTGCACTTGAAGAAGCACGCTGTAGCACAGATATCAACATCATCAACTCCTGTTCCGCAATTTGGTTGGAGTGAAAAGGTCCTCATTGCCGATTGAGGGCATGCATGGATTAATTATCTCACAGCAGTTGGAGTTAATATGAAATCTTAGATTTCAAAGTCCCTTCATCACAGAATGCCCTTGCAAAGTCCTCTGCCAAAATTCAATTCAAGAAGAACAGTGAAAGCATGCTCTACTTTTACTTGAATGATTAACAAAGTGCTCAGAAGGCACAGCAGCCAAGTACATGGTTGGCCTTAACTTTGTACCTTTGTAGTACACTTTCAATAGTGATTTCATACTTATGTGGGTTACACTTTGTTTCAGGACAGATTATACTACCAAAAGTATAGAAGACCACCAAATGACTGCTGTCACATGGCCTCAGCAAGTAATATAATACATACTTCGGGGAGGACTCAATAAATATATGATGCATAAATTTAAGGCTGCATCAACAACACTCGAGATGAATGCCCAAATGCAATAGGAACAATATATGGCAATTACAAGCTGAATAGGAGAGCTACTTTTGACACCTTAACAAGAAGCCCTTAACAGAAGATCTTTTACATAGAGTTTTCAGAATGTCCTACTAAGCATTTAAGATCATCGAAAGTACGATGACATTATGCCAACCATCAGTCTCAGTCCGAGTGATGTAACCAGCTTCAATGTGTAAAGACATCACAGCCAAAATGGACAGTACGTGAACATTGGTATCTCTAGTGCTTCGTTAAAACTTTAACTTCGGGGGAACTAGTAGTCACATTTGCACCCTTCGGATTAGCATTACATTAGACAAAGTCCTCATGTACAATGACCGTGAACGATTTGAGCATAGCAGACAGATCCAATTTGACCCAAGTTTAGGCTCAATGCCACTGTCTTCTTGTTGCAGCAGCAACCCTCTTACCTATAGTCCTTATTTCACTATCATCCACGCCTAGATCATACCATTAGATCGTGGGTGTTTTTTTTTCCTTTTGTGTGTGTGTGTTCTTTTTTTTTGTTGGGGGGGGGGGGGGGGGTTTCCACATGACCTACCATAGGTCCATAGTAACCATAACTTATCCAAATTCCCATATTGCATCTTTGATAAGGACAGTAACCCCAGAAAACTTATGCATTCAGAAGTAGGTGATAAGTTTTTTCTGAACGTATAAATTTAGATAGAAACAAATAAAATTGGATAAGAAAAGGGTAAAGTTAGGTAGTAGGCAATTTAACATCTAGATAGAAAAATGTCCATTGGGTCTTGCCTTAGTGGAAGCTCCCAAGTCCCAACCTTTCCATCCCCTCCCTCCAGGGTTCGATTTTGGGAGAACATTCCTATTTACCGGGATGCAAGAGTGCGTTGAATGGAAGATATTGGCTCTAAATAAAGCATTGACATCCCTTACCCCGTCCATCATGAAGTCATTAGGTTAGTGTAACCTTAAAATGACGGGTCGGCGTGTTGAACTGTTACTTGTTATTAAAAAAAAAAAAGTTAACATCAAAATAACAAGGCCTAAAGTTCCTTGGTAAATCCCAGTCAGCCAAAAAAGCTTGACACTGGCAGTGGCAGACCATGTTCAGGAACTCAACAAGGAACGCAATTGTATTCACCAAGGCTTTTCAGTTGTATTTGACACCACAAATTCAATATTCAAATGAAGAAACCCAGCATAGCAATAATCAAGAGAAACAAAACAACAACAAAAACCCAGAAACAAACAGCAGAACCCATAAAAGGCATGAGACAGAATCCAGCATGAAACCACAAAAATGCATGAAAAATACTTGGGTAAAGAAACGGCAAAGATGATAAAGGAAAATTTACCAGCTTTTTCCAGAGGGAACAAACTATCATCAAACTGCACAATCTCCAATGCAACTTTTTATTTACTGGCCTCACTCAACCTTCTCTCTCTCCAGAACTCGGATGTCAACGGGTCCAAGCTCTCACTCCCTCTCCTCACCGGCTCCGACCTGCTCCTCGTCAACAACGCCATCAACGGCGGTGCCACCGGCGGTGCCACCGGCGGAGCCACCTTCTCCTCCTCCTCCTTTTCCGCCGAGGAATCTCCACCCGTACCCTCAGCCTCTGTTTCCAACGCCTCTGACACTGATACTGACACTTGTAGTGGGTCACCCCACAGCTGACAAGCTAAGGACGACGACCTGTATGGTGCAGATCTACACCTCGTTAATAACAACGCGTTTTTAGGCGGCGTTGATACCGATGATGCTCCTGCTGCTGTTACTCTTTCTCCCCATTCTTTCACACTCTCTCTTTCCTCACTCTCTTCTGCTTGTGTATGCGTCCTGCTGCAACTCCTGCTCTCATCCTCCTCCACCCGGTTCGAGTTCGACCCGGACCGGACCTTCGCCGGCCGGCAGCAGAAGAACCCCACCCACCTCCGCCACCCCTTGGACCGGAAACAGCCGAGGAACCGCCGGCCGGACCACCAGCAGCACCGCCGCTTCCTGCTCTCAGACCGGCGGCCGGAGCGTGAGCGAGAGCGGGCATTGGTGTTTTTGGAGCGGCGCACGCGGACCTGGCCGATGCAGGTGACCTTGGGGGAGGAGGGTTCTTGCTGGTGGTTGTCGCCGGCGGTGGGTTTCTTCTTCCGGAAGAAAAGGGGCCGACCTTTCGCCTTTGACTTGGATTTGGACTTGGATTTTGAACGGGTGCTTCTGCTGCCGACGCTGCTCCTCAAGAAACGCATCAATGGCGGAGGAAACTTCTCGACCAAGGCTCTCCCGGGGCTGGTTGTGGGGGGCTTCGACGAGGAAGATGAAGATGAAGATGGCTTCATTGTTTGTGTGTCTCTCTCTCTCTCTCTCTCTCTGTTTCTGGGTTTCTGCTCAGTTGAGTGTTTGGGCGGTTTGAGTGAGACAGAGGGATGATGATGAATGAGAGGACTTTGAGTGAGAGAGCAAGTGAGACACAGAAGAAATAGGGAGAGGATATCGCTGTGGGAACAACTTTGGGGATTTTTGGTCTCCCCTTTTTCCTTTTTCTTTTTCTTTTCCTTTTTGGTTTCCTTTGTTTCAGCATTGATTTCCTTTTTTCTTCTTCTTAAGGTTTGCTGTATTTGTTTATTGTAGTCTAATTGTACTTTTTCTTTTATTTTTTTCCCAGTTGTTTATTTTTTTTATTACTGTTGGTGTAAAAAATAATTGTTTATTATTTATTACAGTATTATTTGATTTCTGATGTGCTGTGCTGTCACTGGAGTCACATCAATACTTAATTTTATTTTTTTGGAGTTATGCATGGAATTTGCACGGATGGGTGAATCTGAGTCCACCTACTTTTTTTTCCACTTTAACAGTACTAAAAGTTTAGTATATATATATATAATATACTCCTACTATCCCTTCTTTCCCAAGTTTTGAACCTTTGGTTTTTGAAGTAAAATGAAATAATAAAATGTAGTACCTACATCTCTATATAAATATCAATTTTACTAAATTTTAATTATGGATTACTCACAAATTACAATATATTACAATATGGTGTTAATTTTATATTATAACTCGATAATTTACGAGTAATTAACGGTCAAAGTTTAATTAAATTGAAAATTATTTAAGAACGGAGCAAGTATTCTCTTTTTGTTGGTAGGTTAAAAATAGGATAAAAAGATAGGTAAAAATAGATAAATGAAGTACAAAATAATAGAATAATTTCTGCCATAAGATAAAAAGCTTATTATTTACTTACCTATCCCACTATTCTTTACTTCATATCTCTATAAACTATTAATAAAAAGAATCATTTTATTTAATAATTGATATGACTTTCCGTACTCATTGTATTTTAATAAAAATTAGTAGTAATACTTTTCATCGTTATTAACAATTACTATTCTCCATTCAAATATCGGTATATTTAAATACAAATACAATACCTTGAAGGATCGGTATACTAACACCCAAAGATCGGTATTACTATTCTCCATTGTAATGTGTGTATTTCTCCTCATAAAATTTGTGGTGCCCTTTATGTTCTTTCTTAGTACTATCAAGGTTATTATTGGAATCCTAACTCAAATCTATGGGATCATTAGAATTGAAACTTACCCATATAAAATCATGGATTGAAGGTAAATAGACTAGTAAAATCATATTAATGATTTTGGATAATAAAATCATATAATCATAGATCAGGATCCAGATTTTAACAAGTATGGGTACTATTACCTCATGCAACTCAGAAACGTCACTATTCCACAGTAGATTGAGTAACAAATGCTTATAAAATAAACAAATGCTTGAAACGTGTGTTTATATTGAATCCAGAATTTAGAATTACTATAGTAGGTTCCAAAAACCTCATATGATTCATATGGGGTCCAAAAATGAGCCACCACCATATAGATGTTTTGTTTTCCATAGCTATACTAGGTCTTATAGCCAGCCCTACTTGAGCCCACATTCAACATGATTTAATTTCTGGCCCAATAATGAAGTATAATGGCTCAATTATGGGTCTTCATCCTCTTGTTGATAGATCGAGGCAATCTTCTTCTTCATCCCTTAAACCTGACACTTCGGCTGACCCGGGCGTTGATACCGTGTATTTCTCCATCGTACGAGGCCTTGGGCTTCTTAATCTCCTGGACTTGCCCCTTCCGGCGTTTCACAGCGCTCGTGTATTTCAACTGCACATATTTGATAATGTCAGTACACTAGGTGTTGTTTGTTATCATGTCTTCTTCATTTTATTTATATATATGTCACCTCGAAGTTTTAGTCAGTCAAACTTTGAAAACATTGAAAACTTTGAGCGTCAATTTATCAATGTAATAAGTTGATTTATACAATTATAGGTTCACAACAAAGAGTACTATCATAACAAAATTAACAATTTAATGTTGTAATTTTCGGTAAAATGTTGTCATGGAGACCACAAGAAAATCAATGTTTGACAATGAGAGATAAAATGGGTAAGTATTTCGTAAAATCAATGTTTTTCTTTCTTTTTACACAATTCCCACCAAGGAAATTATGGTCGCCAGGGATCGAACCCTTGGTGGGGAGGATAAACCTCTCACCCTCATGCCACTTTAAAGCTCATTGGCAATACAATGTGTAAGATAAAATGTGCAAGTATTTCGTAAAATGAGTGAACCGGGGGATGGGGTTGTGCAAATTATCAGGTGCTCTTGGAGCTTGTGCTCCATGGGCGGTTGTTTACTAGCTTCTGTTTTGTTCACTCATAAAATCAAGGGGTTCAGTAGATTCAGATATTTTGTGAGAGATCAGAGGAAGCATACCTTGTATTTCTTTCTGGGGTTCTTTATTAGTTTCTTTCTAGGGCGAGTGAGTCCTCGGTTCTTCTCGATCTGGTACAATTACAAGAACAAACAGCCACAATAGGCTCAATTAGTCGGGGAAAAACATTCAGGAGGTAGGTTTTCCCGCTTTTTATATGATACTTCAACGTCCATATGACCAAGTACAAGAAACATTGGTTTTTTTTTTTTGTGTCTGTGTGTGTCCGGGGGTGGGGGGGTGGTTGAGCTTATGCATACCTGGGTAGTAATATGACGCTTTCCATCAACGGTTGTCTCTGGTTCATAGAACTCTCCTGGATTTCTGCATCCATCAAAACAGACAACAAAGAAAATTTAAACATATACTGATATACATGATAGTAGCACTAGTTTTGTTGGTCCAAATTTTGAATCTGAACAAGAAGTCCTCTATCTCTCTATTGTTTCGGTACAATTGGGAACCAAACTTTGTTACTACCGCCCATAACATTGAAAGTGTCATGGGTTGGATTTTCAGGGTATTGGATTTGAATTTGGAAAAAGAAAGACTTGGGAAAGCAGATTCACTCACCTGGAATATTTTCCTGCTTTCTTTGCCTGCTTCGCAGCTCGTTTTTGTTTCACTTGATTGTAGAAATCATCTTCGGAGTCATCATCACTCTCATTCTCCCTATCACCTTCAACATCATCATCTCCATCGCTGTCGGGTTCGTTATCACGCTGATCATCGACATCATCCACAGACTGGACCCCGGCTCCTGCCAGGACCCGAAGCTCATGCTTCCATCTTCTTTCTCCCAAGTCGTCTCTTTCAGGTAGATCATCGTCACCGGAAGCACCCTTCAAAGTTGCAAGATTGCAAACAAATCCATTATCTCCAAGTGCATGAAAGTGGTAAGATCTATGCAAATACCAAAGTTCTACTAGCATGACAATAAAAACAACCAGTGTGGGTCCCATGACTGCTAGGGTTATAAAGACGATGGAAAGACAACAGCGACGACTCCTAGTGTAGATACAAAGCAGCCTTATCTCAACACACACAGCTGCATGTTGAGACTAATTTTAAGGGACCCACAAAAAAAATCGAAAGCCTTTTGAAGTAGAAAGCCCTTTGAAAGGAGTAAAACACATACAGACTATATACATATACATGCAGATACATACATAAATATATATACACACACACATGGAAAAAAAAAAGGAGAAAAGAAAAGGAACTACAAACAATCAAGCATACCTTCCGCTTTTTACCCACGCCATCAATGATCCTGGAAACCTTACTGGTGATAGTGGAGGCATTGCTGCGAGCTGCTCCCTCCAAATCCATGGCTTCATCATCAAAATCATCAGTTGTTTCAAGCTGTCTGCATAAAGCCACAAGCAGCACATAAAAGAATATTAGCCAGATGCAAAAGAAAAAAAAAGAAAAAGAAATCTCCTCCCAGTGTGGGTCCCACTTTCACGGGGTCTAGTTCAGAAAAAAAGGGCTAATGCTACAAGCAGACAGCATACCCAGTGAGTTTCTTCGGTTTATGTTTTTTACTGTTGTCAGTCCTGGGTTCTTCAATGGAGCCAGAGGCAGCTTTCAGCTTCAATTTTTCCTCAAGTGCCGCTCTATATTGCAACATTTTTGCACTCTCTAAGCTAACAGCTTCCTCCTGCAATATAAGTTCCACATTACTACACTCTCAGCTTGCAAATAAGTGGCTTAAAAGATACTGTAAAAATAGCTACACGGTAACAAAAAAGGACAACGGGATTTTTTCCTTTTTGGGTGGGCAATTTCAATGCCAATTCACCTTGGGTTTGTCTTTCTTTCGTTTCTTCTGATTCTCCTCTGAGGAAGGCACTTTAACTGCTTCAGCTTTGTCTGCATTCTGCAGATATCACGTAAAACTCTAAGGTCAGCACGGAAAAACCAGAAAAGGGGCCCAAAATAACAAGTTTTGCACAATGATAGCAACTTTCAGACAAGATGAATAGTCGATAATCACCTTTGATACTTTCTTGTCAGAAGGGAGCCCAGCCAACTCATTCAGTTCAGTATAGAGATCAGAAGTTGGTGCTTGTTTCTTTGCAGATGGCTTCTTAGCAGGTTTTATGTCTCCATTTTCATGCAACATTTCCTCCAATACATATGGTATATGCCCGTCTAATTCTTTCATCTACATAATGCATGACAGAAAAGGAAATGAATCAACATAAAGTGTGAGCTCAGAATAGAATATACAGAAAACCAGAGCAACTGGGATCACTATATACCCCTATGATCCAAAGCCAAAACTAGACTAAATTTGAGCAAAAGTTAGCGATCCGTGCTCAGTAACAAACAACCCAGAAAGCAGACCAGGTTACTATGAGAAAAACATATATACTCAAATGTATAGGGCACCAAGCAGCAACTCGGGAAGGAACAAGAAACAATGTTTACTACGTTCATGGAAACTATACAGTATATCACTACTATATCCTAATAATAGTCAGAGAGTGTAGCTCTTCATTTTTAGAATCATCCGATTATCAAGTTACCTTATCCAACAAACTCTTGATCTCTACAAGGCGGGCTATAACCGGATGATCACGAACTTGCTGGCCTTCAGATTTGAGAAGAAGATAGAAGGTAATCGCTTGGCAGTAGGAAAGCAGAAGGAGCTGCTTCACCTCCAGATAGTTCATTCCTTCTTTCTTAGCATTATCCCCCTTCTTAACCTTCAGAAGCAGGATACGGATGCAGTTAGGAACAAACATTAAACAGAGTAACAAAGATGCTAAAACATACCAAATTAACCTTCTTGTTGCCAAAACATCGATAATTTTCAAAAAAAAAAAAAAACACAGAATTAAGAGACGACAAAGACAAACATACCTTGCTAAGAAGGGGATTGACTTGGGTCTCAAGCTGGTCCGTAGCATCATTCAGCTCAGCCAGCAGGCCAACCAATTCAGGAGCAGAACTGCAGTGCATAACACGATATCAGATTAACTTGCCATAATCAAACAGAAGTTCTGCCCGATATATGAAGCACTCTGACGTGGTTTTGCAAACTAAAATCCAACAAAATATGACATAAGAGCAATTGAGTCTAACTAGTGCCTCCCGATACACATTAAGAAAAAGTTGAGATTCAAAATCCTCAGAGCAAGTACTAAATTATGATTGCTTATCACATGCTAGCTCATCTGAACTTATTCAGAACCTATTTTCCTGAATTAACTTATTCTGAACCTTTTGTAAGAAATTTTTGCAAAACTTATTCTGAACTTGTTAACTAAACTTATTCTGACATGAACTTATTCTTCTAAAAATGGGTCTAAAGAGAGATTTGTGATGTGCAAAATTGTAGAATACCGATGACAGTGAACACCAATATTGAAGAATAAAGGGAACATGAACCAATGCACAAATACTAAGTTAAAATTGTGCCGAACAGGGAGATTCTTTTTTTAAAAAAAACTGTACTAATAGAGTAAATTGCATAAACTATGATTAGGAACATAAATGCTATAAGAAGATACACATCGTAACTTTATGAGATTAATAAACGAGAAAGAACAAAGGAAGCTTCATGAAAGATGCATACCTTTGCAGAATATCCATCTGCTCCTCCCTAGACAGAGCATTCAAGTCTTTCTTGACCTCATAAACAGGGGCAGAGTCACCTTCAGTCTTTTCTTTTTCTGACGATTTTGAAGAGGTCTTGCCTTTGACCTTCAATTCCTGAAGTCACCCAACATAGCTAAATCATGACACTAGGAATGATCAAAGTTGAAACAAATTTCAAATTCATTGTGTTTTGTAGTATTAAGTGACGGGCATAAACAAGAAGCCTGTAGTTGCAAACCCTTACCCCTAGGGTCGGTTCTTCATCACTGTCATCTTCATCATCGCTCTGGAGCCCAAAGTCCTCATCCCTCAAAAGTTCTGCTCTTTCCTTCTGCAATCTTATAACTTCTTCCTCTTCTTCAGCAGGAGTATCCTCGTCACTTGATTGTAACTACAAGATATGAGGCACATGAACAACAGTCAGATTGTTGAGTGGTGTCTTGGTTGTTAGTTAGTTATCTTGGTTGGTAGATGGCTGTCCTAGTCAGCATATTCTGTTACAAGTAGTTTCAGCAGTTGGCCTTGCAACTGTTGTTATATAATCTGCGATGCCTTCTCTTCTTTGTAATTTTTCATCTTTCACAAATAGTCAAATACAATCTATGCTATGATTGAGCAGATTGCTCCCTAGCTTTCACAAATATTCTGTCATTATTTTCTTTTCCATAGCTTTTCACAGATAAACATCTAAATCTGGCAATTCGGTCACACGAGTCGGGTTGGACCCATCTGGGTCGGGTCAGTTCGGTTCAACAAGGTTCATGTCTAGGTTGTCATTTTCCGGTCGGATCGGTTTGGTCACTTGATTTTTTTGGCAGAGAAGAATATCATTAAAAAGTGAACTTTGCTAAAAGATAAATTTGGATTGGGTTGGGACTCCTCAGGTTCAGGTCCATTTCGGGTTGATTCATTTTGGCATTTTCAAGTCTGGGTCATTTGGGTTGGGTCAGTTTAGCCAGGGTCATTACCTAATTACATGATTATTAATTGAACAATGAACTATGATATTCTTCTACAATTCTTTACACCACCCCAGAAGCTCAATTAGTCAACAGAGTACCTCCAAAGTTTGAACATTTAAATTAAGAGATTACCTCAAAATCCTTATTTTCAGCTTCATAGTAAGTACCCTTTCTGCTACTCCACACTGTCCCCTTCTTCTTATCATCATCGTCAGCATCATCAAGCATTTCATCGTCAACACCTCCAAATTTTTCATTCAAATATTTCTGTTGCCTTGCAACTGAAAGCACATATCAATAATTGGGAATGACAAAAGCAACAGATTAAAATGTAAAACGAGTCCTGGACAACGGTAAGCGCAGACATACAATGATTGGTAATTGGCAAATAGATATTCACTAAAGCAAAGAAACACCCATCTTAGTAATGTAACATTGCAAAATAGAACTACCTTTACAATAAATAAAAGCAGAAAGAGGTTCACCTAGAGATAGGGCCCCAACACATACAACCATCCAAATTTTACTCTATACACAGCTAGATAAGATCAAGTTACAATTAGCCCAAGGGAATATACATATATATATCACAACTCTCTCAGGAGCTTCTCAAATCCTTTAGTATTTGAAACCAAAAGACACAAGTTAAAAGTAAATCGACAACAAGTTACATGCTATATTCCTCAATGTCATCGAACATGTCGACAGTTCTTGCAATGTACAACACAAGCATCAAAGACAACTGTTTAGTACCCTTTAGATATATTTAGTTGAAACTTCACACCAACAAAAGTGCGTTCTATAATCAAGCCACCAACAGGACAGGACCAGTTATCAATTATGACGACAACACAAGCACGAAGACACAAGATGCTAACAAAACAAGTGCACGACTAAACATCATATGGGAACTTACTTTTTGCTGCCAAGCCTTTAAGGTTGCCATAGTCATCCTCATCCTCATCCTCGTCCTCGTCCTCGTCCTCGTCCTCCTCCTCCTCATCATCATCATCATCCTCACCATCAATGCCCTACAAGATAACATTCAGTACAATAAAACCAACACGAAAAGCTAAAGACAAAATTTTTAACAGTTAGGCAGCATTTCATCCTCAAACCTCTTCTAGATAGTTTACGATAAAATCTTGGGACAATTGGAACTTGCCTCACTAAGTTTTCTTTCTAATTCGCAGGTAAAACTCCTACACCAGAACAAAGCGCCCCCAAAAAAAACAAAAAAAAAACTATACAAAAACACCACTTTGTTTTCATGGAGTAGTAAAGATAGTGAATGATAAAATCTTGGGTCAATTGAAACTAGTCTGTCTAAGTCTTGCTTCTAATTTGCGGGTAAGGCCCCCACATCAGAACCAAATAAACACTACTTCAAGAACCATAAACAATGTAAAGTCCAGTAAAATGAAAAGGGCGTACTCAAATCTTTCAAAGTGCAATAAATCAATCCATAAATTAGCTACAGAGGCAAAGAAAAGGAAGGGAAAATACCTCATAATCAAAAACAGGTTGTTCATCATCATCTTCATCTGAATCAACATCAGCATTAACATCCAAAGGAATCATATCCCTTTTCTTATGAACTGCAAGAATTTGCATAAATTCATCAAAACAAGCTCAACCCACTTTCAATCACACACCTCATTCAAAAAAAGTTCACAACTTTATCAACCACCCATCACCAAAAACATCCAAAACAGTGCATAACAAGTGAAATAAGAAGAAAAGGAGAGTAGTACACACAGGCATCAATTTCGTCGTCCATATCATTAAAGCTCCCACCATCTTCATCCCTTAATTTGGTTTTCTTGTTGGAATCTCTGGGTCCTTTCTTCTGAGGCTTACCTCTTTTCCCCATGAATTCAGAGTTTCTTCAAAAACCCCGCAAAACCCTGTGAAATTCAAACCCAACAATTACTCAACATAATTTCGATTTTTGAAGATGTTGGAACTTCATACAAACCAACCCTAACACAAATTTCTACCGTTGAAAACTACTGTCTCTTGGTGCTGGGTTGGCGGCGCGGCGGGAGGGGGAGGGAGTTCAGCGGCTAGAAATACGGCGGCGCGAGCAAATACTCAGCATATGAGCGATTTCTTTTGCTTCACAGCGGACTGTGTAATATAAAAATTAAATTAACATTAAAATTTAAAAAGAAGTTGCACTGGGCTAATGGGCTTTGGCTGCGATTTCGTTGGGCTTTGGGTTGAAGCAAGTGGGTCAAATATTTTTTTAGCATTTGTTTATAGTGAGATTTGTTTGATATGGGTGTGAAATTTTATACTTTTCAAGTAAAACTTTAAATTGAATTTTGATTGCTTTTGTAAAATCATATTAATTTATTTGATATTTAGAAAATAAATTTTCTTTCAATCGAGTTCTTCGCAAAAGGAGCTAGTATACATAAGTGAATATAACAAAATTGATTATATTCTTTTTTTTTTGGGTGTTAAAGGCGGGGAAAACCCCGATTTATTCAATAAAAAAAAAACCATACTTACATAATAAAAAGCCCCCTAACTCTCATGCTATCAACATGGAGTTGGTACATAATCTCCCTTAGAGGGTCATCGAGGACCTGAACCTCTATCTACCCTATGTCAACGGCTAGTTTAGCGAGTCTATCAGCTACCAGATTAGCTTCCCTATAGCAAAGGGACACCCGCACTTCCATCCCTCCATTTCAATTAGTTGTTTGCACCTGCGTTCCACGTCAGTTATGCCCGCCGCTTGAAGACGCACTTCCCCACTTAAAAGTTTTGCCACCACTTAGGAATCTACTTTGAGCTCGAGGCACATGATGCCCATTCTTCTGGCTAAGTTTAGGCCTTCTTCCACTGCCATAAGTTTAGCCATCAAAGGTCTCTGCCGCCCGAACTAGGCCATGAAGCCCCGATGCCAGTTCAACCATAAATTGATAATATTCTAAGTACAGTGTGCAGTCCATATCTAATTTTAATTAATGCAGGTTAACCTCGTGCTCATTAGTGGAGAGTATAAGTAGAGTGGTGAATTTTGCTTCACTTGGGGGTTTATAGGTTCCATACTTTCATCTCATCCAACAAATCAAACTCAAATTTACTGTTTGTAAATACTGTTAAAGGACTACCAAGAAATATTGCAGGTCTAACATTACTTTACTCTTTTTTTTAAAATTTACTTTATCTTATTTACATATTTTTTTGGAGCTCAATGTATAAATTATAAAGTTTTTGATAAACAGTTGTTAGCTTAATTGCTGAGACTTCAGTTTGAGGGGGAAAAAAAGTGTTTGCTGAAATAATGGTATTTTTTTGACAGAAATAATTATATATATATTAGAATAACTGAATAATACCTATAAAATTCTTATGAATGAAGAGCCAAATTTTATTTGTATAAACCTAAAACCAAAGGTTAAAATAAAACTTTTATAAACGAAAGAGACAAATTTTATTCTAACCCAAAAAACCGAGTATTGTCATCATATTCTATCTAGTAAAATTATACAAGGCCGTTAGAAAATTGTCAGATTAAAAAATTCAGATCATTTCAACCCAAGAAAGCTGGGTATGGCCATCTAATTTTGTTTCAAAATTTTTCTCTTGACCGATTTTTGCGCGTTTCGAATACAATATTTTTCTCATTTCTGTTGTCAGAACCTGTTTTTAAGCTTGTCTGAATTTATCTAACCTGGAGTAAACCCGAAAACATAAACTTTTTGTTTAATGTCCAGTTTGTCCGTCCCTGAAGTGATAACCTGAACCCGGTAATTGACAGCCATAGTTATACCCTGGCTTAGGTATCTAAACCCAGTACTATACTCATCAAACCAAAAGAGCGCAGTGTAGGTCTCAGTCTTTTGTCCCACCTTCTCAAGCTTCCATGGCAATTGAATTACAGCAACATTTCTGCATGATTCTTCAATTCAAATTTATGACCAGATTCGCTTAAGGTAAAATTTCTGCTGGAAATAGGGAACCTATCTTTTCTTCCTTTTTTTTTTCAAAACATTTTGCCTAGTAATTGAATGGCCAATGGGATGCTGGACTAGGCAACAAAATTGGGGCTCTATACACCACCAAATCTGTAAATCTCTGTACAATTTGAATACAACACAAGAAAAAACTCCCACTTCTACAAACTGTACAGAGGCAAAGCGAAACAAAATTGGAAACTCTACAAAGTCCTCTCACTTACAGAAGATTTTGGACGCGACAATCTTCAAGGTGAAAGTGCATGTAGTTGTGAGTTAAGAGACCTCCAATAAGCCATACAACAATCTCCCAACTGATGAGCCAAGAACGATGATCGATTCTCATGCAGTTTTTGGTTGTGCCTTTGGATGAATATCAGCCACAACATCCTTCAACTCGGGAAAAATTGATACAAGCACCAGTTCCAATATAGCATACGCGACTTGCTTTAGACATACTGTGGACTGCAATTTCACATAATGATCCCCTGCTTAATATATATCTCGACCCAAACAGCAGCAATGTAAAACTAGCTAGGTGGAAATTACTGTGTCAACAATGATTTCTCAATAAACTTTACCTGAAGAAAGAAGTAAATATCTCGTGCACAACGCTTATACTGTTTTTGACCAACAAAACTGACCAAAGGTGCAGGAGCTCCATCTACCAAAACAAGTAGGAGATTATTGTTAAGTTGACCCACATCTCTTAAATTGTAATACAAATCACTTTCTCGATGGATAATCAACCTGAGACAGTTAACCCATAGGGAGGAGGGGCGTAAAGAAGAACCGGAACTTACGATAAAGGAAATTCCTTATATAACTAGCTCTTCGAGATGCCTCAAGCTGCATCTCAAACGAGCCAGCTTGGGACGACTTGTTTCTGGCTGCTCGAGGGGTCGCTTGAAAACATTTTGAAACCATGTCATCAAGTCCACCTCCAGTGATCTCTAGCTTTAGAAAGAATTTTCCATCTGGCCATAGAAGCTGAAGCAACACAAACATAATTGGTGAGGGCTTCTCTTCTTTTCCTTCTGTGAAGTCGGTCACATGCAATATTCTAAACCTCCATGAAAGGGATAAAAGCCATGTTGAGTTATATCTATAAATGATAGAGTCCCCAAGCAATGGTTTAAAAAAGAAGACAGAAAGTGCACACTTAAACAGCCTCACAATTCTTCTATGAACATGACAGAATACATGCCGAAGATGTTGGCAAACATTGCAAACACCAAGATGAAGCAGAAAAACATATCGTTATATGGATACAAATACCTGGCAAGTTGTATTTGTGTTTTTATATACTGTCTCGATTTCAGGATGGTGAGGTCTTAAAACACACACAAATTTTATAAGATGTTTAGAAATCAATTGTTTCAAGTTCAATTTGGGTTAAACATGTTCTCTCTCAACTTTGACTTTGTCTTGTGTTCAGGTTTTATTGACAATCAAGTCATGTCAATTCAAGGAAGGCTCGACTAAGCAGCAGTATATCCAAGGTTAGTGCAATTCAATCATTGACTTAATTTGCAATTAAAGGATTGAAAATTCAAGCATAAGTTGCATAACCAGAGGGGTTGCAAACAATATAACTCTACATTATGTACAGAGCAGAATAACAAGCACTATGCAAAACTGGAAGCCAGCATGATTGATATGCTAATATTCAGGATGCAAAGTGGTTCAAATGCTTACATCTTTTACCCACCGAATTCCTTGGGCGATAACCTCTTCTCTCCGCAGCCAATTAATCTGCCCCAATAGCCAGTCATCAACAGCATCTTCCATGACTAACTGCAGCATTTGTCTTGAAATCCAAAAGACTTGTCTCCTGTGGTGGTATAAAAACCCAAATAAGAAACTCCCGCTTCTTGGCTTAACAGTTAACACCTCCAACAAAAAAAAAGGGAAAACAAAGGGTAATAAAATAGGTAAACTGCATCTGCAGTCCATGGATCAATTCAAATGTCCCCTGAAGTTCCCATATCATATAACCAAACCCCCTCCCCACAAAAAAAAAAGAGAAAAGAAAAGAAAAAACCCCATCCACACAAATCTTACTTCCAGGGGAACGAAAAAAGGGAAAAGGCCTTTAGGGGAAGGGGGTGTTCCCCACACATACTGGTAATATGGATAAAGGTAGTTGAAGAGGCTAATTCTACATTAAAAAAAGTTTTCTCAATAGGATCAGTTGTAGTTAGATGCATATGGTGATGTTTTGCATGATCTTTTACCACCATTGCATACTTGAGAAATAGTGACTCTTAAAAAACCAAATGCATACAAGAAAACTTAAGTACTTTACCTTATCCACCCTCTTTTCTTAAGCTGGAACAACTTGTCAACCAAATTTAACATAGGCACGGTCACATTAGGTGGTGTCCACTGAAACATAAGTAAGGTAGACAATCAGAACCTAAACAATATGCGAATGCAACAAGAAATGGACATTATTAAGCTGAGTGTTTTGAAGGAACATTTTGGGGGCAGTCAATTATCTGAAAGTGATATCACAAACAAAATAGAATGACCAAGCAAACCAGGACAGAAAATTAGCAATCCGTCGTAGCACTGTGGCCTGTCCCAAGGTTATTGCTTGTTTGACATGGACGGGAACATAATTAACCAGATAAAAACTTTCATGATAGTGATTTCAGAAAACTTTGCATGCATGGGAGCTGTTACTACCGCAATTCACAACTCAAGAAAACAGTCAATAATTAAGTTGCCCACAGATCACATCAGCTTTTTATAAGCAAGACTCATATTATGATTACATAGTTCCAATCAACCAGGAGTAAAGGTAGAAAACAGGAAAATTCAAGGGTTTGGGAAAAGGCAGAATTATAATACTTGATCTGTTCTCTACACAAAACATTGCATAAAGCTTGATCCATAGAAGCAATAGTACCTCAGGAGGAACTTCAACATGATCTCCAATGGAGTGAGTCACAATTGACAAGCTTGCAGCTCCACCATTGCTGGATTTTGTGTCTAAGACTCGTCTCTTCCCCTGATATGAGTTTGCAGTATCTTTAGCTTGTTTAACCACCCTCGGCGGGAAGCTCTTTGAATTTAACTCATTATCTGAATGCCACCCATTTTCTTTAACACCAGAATCTACTGGGTCATGGTCATGGTTATCTCCTTCCTCATTGTCAGAAAAATTCATAGCAGTTTCCATGGAACTTTCAGATACATTACGCATCTGCAGATAACATTCATCCAAAGAAGACTGTCTGGCAGGTACAGATGTGACATCTTCTTCGTCATGGCCTGAAGATGAACCTACACCCTGGACCAGTAAGCCATCTGGAACCCCATTGAACTGGCGTACAATATCATCAACAGCATCGTCCACATTAACTGTTTCACATATTTTTGGAAGGATGATTAAATTACAGGTCCAAAAAAATGGGTAAAAGATTTTGCCATAAATGTCTCTGCATTTGTAACCGGCAATTTTCTGGCAAACAAATCATGTTAAGTGGCAAAGGTTTCAGAAAGTATTAAGCAGAAAACAACTTGATCAAAAACAACTTCCTTGTACCAGTACTCATATTAGTCATATAAGCTCTTGTGTAACTTGTATTAAGAAGTATAAATTCCAAGACCAAAACAAATATGCAGCAAGACAAGAACATAGATCACAGGATCTTTTTTGAACTATAACAGCAATTGTTAAAGGTCCAACAAGCATACCACTGTCATATCTCAAAACACCCCTTGCCCAGCCCTAAAGGAAAAGTATGTGTCTCGTTTGGCGTGGGTTAAACACATAACATTGCAATCTCCGAAGACCTCTTTAACACTCCCCAGTTTGCGATGACTATAATAATGATGACCTTTAAGTACTCGGGGTAAGAACATCAGCTAAAATATCAAACGGACGTGTGTTTTAGTTATAACACTTGATCACGTACAAGTTCGCCAAAATACTTGCCACTACATACCTGCAAGGGATTGCATCGCCACCGAGGATTTTCCAAAAGAGTAGTTCTTCATGCATCAAGAGAAATATAAACACAATCAGTAATGATGATTCAAGAAGAACGATGAGAACAATAAATAAATCATCATTAGAAATCATACTCCTTTGAAGAAAAGATGATGGCAACCAATCAACAACAATTGGTTCAAACAGCTGAAGAGATCATGATCAGGTGCTTACCTTCGAGGACGCACTGAGAAAATCCCATACTTCATGCTGTTCAGCAACATTAGGTATGGACAGAAGATCCTAGGAAGGCATGATTCACACATCAGAAAAAGTAAATGGATAATCCCGACAATTAATGGAACAACTATAGCCCTTAATGTGTGGAGACCAATTGAGTCTAGGTCATACTTGCAAATATTTGTCAAGCTTGATGCAACGCCGATGCACAAAGGCATCTTCAGTGCTGGATGAGAATATCCTTTTTGGAGGCAACTGCAGGCTATAATTGGGAATTTCCTTAAGATTTCGATGCAATCGTTCAAAGTTCCGGTATCTGCCCATGAAAAATACTTTAACTCTCAACATCAAGTGCCAGGAACAACTAATGGATAAAGGGTTAGATCAATAACAGCACTATGAGCAAATGGTTAAACAGGGAGTTTTAACTGCCAGAAAAAAAAAAAGAAAAGCTTTAGCTAAAAACTGGCAAATCTTGTATATATGAAGCAGCAACAACTTTATTGGATGACGGACTTTGAAAAAACATCATACCTTTGCACAGAACTAGAACCTTAAGATTACATGGGCAGGTCAGAGAGCAATACACAGGATATTTTCGCCAAGATAAACAAAACAAGCAATTCGCGACTGGAGTTTGCACATACCTTCTTTTTACAAACCACATGTTATTATGTGCATCAGTCACTGCAATAGCATATACAGCAAAGGACTTCGATCCAGTTTTATCATAGTACGCTCCAAGAACCTGTGGATTATGCCAGTTCAGACAAAATGATGAATATTCACTCAATCTAGTAAGGAAAACTAGCAGTCATTTTCTTTATGTATACATATAGAAACTAAGACAGTAATATTCTGAGTTAAAATCAAATCTATACCGTATGTAAACATGATTTTCTTCAGTTCCCTTTAGACAGGCATGCTGCCTTTCAAGCACACAAAGAAAGCATAGGCACAAACCATAGGTACCTGGGTATGGACATTTTTGGTTGTCAAGTGGGTTCAGGATCGTGGTGATATAAATTCATCGAGAAAACTAGTTGGACCTATCAAGATGAAAATCCTTTCTGTCTGAATCGATATCTAATTATAAGAAGTATAATTGTGTTTTTTTTAAATCAAAATTTTAGAAATCTTCACGTTAAATTTCAAGCAATGATTGATGGTTTTGTGAAAAGTTTCCATCATAACCCCAGGTACAAATAAATTATTTCAATTAATTATTTCTACGTCAAATTTTTGTTGGTGAAGTAGATCACTAGTTTATGGATAAGGAGAATGATCCACAGCATTTCAGATCACAAAGAAATTGGAATCGAAACTCAGGTTGCAGTCCAGGGCAGGCTCTCGGGGAGAGAAGGGAGGGGGTGGGTGGGTGGGTGATAGGAAATACACAAGAAACACAAAGAAGAACTCACCCGACACTTGAGCTTGGGTAAGCCTGACCCATCAGGATGGATCCCAGAACCTGAAACATCATACATATGCTGTGGACTGTGCCTGCCCAAATCAGTGTTATGGAAGTCCTCTGAAATCAACAGCTCTTTGCTGACACCAGTACTTGATCTTTTCTCCTCAGGC
The DNA here is from genome assembly GCA_029582165.1 of Portulaca oleracea. Lineage (NCBI taxonomy): Eukaryota > Viridiplantae > Streptophyta > Magnoliopsida > Caryophyllales > Portulacaceae > Portulaca > Portulaca oleracea. The sequence goes on from CM055876.1 coordinate 38,892,045, forward strand.
TCAACTTTCAAATCTGATGTGCTGCTAGACCTCCTAAGCCTATTTTTATTTCCCTCTGATGTGAGAAAATCCACCTCCTTTGAAGAAGATCCCTTTTCTACGACATTAAGTACTGTTATCTTTTTGCTACTGGCACATTTCCCTTGAGAAATGTGACCAGCCGCAGGCGTAACTTCACCTATCATTTTACCATCTGCTTCTACAGAGCCATGTTCTTTGGCGACTTTGTTGATTTTCTCTTTGTAATGTCTTCCAATTGCCCACATCTTTTCAAGATTCTCAGGTGCTAGTACTTCGGTTCTTCTCTGTGTTGCAGCATCCAGTTTGCGTGCCCAATCAGCAACCTTTGGCTGCATAGAGTCTCCATAATATGCATTCAAACATGGCTCTTCTGGAACCTCTAGAGCCATCTCTCCAGTGTCATCCTCAGTAGCTAGTGTCATATCAGGCTTTGGGTTATGGGACGAATTATGTCCCCCAAGTTTATATTCCCCACTTTCTAACGTTTCAGAAATTGGGTGATCGTGATCTGCTTTAGATGATCCATCATCACCATCTAACCCAGTTAAAAAGTCTTTAATGTGGAGAAGAATAAACTCCAACAACTCATTGATGTACCTACAGAGAGGGAGGGAGAGGGAGCTGCTTTCAGAAAATTGATCAAATCTTTCAACCACAAGTAGCAACATTGAGCTATATGCTTCGACAGCAATCAGCACATAAACAAACCTTCAAAGTTAATGCTAGCCTTTACAGTTATGTTTCTGGGTTTGTGGCAGATACACACAAAATCCAATATATTAAGGGGGACATGAAGCTTGACAAAGCAGAAGCAATAATACATGATAGGATGGCTTCTAAATTAATGAAGTTTCTTAGCACAGGAAACAATAGTGGACGGAAACCTAACATCAAACAGCAGGAAGTAGGACTAGCCAATATTGATAACAATAAGACATTAATCAATGGATTCAAAACAGCAATGGTGTACCAAACAAACAGTAATAATTGCAATGTGTTTTCCAGTTCTATGAATGACAGATTGCTTAGTTTGTTCACGTGTAAAGCTTGAGCTAATTAGACCTATGGCTAGGTTTCTCAGAAGGGATTGTGATGCAATAAAGCTTTCAGCATATGAAGTGGATGCATGGTCAAAAAAGAGAACAATCAGAAATTGTCATCAACTCATTATCAATATTTCACATTTGCAACATCACCAATACTATACCACAAGGTCTGCAACCTGTTATTGCTCATTCACATTTTGCAAAATCACCAATAGTGTCCCACGTATGATTCCACAATTGCCCCGCACTCCAAGCCACCCAAAGAATATGATAACGAAAAAGACTAATCCCTTGTACGTAATGCCCTTACGTCTATAATATTATATATATACTCATCTTTATATAGAAAAAGAAAACATGCACATCATTCTCATGGCAGAATCATTTGAAGGAAGACTCCAATCAGACAAAGGAAGACTTGTTCACGAGCCATTAAAGACAAAAATAAAACATAATAAGAATATGTAATCATATCCAACGCACTCCTAAAAATTAGCCAGTTCTCATTGAATTTACGAAACTGAAAACATTAGGGATCTGTTACTGCAGTCAAATAGCTATCACTAAGCAGTCGTAGTTGCTAAGATAGAAAGGGTCTCCGGGACTCACAGTGGAGTCACAAGATTCATAATAGGCCGTACGATCAAGCAAGTAACAAACTCTCGAGCAATACACTTAACAAGAGGGCATTGCACTTCACTCGGCTTCAGAACTAAGCTTAGTAATCCAGCGGTGAGCTGCTGAAGAACCTGTACCGTGTGGCCATGCGAGCAACAAATTTAGGAGGTGTCACAAATTTGGTTAATATATGGCTTCATAAAACACGATTCACACCTTGTGCTCACTCTCAGCAGATACCAAAGCTGGATGCAGATCATTAGAAGCCATAAGTTGGCGTTTCAACTGTTCATCCCTTTCTTCAGAGGACAGAGTGACCATAATATCCACACCAATGCAAGCTTGGGTTCTTCTATATAATTCCAGATGATCACCTATCAAGTCAATTAAGTCCCTGAAAAATAACTCATGATTTTGTTAATAACATGCAAGAACCAAAACCATATATAGCCTATGCAGTAACAGAAAGGCATGATGATTACCTTGTTAACAGATCAACGAGGTTTACTTGCTTTATCCTTTCAGCAACTTCTCCAAGAGCGTCTAATATGACGACGCGCATCAACTCTGGGGCTTCTTTGTCAGAAGTTATACCAGAATACCACAGGTCTGTAATGAAGTCTTGAATTATCCTGTCAACAAAGTCCTCAACTGCAGCCTCTACGATGGGTGAGTCAAATTTCCTCTTCCATGTCGGTGGTGCGGGAGTTGAGGAGGGATAAGTATCAGTCACAGGAAGTTGCTTTTTCTCCAAATATGTGGTTTGCTTCCTGGCTGAGGAAGCCTTCCAACGAAATTCTACCTCATTGGCTAGCACTCGTAAGAGCAAAGCAATCAGAACTGCAATTGGGACATTCATCCACATTGATTTACTTGTATCTGCAGAACACCAGGGCAGCAGAAACAAATCAACAAAAAAGGGAAGAGGAGAAACAGGGGAAAAAATATGAATAAAGGTTGGAATATCAATTATGTAATGCCTGGGAAAAGACTTTCAGAAATGTGGGTTTTCACAATCCAGAATTGAGAATTCCCAACACTGGTTTCAGTACAACAGAAATAACAGTCAATTCACCATACTGAATGGCACAGTTTTTTACAGGAACCTTGAAATTGTTATTCTAAAAGAAAAAGAAAATTAAACTATTATCAATGATCGCATCCATGAATAGGTAAGAACCTAAGTGGGAGAAAAAAAAGATAAAAGAGCCTCTCATTATCCAAATATTTGCTGAAACAGGGATTTAGGATTATAAGGGTTTTAAGTCAGTTTCCAAAATAATCAAATTTCAAATCTACATATGCAGTGCTCAGGTGTAGAAGAGATTTTATGCACTAATCTCTCAATATTCACATGGATAATTCTTGGGTATTGGCCCAAATTCTAAAGTTCAGCCCAATTACAAACTAAACCCTACTTGTGTTGTCATGTTGTGTTGGTGTTCAACGCTCAAGTTGTGTTGCTAGGGTTTCTCCTACTTGACTTTTGGGATATTCCTATAAATACAGGGTTGTTTAACTTAGTTTTGATGTGGAGAAATTTGGTGCCTTTTGAAGGAAAGGATTGGTAAGAGATTTTGTGCTGAAAGTTTTGTTAAACAAAAGTTTGTGTCTTTTTTTGTTGATACCATGAGGATATTATTGTAACACTTTTTTTGTTGGATTTTGTGAGGAGGTAGTTCATTGAACTCTCTATCAAAAGTGGATTTGCTCTTGGCTTGTGCTTCGCTCCATATTACCGTAATAATGATGAAGTTACCATCGTGGTGAAATCCATTTTATCCTCAACACTTCTGCACTCTATGAATGTGGAAGAAAGGCCTGCCAGAGTTGGAAACTGTATGGTCTACGACTCTACTATTCTCTGAACATGGATTTCTTTGAGCTGTTTGAAAGTTGGTTTCCATCATTTACTTCTTTCTAAAATGTGCCTTTCACAACACATAGGCAGGCAGAACCCCCCACCTTCCAACATTAAAAGGGAATCCAACCAAAGGCGAGGGTGCATGGACGGTTAAAACATACACAATCTGAAGTCCTACGAGATGAAAAATACTTAAAAACCGTATCTTCCAAGTTCCAAGAGATGTTTTGCACTCTTTGAGCAATATACTCTTCTAATCAAGCTAAATACTATCCTAAACCAGGACAGCACAAACTACCTTTCTAACACATGCCTACCAATCAAATTTGGCTCGTTAACATGTACTAAAGTTCATTATACACACCATTACCAACAAGTAGCTACATAGTACAGTACTACAACTGAATAGTTCATGCCCCCCTTCCATTAACTTGCTTCTGGACCTAATATTATCTACATAATCAATCAATCATCTTTTTTTTCTACAGAAATGCATGAGCAATCAAATCAATTAAAGCTTCATCATAAAATATTGCGTGAATTATCAAATATCCATCCCAACAAATAAGCCATAAAACAAAACCAAAAATCCGACAGAAGAGAAGAGAGAGAAACTCACGGGACAAGAAATAAGTAATGGCGAATATACAAATGGCCCACCATAGAAAACGAATTTTAGCTTCTTCGATCAAATCATGAATAGTCTCCATCCGCCTCATTCTTCAGAACCCTAAAATCGGTCAGTTGCAACCCCAAATTTGAAGATGAATCCAGAGTCGTCGAAGGTACGAATGAAGATGATCGACCATCCGCGAATAACTAGGGTTTCTCTCCGGGGGCTTCAAGTTGCGTCGGAGAAATCAGTAGTGAGAATTGGAAATTTGAATACGGAAAGTGGAGAGAGAGAGAGAGGAGGGTAAAGAGGGGAGAAAAAAAGCGGGATGGGGGTTGAGGTTGGGAAAATGGAAATGGGTCGTTATAGTAGTGTTGGCACGAAATCAGAGCTTTAGTCGTTGACAGTTATGTTGGCTGGAACCCAGATTTTATCCAACACCAGATTCTAGATTCTTTCCCTTGAGAATGACCATTTGTTCTTGTTCCAAGATATTTAGCTTCAGCATGCCCAACGAACTAGTTGGGCTTAAGCCCAATAAAAGGTTAGTCTTCTCCAATCATTCCGGCTTAAAGCCCATGTTATTTAGCTTGTGACCCATCTACATGATATGTAGAATTCACTCTAGTATCAAAATCATTAACTCATAGCAAATGGAAAATTAGGATTGAATAGTTCATAACTAAATTTTGAGGTATTAGAAAAGATAATCACAACTTATTATGTTGTCGCAAAACTAAATTTTGACCACAAGTAAAGTGGAGCTGTTACACCTGGAATTTCTACCATCTCAAGGGGAAAAAAAAGAAGGAAAAATGTCTTTGTTCTGCCACCTTAATTAAGTAGAAAATAAAAACCTCCACAAAAGAAAAAGAAGGAAATCTAATTAATTTTTCTTAATCCATCTTTAGTATTCACTTATCCCCCAGGCCCCAGACTTTCAGACCCGGTTGCTCTATTACCACTCTTATCCTCTTTCTCTTTGTTTGTCGTTATCTTTTTCTTAGCTTATCACTTGGTTTTCCTTTGTGTCCTTCCCGTTCTTAGTGTCTCAAATTTTCCAGCTTAATTCAATGTCCATTTATTTCCCTTTTTCTCTATTTCACTCCATTTTTCATACAACTAAAGATTATATTTGATCTCAATTAATTAACCCGCAACAAAATAACATCAAATCCTCATTAACTACTTACTAATAGGATAACACGACTTGTATCATACCAACACAGATTGTGTTGGGCCGAAATGGCCCATCCTCCACATGGGTGGTGTTGCTTGCTGGTCACTTTTCCTTGAGTTCTATTATGCGTGCAATAGGACTCTGTTGATCCTGAGTTCCAGACACTGTTTATGTTGATTAACACAAGTGTGTTGACCTTTATTTTGAGACTCAAGCTTATCTAATATCTATCCAACATACTTACATCCTCATATATTCTTGAAAGGGAACTTTAGCACAATGATTGAATTGTTACTATGTGATCATGAGGTCACAGGTTCAAATCTTGGAAACAACATCTTGCAAAAATGCAAGGTAATGTTGCTTACATTACATCTTTATGGTGGGACTCTCCCTCGACCCCCTGCTTGCAGCTGTTGTGGGGATGCTTTGTGGACCAGACTACTTTTTATTTTTCAAATTTTTTTAATAATAGCTTTTAAGTAGCTACCTATATGTAACAATTATTAGCACATACTCCATCTGTCTCATATTATTTGCCATTTTTTAATCATAACTTTTAAGTAGCTACCTATATGTAACAATTTATAAGCACATTCGGATCTCGTTTGAGCACCAAGCTGCCTTTTTTTTTAATATATTTTTTAATAATAATTTTTGAGTAGCTACCTATATGTACCAATTATTAGCGCATATTCCTTCCGTTCTATATGAAACGGTAACATTAGAGATCATGATAATCAAATAAATGACAATTAATATGGAATGATGAGAATAATCCTAATTAATTAAAATTGTCAATATTGTTTTTGTGATTTATGCAATAGACTTAGTTACACTTACGTCTAGCTGTTTATAATTATAAGGTAGATATATTTTTTTGGACCTACTAGTCTTTAGTTATATAGTACTGTATTGTTGTACTATCTCAGTTCCAATAACTTTTAATCAAATTCATTAAATATTATTTACGCATGGTTGGTAAAATTGTAGTAAAAGACAACAGGTAGAGAATAACTAATACAAGCACCCAATGAGGTATACACGTCCATAATTAGCAAAACCGACGTCCAATTTTGGAGGAGCAACTAGGGATGCAACGCAATTTTCGGCAACAAAAACGTTGCTCATTTTGTCCGAAAACCAAAACTCATTTCCCCCTTTGTATTAATATCACCATCTTTCTTACCGGAGTAGCTAACCATCAATGGCAAAAAATCCACCCCTCCTCCCTCCATTCCTAGCCCATGGCATCCTCCTCTTCTTCTCTCTCTTCTCTCTGTCCTCGGCCCTGACCGACTCTGAGGCCCTGTACCTGACCCACCGTCAGCTGCGCGCCCTCAAGGAAAATGGCCATGACCTCCCTGATGACTACGATCAGAAGGTGAACGTCCCATTCACCTTCGAAAACCCGAGGCTCCGTAAGGCCTACATTGGGCTTCAGGCCTGGAAACAGGCCATTTACTCTGACCCGTCCAATGTGACGGGTAATTGGGTCGGCCCAAACGTGTGTGATTACGAGGGCGTCTTTTGTTCCCCCGCTTTGGACAATGAGAAGGTCATGGTGGTCTCGGGGGTTGACCTCAACGGGAGAGATATTGCGGGGTATCTCCCCGTAGAGTTGGGCCTGTTGACGGACCTGGCACTTTTCCACATTAACTCTAACCGGTTTTGTGGGATCATTCCTAACAGTTTTAACAAACTTAAGATTTTGTTCGAGCTTGATTTGAGTGGGAATCGGTTCGTGGGGCCGTTCCCGGAGGTGGTGATGGAATTGGGCCAGCTTAAGTACCTCGATCTTCGATTCAACGAGTTCGAGGGGGCTTTGCCTCCTGGCTTGTTTGACAGGCACCTAGACGCCTTGCTTCTCAATGACAACCGGTTCGAATCATCGATCCCTGAGACGATTGGGAACTCGACTGTTTCGCTTCTCGTGTTGGCGAATAACAAGTTTACCGGGTGCATTCCGGATAGCATTGGCAGGATGGGTGGCACCTTGGATCAGATTGTCTTTCAGGGGAACAAATTGGGCGGTTGTATGCCCGCGGGGATCGGATTCCTTCAAAACGTAACTGTCTTCGACGTTTCGAAGAATGAGTTTGTGGGGCCTATTCCGAACTGTTTTAAGAACCTTAACATGGTGGAGTCAATAGACCTGTCCTACAATAAGTTCACCGGGACAGTTGCGGACGAGCTCTGCAAGCTGCCGGCGTTGAAGGATTTAGAGTTCGAGGGCAACTATTTCAATGCCAAGGGTGGGGCTTGTGCACCCGAGGCTAGGAAGGATGTTGAGTTTATGGATAAAAAGAATTGCTTTCCAAACATGCCGGATCAAAGATCCCCTGAAGAGTGTAACTCTGCGTTGGCTAACGTAGTGGACTGTGCCAAAGTCAAGTGTGGCGGCGGCGGTGGCGGCGGTGGTGGTGAGACTCCTAGCAGTCCGAAAGAGAGTGCACCCCCTCAGCCGCCTACACCGCAGGCCCCGCCAGTTCAACCACCACCGGTTCAACCACCGCCAGTTCAACCACCACCCGTTCAACCACCACCCGTTCAGCCACCACCGGCACAACCACCACCATCGCCCGCTCCTTCTCGACCACCACCAGCGCCAGCACAGCCACCACCAACGCCGGTTCCTTCTCCACCGCCGCCAGCACCGGTGCTTTCTCCACCAGTTGTTCCGTCACCACCGCCGCCCGTCCCATCTCCTCCACCGCCAGTCCCCTCACCACCGCCACCTGTCCAATCTCCGCCACCACCGAGCCCGGTTTATCCTCCACCACCACCACCTAAGCAGTCGCCACCTCCTCCAGCCCCGGTTCTTTCACCTCCGCCACCGGTTTTCTCTCCACCTCCACCGGTTCAGTCACCACCTCCTCCGGTCCAGTCTCCTCCTCCTCCGGTTCAGTCTCCTCCACCTCATAAAACTGAAGATGTTAAGCTCCCACCCAACCTAGGGTTCCAATATTCATCCCCACCACCACCGCAATTTCCCGGTTATAACTAAGGTAGTATACAAATGAAATTGTATACTTAAGCAACGCACTTTTAATTTTAACTTGATCCCTCTTTAGTTATATGAACCATGCACAAATTTTTTTACATTTCTCATATTACTAGGAGGAAATACATTTCTTTGTAATGTGATCAAACACTTGTATAATATCGCCCTTTCCCTAAAGAAAAAGAAAAAAAAAATCAATCAAGCTACATAATATTTGCCCAAACCCTAGTATGTTTAGAGCAACATCTGGGAAATAAGGTCACAATGCAAGGAATTGAGGAGGGCATAATTTTAATAGAAGTTGAATGCTATTTATATCTATCATTAGTAATATTGGTATGTATGATGGTCTTATTTTAATTTCTTGTCTATGTTTAATTCAATAAGTTGTGAGCACTGAATTTTAATTTCAACTGCTATGAAAATTGTCAATAATAACTTTTAGTATTTATATGTTACATCGATGAGAAAATTAAATGATATTTTGATCGATCAACATCTTTCAGGTATACATGATTTACACATAGTATTATAAATGAAATTTTTTGGATATAAAAATAGTACATTTACAATGACATATAATGTAGCCTTCAAAAAAAGTGACATGTGATATATAATAGTCATCAATAGTTCTTATGCCAATATTGTAGTGAAAGTTTATGTTAATATAAAACATTAATTAAATCAAAATATCTTCAAACTAATAACTTATCACTTTGCATAGTGAAATTGATGCTATTGATTTATAAATCATATATAATGTTGTTAGTAGCTTATTAGATCTCATGAAATCATTGAAATGAATGAACAATCTTAAAGAATGTAGTGAATCTGGATCCCAATGGGGATGAAGAATATGATGGTTACATGGGTGTTGGGATGATCTACATGGGTGTTGGGATGATTATTGAGAAGAGTGGGGAAAAAACAGATATTAAATTTCAGATTCAGTCGGTGGGCTCTAGTGAATTTAGATTTAGATACAATCCAATTAGATTTAATATTGAATCTAAAAGTTAGGATTCAGTTACACTTTGATTTTCAAATGTAGATATAGGATCTGGCTAAGATCCAACTAATTGTCTTAAAATTATTAATAGAAAAAAAAAAGCTTTAGCCATTTTGATCTAATTTCAACCCAATCTTGTGATTCTCATCTCAAATGTATATATCTTCTTTTTGAGAAACTCCAACTGCTAGCCCACTCCGCAACATTCCAACATTCGTTAGGCCCTGTTGGGCAACAAAATTTGAGGTAACTCATGTGTTGACTAGTCAAAACATTATTTTTCTAAATCATAGGTGTTTTGATTAAGTAACGTTTTAAATTAACAAGTACCTTCTTAGACAACTTTTACAAAAACGTTACCGTAATAATGTGTGAATGTTGAAGCAGCGCTTTATTCCCTTTGTCCCTATTAATTTATCCAGTTTATTTTTTCACAACCTTCAATGTAACACTTTGATCGTTAATTTTTCATGTTTTATCTTGACAAAGCTATAGTATTGTATATTTGTATTAGGTAAAATGTTCCACAAAAGTAATTTATCTCCCAGCTTTGATATAAGAAAGGAAGGACCACAAATCAGTGTGGTGATGCGATGAGGACAACACAAAAACTTCTTTCTTTTATGTCAAGACATAGATGTGTATGTGTTCATTTTGTCACTTAAGAGATTATGTGACCCAAGTGGTGACGCAATTGGATTCAAGTTAAAAGACAACATACATCACTAGCACAAACCTAAAATCAAACGTCATTACCAGATTAGTACACAAAAATTGACACCCAAATTCTCCAAAAACTGTCTACATTCAATGAACTTACAACCCCCAAAATTATGTCACACTATAAAGTTATACCATGCCCAGATCATCTTCTTCCCTGTTACACAACCTCAAAACATCAACTTCAGCAACCCAGATTACAGAAAGATAAACCCAAATGGGAGAAGTTGATCCAGCCTTCATCCAAGAGATTGAGCACAGACCTAAACCCACTGTAATCGAAGCAGATGGGATCCCAGTACTTGACCTTTCTCCCATCAGTTCACTTGATCACTTACCCCAAAACAATTTCACATCCAAAGAAATAGCCCATCTTGTAGCTGAGGTCGGTGATGCCTCTGAGAAATGGGGCTTCTTCCAGGTGATCAACCACGGGGTCCCACTCGAGAAGCTCGAAAAACTCGAGCTTGCTACTCGAAAGTTCTTCGCGTTGCCCTTGGAAGAGAAGAAGAAGGTGAGCAGAGAAGAAGGAAACCCTCTGGGGTATTATGATACTGAGCATACTAAGAATGTTAGAGACTGGAAAGAAGTGTTTGATTTCACTGTCAAGGATCCTACTGTCATCCCTGTTTCACCTGATCAGCCTGAACCTCAGTTTCTGGTTAATCGCTGGCCGGATTATCCTCCCGAATTGAGGTATGTACATCTCTTCGATTAGTCTGTTAATATGTGATGATTTGTGGTTACTGTGGTAAATATAGTAGCCAATTCAAGATACACCCTGTAGGAAAGTAGCCCAGGAGTATGCAGAGGAAGTAGAGAAACTGGCATTTAAGCTGCTGGAGTTGATTGCGTTGAGCTTAGGACTGTCAGCGGACCGACTGAATGGCTTCTTCAAGGAGCAGTCAAGCTTCATTAGGCTCAACCATTACCCACCATGCCCTGCTCCTGAGCTTGCTCTCGGCGTGGGCCGACACAAGGATGCAGGAGCCTTGACCATCCTTGTGCAGGACACCGTCGGAGGCCTTGAAGTGCGGCGAAAATCTGATGGTGAATGGGTCAGGGTCAAGCCCACCCCTGGTGCCTTCATTATCAATGTTGGTGACATTGTTCAGGTGACTTCTTACCATTACATGCATACCTCCTCATGTACTTGCTCAATAATAAAAAAAGAATAATAACACTTTGTTTGTGACTGTGTGTAGGTTTGGAGCAATGACAAGTATGAGAGTGTAGAACACAGAGTGATGGTGAATTCTCAGAAAGATAGGGTGTCTATTCCCTTCTTCTTCAACCCAGCACATTATGTCAATGTCAAGCCCTTGGAGGAGCTAATCAATGAGCAAAACCATGCCAAGTTTAAAGAGTATAACTGGGGAGAATTCTTCTCCAGAAGAAAGCAGAGCAATTTCAAGAAGCTAAATGTTGAGAACATACAGATATCTCACTTCAGGATCACTGAATGAGTGAATATTCACTTAATATTGACAGGAGTAGCTTATGTCTCGCTGCGTGAAATCCACAGACTGTGCCATGCTATCTAGTCCAAGTAACTATAACATATATGTTTGGTTGCCTGTAATGTAATGAGGTTATAATGCAATCAACTATATAATGTAATTAGTTATGCAATATAATGTAAAAAGTGATTGCATTATCATGTTTAGTTCCTTCAAATAGAAAATGTGTATGTAATCATATATATAATAAATTAATCAATTTTTTTTTATGCAAATTTATCAGTACATGTGATTGTGAGTGTGATAAATTGGTTGCAAAGTTATGGGGGGATCATGTTCCGATCCCCTCCCTCTCTACTTAACAATAAAATGAAAAAGCGGTTGGAAGATCCCCAAGATTTGGCGGATTTTATGGACTTAGGGGTGGGTTGGATCCTCATTAAGTTCGCTAGTTTGGCTGATCCTTATACGGCTATTTTCACTCGCATTGATCAATGGATTCGTCTCTATCATTTACCTTAGAAGTTTTGGGTTGGACCCATTTTGAAGCGTATTGTTCGTTCTATTGGCCAAGTTATCAGGATTAATCCTATTACACTAATGCGTAAGAAGGGGAGGTTTGCCCGAATTTACATTAATATTCATTTAACTCGAACCCTCCCTAAGTTAATTTCAGTTCCCACCCTGTGATGATCATTCCAAGTCTTTGTTACTTATGAAGGGTGTTATGGGACATGTGCCTTATGTGGTGAAAAAGACCATCTACTGGAACATTGTCCTAATGTCCCTTCAGCACCCAAACTAGAAGTGATGGTGGAAAAATTTAGAGCTACTGGTCTCAATGAAGGCCCTCCTAGTGGGGAATGGATTTCTATTGCTCCAGAAAAGAGAGGTCGCTCTAGGCCCAATTCCAAACCTCCTCCCCCTTCTTCTGGCATCCGAATCAATGATTCCCCTCCTCATTCTCCTCCTCAACCTATTCCAGATCCGAAGGATAAAGGTAAGGGAAAAGCCAAGGTGTTTGATGAGCTATCATAGTTATTAAAATCCCGATCCCAATCTACAACCCTACGATTTCATGATAAAAAAATCTCGATATGATTCTACTATTTACACACGATCCACGATCTTACATGGATTAATTTCGATCTTAACTACCCTATGAATTCGAGTTAGGATCCCGATTTTAACAACCTTGTGAGCTATTGATGTTTGTGATGATGACGATGAACCTGTACGAGGCCCTCCTTTTGTTGTCGAGGGGAGCTCCTCTCTGCTCGTCCCCCTTTCTTGGTCCCTCCTTAATTTTAGGGGTGGTGGCTCGTCTTTGGCGGCTGTAGATGGGGTTGGTGGCCCGCCTACACCTCATAGACAACCTCCATATCCTTCTCTTTCAGGGACCCTATGTGATGAGGATGTTACTCAATTTATTGGTTATGCTGAGTAAGCCTAAGATGATTTATTTGAGATTAATAATGATGATGAGATGTTCCTTGACTTAGAAGAGGAATTTGGACCTAGCTTGTCTACTGATTCTAAAAAGAAACAGAAGTTTGATGAGCGTGAGGAATTCTCCCCCCACCCTAAAAATTAGTTTTGTTTGTGGTTTAATTCTCACTCTTAGGATTGGTGTTTAATTCTCACTCTTTCTTTCTTTCTTTATCATCCTTTATGTCACTCTTTGTGGTTTTGGGTTTTATTTGACATTTTAGTTTTGTTTGTTGGGGATTCTACTAATTTTCACTTTGATCATTTGCGTTTCTTCTCATTTTTCCTACTAATTACCTTTGATCAATCTTCTCATGCGAGGCAGCTTTTGGCTTGTCTATGGCTCGTTGGAAGGATGTATGGGTTATGCTCTTCCCACCCTAGTTTGTAGTTTTTTATTTTTTTTATTTTTTTTATTTTTTTTTATCTTGTCCGTTTGTTTGACTTCATCTATGTATGTCCTACGGTTTGTGCTGCTTTGTTGGCTTTGCCGGGTTACCATTTAGGATTTTCTCATGCCAAGCTAGTGGGCTCATTTTGCTTTTCCCTGGCCGGATGTGTTTTTCGGTTATTCAAGTTGTCTTGGGCTCCTAGTCCTATTGGTTATTTTAGTTATCGAAAAATGATAAATATCTTGGTTAAGACACATGTTAAATGTTTTGTCATAGTATAAAATCTATATATTTATAAATTAAATTGAAAATAATTAAATGATTGACTTCTATAATTATAATAATATTTATAGATGGTATAAAATCACACTTTTATCTATGATTGTTTTTTAAATTTACAAAAAAGCGTCTAAAATACGTCCAATGGATGAGGTTCATTCGTTAGGGTGTCAATTTTAATTGTTGGTGTAACCAACACATTCCAAACTTCTTATAATTGATAATTAATAATATCTGTAAAAAAAATAGGATTAAAGATGATAATAAAATATTAATTACACTTACAGTCTGTTTGTATTGAGGGTTAAAGGAGGGGAGGGAAAGGGAAGGGAGGAGAATTGTCTAATTTTTCATGTTTGGGAAAACAATTAGAGGGGGGAGGGGAACATTTAACCCCCATTCCCCTTCGTTCCCCTCCATTTTCTTAACCCTCAAAATGAAGAGGAATGAGGGGGAAGGGAAGAATTTTAACATTTGCCCTCCCTTCCCCTTATTAATAAATCCAAACAAGGTTAATCTTAATCACCTCTCTTCCCTTCCCTTCCCCTCCCCTCCATTACCTTACCCTCCTTTCCCATCCCTTCCCCCTCCTAAATTGAATCCAAACACACTGTTAGTGTCTTGCCCCAATACACATATCATCATTCGATAGTTACCTTATTTGTTTAGATGTGGGTTCATTTATGTGTAAAAATTTTCTTTTCATAAGAATATGTGTGTTGAACTAATTAAAATTGGAATATTTATTTTTCATATTATCATATGTATAGATGATATATTAGAAAATATTTATTAAATCATTTATTTTTCAATTTAGTAAACTAAATATTATTATTAATATGATAAAAAAAATCAAGAAAGTTGTGTATTTTTGTCTTAAGCACATATATATAATATATAATAAAGCATTGAACATATGTAAGTTTAATTGTTTAGAGTTTAGGGTTTAGGGTTTAAGCATTGAACATATATTAAAAAAATCAAGAAAGATGTCTAGCTTATACTTTAAAGTAAACTTTTTTGATGATTTTAATTAAGTTCGATGATTTATTAATTATTTTTTTTGTTGCTTTATGTGGGATGGAGTGACTAAAAATATTATTCCATCAAGAAAAAAGACACGAAAAATACTAATAGTGTTTCTTACTGCGTGTTGTATGAAATCATATATAAGTTTAATTGTACATATAGACATAGTTTTAGAAATAAATTAAGATGATATAACTTTTCAAAGGTAACAAATTTGGTAGGAAGAGAGTTTTGGTAGGTATGTAAGAAAAGCAAAACACAATCTTTGATTTTATATGGAGTGTGGTCATGGATTGCACAACCACATTCACTAAAATTCATGACCACATCTCCTGAATACATGGTCACATTTCCTAATACTCATGACCACATATCCATATGTAAAATCAAGAACTACAACTTACTCTTCTCACATTCCTACCTAAACTTTGTTTCTATCGGATCTATACCCTTTTCAAAAACTATTGTTTGAGGATAATGTATATAATTAAGGCGTGAATGGCATGTCCAATACTTTAAAGAGAAAAAAAATCAATATTTGTACTCATATCCCAACCACTTTTCTTTGACCAACTAAACTACCAAATCGTTGATGATGCATATAGATATTTTTCAATGTCATCTTTTAAATTTGTCAACCATATATATATTTATAAAATTTTGTGTTAAATGCAAAAAATAAAAGATTAAGATAAGGACTGGATTTATATATAACATAAACATGAAGGGTGCATATATAAATTTTCCATGTAAGTTTCATGCAAAATTAAAACATTCAATTTTGTGGAAATTTTTATTTTATAAATTGTAGAATCAACCTCTACGACAACTCTTAATTCCCCCGCCATCTTTTTGTTTATCAATCATTTCGATCCGCCAAGATAATGAGTGATTACTTATTGTAAAATAATGGACTTGAACCCAATTCAACTCCAAAAGCTAGCTTAGGAGGTTGAGGCACCCAAGCCATTATAAACACCACAATATAGGTGTCAAAGGCCGATGTGGGACAACTCAACGCTTATACATCCTTCAAATTTCAAAACAAAATTCCAACAATTCATGAATTAAATCCACCTTTAATTTGTTCAAAAGAATGCGGAAGCCGTATAACTAAAACTTTGGGGTGTTTGGCTACCCAACTTTTTGGGTAGCTTTTAGCTTTTGGATAGCTTTTAACTTTTTGACCAAGATTAAAAAGCTACTTGAGGTGTTTGGTAAGTAGCTTTTTATATTAGCTTTTTAGACCCAAAAAGCTAGTTTCAATTTGAGGTAACTTTTCACAAAAAGCTATTTTACCAAATATTTTTCCTACAATCAGCTAATCCAAATAGCTAAAGTCAAACAGCTAATCCAAAAAACTATCTGCTAACAACTATAAGCTAATAGCTAATAGCTAACAGCTACCAGCTACCAGCTGGTTGCCAAACAGAGCCTTTATTTTTTGCAACTCTTTTCTCCCTGTTCCCACGCTACTCGATCTTCCCTCACATTAACAAATGTAGTACTAGCTACTAGTTCACTTCCCCCAGTTTCCCGCGTCCCAGTGCATTCTATTCTCGGTAGATGAATCTAATCTACTCTTTTATTTCATATTAATTATCATATTTGAAAATTATACAATTAAATTTGAAAATCTAAATTATAAAATTTTCAATATATACAATGCATGACTTATTTATATAATTATTATCATTAGATTAATAATGAAAAATACTATTATAAAAATATAAAATTACAATTACTATTAAAATACTATTATTGTAACAAAAAAAAGTCAGCAACAAAACAAAAGTCAAGCAAAATAATTAAGTCAATATTTAATGGAGAGTTGATCATGACAAGGAAAACGAGCATTCTAATATGCAAACGACATTATAACAACCATAGCAATAAAACTAATTAATACTAATAATAATAGCTACTTGTTGATGGTGATGGTTTAGGCCAGCTTTTTTTTCATGTTAAAACCGCCAGACTACAAAGATATCGCACTGGCTCACCACACTTTACTACAAATCATTAATTTTCTCTCTCTTCACTTTTTTCTTCTACTTTTTATATTCTCTCTCCTCACCTACCCCACATAATCTATCACAATTTCACCACACCCACCACAATTCCATCGCACCACACCACATCATACCACAAAAATACCGCAGAAAAGAACAGGGTCTTAGCTGAGTAAGATGTTGAAGCAAAAAGATTCCTGTAGCCACTTGCTCAATGCATCAATAAATTTGTACTCAAACACATGCAGAAAACACCAAAAAAAGGAGAGAAATTAAACCCCATGCAGAAAATAAACATGAGGCATCCAACAATTGTAGTATTTTGCCTCATCCTCTCATCTCTCTTCTTAGACAGTTCTCATGCAAACCCAAAGCATAATCCTCAGCATTTTGTTCTTGTTCACGGGGCATTTGTGGGAGCCTGGTCATGGTACAAGCTCGTTCCCCTGTTGAAATCACACGGCCACAATGTGACAGCCATCGATTTGGCCGCCTCCGGGACCAATCTTTTTCCTATAGAGAAGATCCGAACCTTGTCAGGTTACTCGAAGCCACTGATGGATTTCATGGAATCCGTACCGTCAACTGAGAAGATCGTACTTGTCGGGCATAGCTTAGGGGGAGCTTCGGTATCCCAGGCTATGGAGCGTTTCCCTGAGAAGATCTCTGTGGCTGTCTTCCTAGCTGCTTCTATGCCTGGGCCATCCCTCCCTCTTTATGATATCACTAAGAAGGCACCTCTTTCTCATTTTGGCTGTGGCAATTTACTTTCTGTAAGTCCCACATCCAAAATTTAGGGTGAAATGTCATGGTCTATAAGTCAAGTTGAAAGATATTCTGTAGATCTCTCAAACATGTTTGTTTTGATAGATAGACTTGTAATATTAGTATTTTTTCAGGTCAAACCCAAACTTAAATTAAACCCAATTACGTTAATCAATGTTTTGTTAACCATGAACTCCACTTATTGAAATATAATTTCAAGCTGAAATTTGAAGTCGTCCTTTTTTAGTCCCAAATATTATTATCTGAAATGAAAACGTCAACTTGCATGGAGTTAATCTTGGTAAATGTAATGAAGGTGACGAAGGGTTTGGCATCACCATTATTTGACAACAAGTTCATCTATGGCGATGGACCCAACAAACCCCCCACCAGAGTCATCCTGGGCCCCAAGTATCTTTCCCATGTAACCTATCAGCTGAGTCCACCCGAGGTAATTTCAAATCCTTTACTATTACTATTCGCTCCATTTCATATTAATTGTCATAATTTTGACTTTTACGATCTCCAATGTCACTCTCTGATTGATTTTTTCTTACATAATATTTTATTAACAATTGTAGTATTATAATTCAAAAATTTTGAAATTTGACTGCACAATTTTCAAAGACGACAATAAAAAAAAGCCTTAACTTATTATCCGCTTACAGGATGCAGCTTTAGCAACACTGTTGGTTAGACCGCTTCGAAGAACCACCGGAGAGGAGTTGGTGTTTTCGAAAACGAGATACGGATCAGTGAAACGAGTTTACATAATTTCAGAGAAAGATCAGGTTTACACAAAACAATTGCAGGAGTGGATTATTAAGAAAAACCCTCCTCATCGAATTGAAATAATTAAAGGCTCGGATCATATGGTGATGACATCTCAACCAGCTCAGTTGTTTGCTCTGCTGTTGGACATTGTCAAGGACCAGTAATCGCTTCAAATCTACATAGTAAATAACCTTGGCCCCCTGTCAGTTTGAATTGTGTCCTGGCTAAAAGAAAGAGACAAGGGTAAAATAAACTGTAACTCTTCATTCAACTGTAACAATAAACTGTAATTCAATAATCACCGATTGTAATGTGTTAACAGTGTTGTAAGTCATTGCCAAATACCACTTTGTTCATTTGGTGCCTTGGATTTCAGCCTTTTCTTTTAAGATACGTATGCCAAATAAGCGACCATTTTTGCATGGATTTGTTCATTTCCGCAAATCAACAAATATCCAAATTGGAAAATCTAAACATCTTGGGTTAAGACACATCTTAGGTGTCTTGTTATTGTATAAAACTTATATATATTTATAAATGAAATTGAAAAAAATCACATGATTGACTTCTATAACTACAATAATATATAAATGGTATAAAATCACACTTTTACCTAAATTGTTTAAAATTTACAAAAAGACGTTTAAAATATGTCTAACGGATGAGATTCATTCGTTAGGGTATCAATTATAATTGTTGGCGTAGCAAACATATTCTCCATGCTTCTCTTAATGGATAATTAATAGTATACTGTTAAAAAAAAATTGAAACTAAAAATGATAATAAATATTAATTTAATAAGAAGCAAAATACAACTATTCTTTAGTTGAGTTAAATCTAACTAACATAACCTAACTTAATTTAACTTATCCTTACCTAACCTAACCTAACACAACTATTTAAAAACACCCAAATCAAAAATAATTTTTTAAATAAAAAAATAAAAAAAATAAAAAAATCAAATAATAATATTTTAATATCAAATCAATCCAATTATTCCAACCTGTATAACTTTTTCATTATTTTTCCCCAAAATATACAAATTTTCTTACTAAAATATTTTCACCCAACAACTAACTTAACTCAAATATTTTCTATCATTTCCTATCCTAATTTAACTAACCTATCCTAAACCTAACCTAATAAAAGAATAGGGCGTTAAACAATATCTTGCCCCAAAACATATATGGTCGTTTTTTTCTTACATCCAAATATACCCTTAAAGTGAAGTCATCCATTTGGCTTATTACCAATAAGTAAAGATACACAAAAACAAATTTTTGGAAGCGGTGCCGTGCTTACCTCTTTTGGTTTGTTGCACTTACATGGGGCTGATCTCAGTAACATCGGCTGTATTTTAACAACCAACTAATCATTTAATTGGGTCATGCATTATTTGATCACAGAAAACAGAACATAAAATTGAAGGTAGAAACTGATTCATTCATTCATGTATAAATAGAAAAGCACATGCATGCATGCCCAAAATTAAACACCAAAATAAGTCGATCCTACGTAGGAAGATATGAGAAATCCCGCAATCTTACCTTATTCTCTCATCTTTTCGTCCCTTCTCTTTGCTGGTATTTCTGAACCGACAGCAGAACACCACCTCGGACACCATTACAGTTACCATGAAGATCCCATTCCCAAGCATTTTGTGTTGGTGCATGGGGCTTGTTTGGGAGCATGGTCATGGTACAGACTCATTCCAGCTCTGCAGTCCTTTGGGTACGATGTGACAGCCATCGATTTAGCCGCTTCCGGGATCAATCCTACGCCCTTGAACACGATCCGAAGCTTCTCAGATTACGCAAAGCCACTGATAGACTTCATGGCATCCCTTGCACCAAATGAGAGGGTCATTCTAGTTGGCCATAGCTTAGGGGGAGTTGCTATATCTCAAGCTATGGAGCTTTTCCCTCAAAAGGTCTCCGTGGGTGTCTTTCTAACTGCTATTATGCCTGGTCCCAATCTCCCCTTTTCCCTTATTTTTCAACAGGTAATTCCATAACCTCTACCCCCATGAATTGTGTAAGCTAAGGCAGTACAGCATCATATGGTGTTTTATTATAGGTATGCAATATGGACTACTATATTTTCATGTTGTTGCATGTATATATTGTACGCTTACAAAATTGTGCGTTCAATTCAGCCAAAACATAGGGTTTAGTCACTACTATATACTCTCTCCGTTCCATATTAACTGTCGTCTTTGAAAATTGTACAGTCAAATCTATAGAATTTTGACCATAAATTTTTCAATATATACAATGACTTGTTATATAAAATTACTATCATTAGGTTTATAACGAAAAATACTATCATAAAAGTATAATATTACAATTGTTAATAAAGTATTATGTAAGAAATTATCAATCAAAGAGTGACATTGGAGACCGTGATAGTCAACAAAATGACAAATAATATAGAACGGAGGGAGTATATAAATTTGTAGGGTTTGTTTGTATTTTGGACTCCGAAGTGTATAGGTATTTATTTTCTGGACCTTTGATTTTCATTATTTATTTTTGGGACCCTAAAGTTTAAGGGTTGAATAAAAAAGATCTTAAAGTTTATAGGTTGATAAAAGGTCCATGTAGTGTTTTTCTTTTTCTTCCCGAATTTACCAATTGGCGCCAGAAATAAGGTTAAAACTAATATTGAAGTTATAACACACTTCAAGAGTAAGGTTAAAACTTAAGTTGGATAGTCAAATTGAATGACTTCAAGAATTTAAACTATATCGTCACTCGTTGGAATTAGCAATCAGATATTAATCATTTTCACAGTTTTTACTTCCAAGTCTAAATATTTTGTGCATGGCATCACTTATGATCGTTTTATAACTCATGTAACTCAATCTATGACGAAGGCGTTTGCCCCTGTAGCAACAGCCTTAGACAACAAGGTCTTCTTTGACAATGGCCCCAACAATCCTCCCACCAGCTTCATCTTCGGCCCTAAGTACCTGTCCCAAGTAATTTATCAATTCAGCCCGCAACAGGTAACTTCTCAAATAATTTTAACCCGAAGTCTCAATTAATATAACTAATATAGCTTAAGCTATTAATGTATTAGTAGAATCCTAGTATGACTATGGTCTTCCTAGGATATATAGTCATACTAGAATTCTACTAATACATTAATATAAGCGTAGTTTATATAAATGTAATTAATAGAATACGTACTGACAGGATGCAGTTCTAGCAACCACATTGGCTAGGCCAGTCCCGGTGACCAGTGGAGATGAGTTGGTGTTCACAAGAGAAAAATACGGTTCAGTAAAGAGGGTGTTTATTATTGCAGAATTAGACAAAGTACTACCAAAGCAGACACAGGAATTTATGATTCAGAGAAACCCACCGAACAGGGTTACAACCGTATTTGGCTCGGATCACCTTGTCATGACGTCTCAGCCTGATCAACTTTTGGCTCAATTGTTGCGCATTGCCCGGGACTTCTCTTGATCAGTTGATCTCATCTTTTTGGGAATAAAGCTACGTACGTCTCCATTGTACCTATGTAATGAATAAAAGCGCTACACAACACAAAGTAGTGCTATGAAAATAATACGAGTATCCTTGACTTCGTATAAAATTTAATTATAATGATAAACATTTTGACGCAAGATGGTTCTTAACCATCTTGCATTTTTTGAAAATCACCAATAAAATTAAATGTAAGTGTATTTAAATCATTCTAAATATATGTTTCATTATTTTTAGGGTTACTACAACTTATAAATAATTTAAAAATAATTATTTGTTTATATTTATTTCATAAATATAAAACTATGTCTAAAATATACATTTTCTACCATGATTGATAAAATTAGGCTATTATTATATTTTTTGACCTAGCTAATAAGTATTATATTATTATAATTGATAAATATATATAATTACTAAAGAAACTATTAATAAAAGTTATAAAAATGTGAAATATGACTAATGCAAGATGGTTAAAAACCATCTTGAGTCAAGATGGTTATCATGGTCCATATTTATATTAAAGCCCTGGTCTTTAGAGCAGTAACACTAAGGCTTTGTTCTTTTATACGATTGGTAAGATGTGGAAATGATGCGATGTGGTGAAACTGTTGAAAGTGGGGTGAGGTATGGAATCATATGGTGAAATTTGTGGAAAGTATGGTGGATGTGTTAGATGAGGAAAGAGAATGTAAAAAGTAGAAAAGAAAAGTTAAGAGATATATTGATAATAATTGTGATAATTAAAGTGTGATATGGTATGGTAAAATATGGAAGAATATTGAGTGGCATGGTGAGTTGTTGTATCGCACTACATAAATGAACATGGCCTAAAAAAAATGATTTTGATTCGAGTATTTTTTAGAGATTTGAATAAAATAAAGTAAATAAAATAAAAAATAGGATAAATCTTACTTATCATTTTAAATAATATGGCCTAAATAGTCAAATTTATCCAGACACAACCACTTATGGAAAATCATAAAATTAGGGTATCTTTATATCTTAGGCTACACCACAATTATTACCAATATATATTTTCATTTTTCTTTCTTTTCACTTTTCTCCTATACTTTTCACATTTTCTCTCTTAACCTATTCTACCTACCACAACTTTCACCACAACTCACCATACTTTTTCAAATTTCACTGCACCACATCATTACCACACCGCAACCAACCGTATACAAGAACGGGGCCTTAGCATATTCCTGTTTGTGTGTATAAGATGGTTGATCGATATCATTGAAGGTTTAAAGATGGTCGTATTATGAGTTTTCTATGAGAATAGGCAGTTAGAATAGTTCAGCTAGCTCCTGACTCTCAAGAGAGGGCTTGAGCGAAGTCTCTAACCCTCGAGAGAAGCGAAGTCTCTAACCCTCGAGAGAAGACTTTGGCGAGTCACTGATCCTCGAGAGATGGCTTTGGCATAATTTAATAGTGCAATCTACCCCTCTTTTGCTTGGATAGAATTGGTAGATTAGGACGTTCAAATTAATAAGTTGTTGAATACTGATTTTGCTGCCTGAACATCTTTTATTGCTTTCGTAGTTTGTAGTTACCATCACCATCACCATCTTGGTTAATCTACCTAACTTGAAACACTTGAGTTAGTTCTGAGTGTCTGGAACACAACTCCCTGTGGATACGAACAACCGTACTCCCAGAAGTATGATAACATCCAACCCGGAAAAAAAATCAGTTTTTTACGAACGCGATTTTAACTTTTGACTTAATTGACCAACTACACGGACAAACTATTTCTCTTTTCTATTGTCCGAACTCAGTTTTGACTTGAATTTAGCCCGGTTCAAGTTGTCCAGCCAGGGAAAAAGTTGAATCCAGACATCAATTGCTCATCCAATTTGTTGACCAAACCCGAATTCAGATATATATGTCTTAATCCGAAATTGAGTCGGATATAAGTCATAAATGCGGGTTGTCTCTTGAAATTGGGGAATAGCCATAAATTGAATATGAGCTCGAATGGTACGGAAAGTGTAAGGTTTTCCTTTTAGACCGAACCCAAATTCATTTTCCCGAATTCATTTTCTCGCACAAACTACACAAACCAAGAGGTTGTTGTGTCTTTTGTTAGAATATTTAATTATCCGAACTTAATTTGGGAATCGTTAGGCTTTTCCTTTTGTTAGAATATTCTAATTATCCGAATTGGAATCGGTCCAAACACAAATTTTTGCCCCTTAATCCTAACTCCACTTCATATATTAGTTCAATCGGCCAATTAACACCACTAGGATTGTCATATATCTAGGTTCAATTCTAGTTGATGTCAAATAAAAACAAAAAGCCAACATACACTAGTGGAATTGATTGATCAAGGACCATTTGATATTATTGTCTAACAATTTTTTGAGGCTCTTTGACATGACTTAGCAGCAACCTAACTTGATTCGTACTTAAACCTAATTGACCCAATATTTATTTGAAAAACGCCTAGGCTCAATTTTCACACAATATATATCTACGTGACTCAATCCAAACTCAAACCAATGTGATCCTTACTTATTCAGTAATGTCGATTCACATGGTTAGTTAAATAGGTACATATATATGTTTCACTTTCTACCTACTTACATACATTTAGAAGTTTTTAAAATTAGCAGCATTTACTATAGGCATAACGTGTACTTGTGTTATGGACGTTGTCACTAAAAGTAAAGGAGCCCATTCATCGACAAAGCCAATGCAATGAATGTTAGGTATATATATATGACTATATGCATAATACATTTGGTCCAATATTTCAAATATCACATACGTACATTAGATGAAATGAAACTAGCGGTAACAAAAATTCGGGTTCGGGTCAATTCGATCGGATTCGTACAAATCATACATTTGGACATATTCCCCGCCCAAACACAAACCTTGTCCAAATTTCAAATTCAATTCATATAATTAGCGATCTGTGAACCCGGATCCAAATGTGTTCTGAATCTGCATGAGTTTGTCCCATTTGTCCGAACTTGAATTTGACACAAAATTCAGACAAATCAAATTTCATAATCCATAAACGACCTTACTCTATTTTTAGTTCGAACATTAAGTTTTATCGTTCAAGTTGGAAATTCGGACAAAAAATTGATGTCCAAACCAGGTTTAATTCGAATCCAACATATTGGAGTATGACGAATTTTTGGCAGCGTGAAATGAAAGTGACATTTCTTTTCAATAAATCAATATTTTTCTAATACTTTTTAATTTTTAATATACTATAATTTACATATTAATTACAGAATAAAAGCATAGATTAAACAAATCCATGAGATTAACAAATGCACTCTTAATTTATATATGAAAGTTTAGTTAAACATACATTTGAAAAACTCGCACAGTTATGAATTAAAAATTTAATTTTAAAAGTTTTTCTAATGGGTTTCAAAAAAACAAGTGAATATAATAATTAATAACATTGAAATTTTACCAAATTATTTTTTGTTCCCCGTTGCCGCCAAATTGGAAAATTCAACAAAACCTTCAAAAATTCATTTTCCGCCAAACTACACAAATTGTGTACCAAAATGAAAGCAAAAATTCAAATTTAAGAATTCACCTACTCTGCAAATGTAGCGAACTAAATGGCTACACCTTTATGCAAATGGCTATGCCTTTAAGGTGAATAAAACAATCTATACACCTTTTAAATGTAGTTAATTAAAATTATAAACTCATTTTTTTTTTGCTTCTACATTTGAAGGAGGTGTAACCATTTCGTATAGCTACTGGACCCAATTATTGTAGTGTAATTAGATAAGGTAGACTCATAATCTGATCAACATTTTTGTTTATCATTTTGTTAAATCAATTTTTGTAATTATCTTTTATTATTTAATGGGCGGAAATTGTTTACTATATTTTTAAATTAATTTTTTTTTGTTTAACATGATTGACCATTAAAACCTACAATCACTCTGAGTTGAGTATTTCAAAATTAAAAAAATATTACTTTTATATATTTATTATAGATTAATGGACGGGAATGACATTTTTATTATTTCAATGTTGGGGAGTGACAATTTTTTTTTTCTTTTTGGAAAACTGATTGACAAATTTAATTCAAATCATAACAACAAATTTTAAATTTTAACGATTAACTTGCTGCATTAGGTTTAGATTCCTCTCTACAGCCTAACGTCTTCCACAGCACACTTCATGATGCCCTCACCGCATTCCGTACGGAGGACCTCCACCTGGCTTTCGATTGAAAGCAGCAAAATTGTGAACTCATTCAGGGAAGTATCTTGACAAGTTCCCAAAAAAAAACATCATAATTTATCCAATTCCCTAAAAAATCATCCTCTCTAAAAACATAATTCTCCAAAAAAATATCATAACTTATCCACACCTATCCAACCCAATCCAATCCAATACATCCAAACCTAATTTTAACCAATCCAAAGAACAGGAAGGAACATAAAATTGAAGGTAGAAACTGATTCATTCATTCATTCATCTATAAATTGAACACATGCATGCATGCCCAAAACACCAAAAGAAGTCGATCATACGTAGGAAGCTAGATATGAGAAATCCCGCAATCTTAGCTTACTCTCTTATCTTTTCGTCCCTTTTCTTTGCTGGTATTTCTAAACCGACAGCAGAACACCATATCAGTAACCTTCAAGATACCATTCCCAAGCATTTTGTGTTGGTGCATAGTGCTTGTTTTGGAGCATGGTCATGGTTCAGACTCATTCCAGCTACGCAATCCTTTGGGTACAATTGACAGCCATCGATTTAGCCGCTTCTGGGGTCAATCCTACGCCCTTGAAAACTATCCGAAGCTTCTCAGATTACACAAAGCCACTGATAGACTTCATGGCATCCCTTGCACCAAATGAAAGGGTCATTCTGGTTGGACATGGCGTTGGGGGAGTTGCTATATCTCAAGCTATGGAGCTTTTCCCTCAAAAGGTCTCTGTGGGGGTCTTTATAACTGCTTTTATGCCTGGCCCCGATCTCCCCTTTTCCCATATTTTTCAACAGGTAATTCCATATTTTTCAGTTAAATTCAAGTTTTTACTGCCAAGTCTAAATATTTAGTGCATGGCATCACTTATGATCATTTTATAACTCATGTAACTCAATCTATGATGAAGGCCTTTGCCCCTATAGCAACAGCATTAGACAACAAGCTCTTCTTCGACAACGGCCCCAAAAATCCTCCCACCAGCTTCATCTTCGGCCCTAAGTACCTGTCCCAAGTAGTTTTTCAATTCAGCCTGCGACTGGTAAGTTATCAAATAATTTTAAACCAAAGTCTCAATTAATACAGCTAATATAGCTTTAGTTATTAACGTATCAGTAGAATTCTAATATAATCATGTAAAAAGTAAGTTTAGTTTATTAAAAGTAATTAATAGAATACGTATTGACAGGATGCAGCTCTAGCAACGACATTGGTTAGGCCATTCCCGTTGGTCAGTGGAGATGAGTTGGTGTTCACAAGAGAAAAGTACGGGTCAGTGAAGAGGGTATTTATTATTTCAGAATTAGACAAAGTAATACCAAAGCAGACACAAGAATTCATGATTCAGAAAAACCCACCGAACAATGTTACAACTGTATTTGGATCGGATGACCTTGTCATGACGTCTCAGCCTGATCAACTTGTGGCTCAATTGTTGCGTATTGCCCAGGACTTCTCTTGATCTCATCTTTTTAGGGATAAAACTACGTACGTCTCCATTTATACGTATGTAATGAATAAAAGCGCTACACTAAGTGGTTGTATGGAAATGATACGAGCTAGTATCCTTGACTTCGTATGAAATTTAATTATATATTTGTATTAAAGTCCTGGTCGTTAGAGCAGTAACACTAAGGCCGTGTTTTTTTGTGCGATTGATAAGATGTGAAAATAGTATGGTATGATGAAATTTTGGGAAATGCGGTGAATTAAAGACAAAAGAAAACTTATTTTATATATATATATATATATATATATATATATATATATATATATATATATATATATATATATATATATAAATAGGCTTGTGTAAGGGTTGTGTACCAAAAATTGTTTGAGCAGCCTAGCTGCTTATTTATCTGTTAACTTTTGTTCACATATGAATTTACTTTTTTGTCCCCAAATATAATATAATAACTAAGGCTGTTAAAAAAAACTCGCCCCAAAATACCCGATTCAAAAATTCACAAAAATTAATTTAAAATTGAAAAAAGTGAAAAATAATAATAATAATAATAATAATAATAATAATAACAATACAATACAATAATAATAATAATAATAATAATAATAATAATAATAATAATAATAATAATAATAATAGTAACAAACAATTCCAACTGTCTAGGAACGAAAACTGAGGAAGAGCTTGGGCAAGACGTATGAAGCATTGTAGCACAGGAGTACTGCTGTTTTTTCGGCTGTCATTAACAAAATGAGAAAGTAACCTCGTCCAAGTCATCTATCACCAAAGTCGATCATTCCTTTTCTACAAAAAAAAGTCGAGCATTCCTTTTCTCAAAAGACAAACAAAAGTCGACCATTACTTTTCCAAAAAAATTGAACACTTTTTTGGATATTCGCTCAATATATAATATTCAAGTATAAAATTTGACCCTTAACGTCATTAATTTCTTGAAATATATAATGCTCTAGTATATAGAAAAAAATTTATCATTAGAGTTATAATAGAAAATACTATAATATTTATATTCTGTAGTGAGAAAGAAAGGTATTAACAACTATAATAGAAAATACTATAAAATTTGTTGTATGTTTGATATGTCTATTTTAAGGATAAACTTGCTCACACTGAACTGTAACTAGACGTGATATTTTAAAATGTAAAATATAGATATCTTGACGTAAGATAGTTAATAATCATCTTTCTTTTTACCTAAATCACTCATAAAGTTAAATGTAAGTATATTAAATAATTATAAATGTATGTTTCATTATTTTGAGGTTTATTACTACTTATAAACAACATAAAAATAATTATTTATTTATATTTTTTCATATATAAAGCTATGCATAAAATGTGCATTTTCTACTATGATTAATAAAATTAGGCTATTATTTATATTTTTTGACCTAATTAATAAGTATTATACTCTTCTAAATTACAATTGATAAATATTTTTTTCGAATATTGCAAGCCAAAGGCTTAAAGGTTCGCAAAATACAGCAAAACCGCAATACGCAAGCAGCCCACCCAAAAGACATATGCCTATGAAAAAAACTAAAAAACATAAGCAATACAACAAGAATTTACTACAACCAAAAACTTTCTCAGTCGGCAGCGATCACAAAAGATCAACTTCACTTGGGTGAGCCATCGAGGAATCTTACGCCTATATCATTGCCAATAATCCTTTTTTCTGGGCTCAACCTCAACATCAATATCATAAAGAATGTCATCTTGCAAGTTGTTTGCGCGCCTGTTCTTTCTAGCTTTCTGTCCATTCTTTTGGCCAAGAACAGCTCTACAAGTTGCATCTCTGACAAGTTGTCACTTAGATTTTATTAACATGTTCTGTTTTCTCTTATTCCTGACTTTACCATTCCTGGTCTCAAGAATGGAATCCTCAAGATCTACAATTGATAAATATATATAATTATTACGGAAAATATTATTAAAAATTATAAAAATAAGAAATATAAACAATTCAAAATGATTATTAACCATCTTGAGTCAAGATGTGTATCATCATCCACTTAAGATGTGTATATTAGACGAAAATGCATGATGCATAAAGCAAGACACTTGAAATGTATGTATTTCAGTAAGAAAGTTTATTGTTCTTCTATAAATTATTGAAGATGAACCTAATGTGAGGGGCACCAAACGAAACTGAATGGAGAAATACACGATACATGTAATTCTCGTTTCTCTCATCCTCACATCTTGCTGTTTCCATGGCTGTGTCTCTGAATCCTCAGAGCGGAAGCCTAAGCATAATCATCGAGAAAAACCCAAACATTTTGTGCTTGTTCATGGGGCTTGTTTGGGAGCATGGTCATGGTACAGGCTCATCTCCCCGTTAAAATCATACGGCCACAATGTTACAGCCATTGATTTAGCGGCTTCCGGGATCAATCCTGCACCGGAGACGGGCATCCGAAACTTCTCAGATTACTCGAAGCCACTGATGGATTTCATGGAATCCATACCCTCAACTGAGAAGGTCATACTTGTTGGACATAGCTTTGGTGGAGCTTCCATATCTCAGGCTATGGAGCTTTTCCATCATAAGGTCCTTGTGGCTGTGTTTCTGACTGCTACTATGCCTGGCCCCAACATCCCACTTTCTCTTATTCTTCAAAAGGTAAATTCGTACGATGATACGCGTCTTGAATCAAAATGTTTAATGACCATATTGAATGTGGATATACTTTATATTTTAATGATTTTAAATACTCCCTCCGTCCCAAATTAATAGACACTTTGACTGAATTTTGACTGTTAATTACTCACAAATTATAATGAGTTACAATATGAAATTGCCATCATTAGAAAGATATTTTACTAAAAATTATAATGGAACTAATTTTATATTGTAACTCGTTGTAATTTGTGAATAATTAACAGTCAAAATTGAGTCAAAATGTCAATTAACTTGGAACGGAGGGAGTACATATTTATCAACAATAAGAATATAACATTTAATTTATTGGTTATGTCAAAAAGTATAAATAAAAACCTATCATAATAAGATACAAAATGTGTATTTTATGCATAATTTTTTATTGATGAAAATATATAAATATAAAATTATTTTTATGTAACTTATGAGTGATAATAATCCTCAAAGTAATGAGAGACATATTTATAATAACTTAAATATGCTTAAATATAATATTCAAAGTGGTTTAAGTGAAATTCAAGATGAGTAATAATCATCTTGATTCAAGACCCTTAGCATTTTCAAATTCATGATCCCAACCCCATGCATGCATACGCACCCACCATATGAATATAATAAACATTTATTAATATTAATAAATAAATTATATAAATTTTGGCGCGTCTTGCCTTAATAATGTACTTACTCCATTTCATATTATTTGTCACTTTGGGATTGTTGAGGGAGTATCAATATTACATAAAAGAATATAATAGTTGAAAATAAAATGATATTAAATTAGTCCATAATTAATAAATAACTAACAGTAAGAAATATGAAAATTAATTAACGAGTGTCAAATTTTATTAACTAGTAATTACATCAACCAAATTACAAGATGACAAATATTATAGAACAAAAGAAATTATTTAAAGTAGTAACGAATAAAATGATCGAAATTGATGGAGTAATAAACATGTAAATTGGCCACGGAAGGCATGCATGAATAGAGTCTAAGCGATTTGGGTTCTAATATATACTATACAAACTGCAGCTAGATTCATAATTGAACTTTTTTTTTTTGAAGTCCATTTTATCTATAATCGTATAACCATGCATATTATGACTCCCAATTTTCCTAAATCTTATTGAGTATGCTCAATCAGATTTGAAATGAGCACTAAACATAATTTGAATTCCGTTTGCTCGTAAGGCGGTAAGCAAAGTGGCATCTACACTGGACAACAAGCTCCTCTATGAGGAAGGCACCAACAAAGCTGCCACCACTTTGGTTATTGGGCCCAAGTACTTATCTCAAGTAATCTACCAATTTAGCCCGGTAGAGGTACGTATATATATATATATATATATAGCTGATTAATAATCATATTAACTCAGAATACACACGTATACATACGTACACAAGAACATATGATAATGAGAAATAGTTTCTTGTCAAAATATAAAAAGTAACATAATCAATATGAGAAATATAAGGACAGAAGATCTGTACGTGTTGATATGATGTGCAATAAGGGGACATGGTGGTTAACTAATCTATAAGGCCTCGCTTTTTTATGCGGCTGGTTATTTGCAGTTTCACATCTTACCACAACTTTTCGTATTTCACTACAATCCACAACAACTCACCACAATTTACTATTTCAATTTTAACTTATCTTTTTATTAAAAGTTATACTTTATAATTTTAAATATAACAACCCATTTACAATTATTTACACCACAGTATTCTACAATTCATCACAACCTTCCACATTCCACCACAACTTTCCCCAATTCACCACAATTTTCAAATTTCTACCACACCACACCGCAAACCATGAACCAACCATATAAAATAACGGGGCCTAAGTCTTGTACCTATGTAATATCCACGTAGATCATGTGCATGATGGTATTTTCATATCAATGATGCTATTTCTTATGCACACATAGATATATAACGTACCCTTACTTAAGTGTGTATTCATCAACTGACAGGATATAGCTCTTGGAACCATGTTGTTCAGACCGTTCCGATTGACCAGCGGGGATGAGTTGGTGTTTTCAGAAGGCAAATATAAAAAGGTGAAAAGGGTTTTCATTATATCAGAAGATGACCAAGTTCTACCAAAGAAGTTACAAAAGTGGATTATAAAGAAAAACCCTCCAAATATGGTTAAAAGAATCCGAGGTTCAGATCATATGGTTATGATGTCCCAACCAGATCAACTTTTGGCTCATCTACAGACCATTGCTCGACACTTCTAGCTTCACCTATAAGTGAGACTATGTTGAGGCCACCCAAGGCTTTGCCATAATACCCTAATTAGTCTAATCTATCTTTTGTATATCGATCTCTAAGCATAATGCTTTTTCAAATAGGCCGGGAAATACTAAGACTAAAAGCTCATTGAATTGTTGTGCTGCACATCCTTCCTATAATGATATCTAATGTAATTCATATGTATGAATAATTGCACTACATATTCCTACGTATATTTGCTATATTTGTTATATTATCTTTTTAAACTATTTTCC
This sequence comes from Portulaca oleracea, assembly GCA_029582165.1. Lineage (NCBI taxonomy): Eukaryota > Viridiplantae > Streptophyta > Magnoliopsida > Caryophyllales > Portulacaceae > Portulaca > Portulaca oleracea. Next base: position 38,924,694 of record CM055876.1, read on the forward strand.
CTGTAGGTTGGATCAATAAGACTTGTCAATTGCTTTATACCGAAAAACATAATTAAATAAAAGTCTTCCAGAAAAATGGTCAAGCAATTGCAGGCCTAAAGATTAATAACTTAAAAATGTTTAATCAATTTAATAAATGTATCAAATCAGCAAAACAGCTCATTATTTGTTTGATATAGACAAACAAAAGTTTATAAATACGTACAAAACAAGATTTGCCAATTCATTCTTCTATTTTTTTTAAAGATAAGATCAATGGAGGAAATAAGAAAACAAATCAATCTCATAGCTGAGTTAATTAGATCGATCCACATTTTCTTTTAAAAGAAAACTAGTTAAATACCGATTCATCGCCCTATAAATCGATAAGCAAATACAAGCAAAACAAACAGATTTGACCTACAATCAATACAAATCCACCCAAGGAAGGAAAGAAGATGAAAATTGACCCAGGTATTCTGCTGTCCATCATCCTTATGTCCATCTTCTTAGCTGGTGCTAATGCATCCACAGAGAACCAATCTAAGCATTTTGTGCTGGTTCACGGCGGCGGCTTGGGTGCTTGGTCATGGTTCAGGCTCATTCCTCTACTTAAATCATCCGGCCATAATGTGACAGCCCTTGATTTAGCTGCTTCTGGGATCAATCTTTTTCCTTTTAACGACATCCGAAACTTGACAGATTACGGTAAGCCATTGATGGATTTCATGGCAACCATCCCTGCAGATGACAAGGTCATACTTGTCGCCCATAGCTTCGGTGGAGGTCCTGTTTCTCAGGCTATGGAGCTTTTCCCAAACAAAATTTCTGCTGCTGTCTTTGTTACTGCTGTTATGCCTGGTCCCTCTCTTCCTTTTGGTGTCATTCTTCAAAAGGTAATTCATCGCTCTCATAATGTTAGCTTAATTAGGGTATGTTTGGCGTATGTTTGAAATAATGAACTTGAGCCTAATTCAACCCCAAAAGCTAAATTAGGAGGTTGAGGCACCCAAGCCATTATAAACACCATAATATGGGTGTCAAAGGCTGATGTGGGACAACTCAACACGCCCCCCTTCACCACGAGGCGCAGACAACTGTGGGCGCGGTCCCAACATCAATGACACTGGCTCTGATACCATGTGAAATAATGGACTTGAGCCCAATTCAACCCCAAAAGCTAACTTAGGAGGTTGAGGCACCCAAGCCATTATAAACACCACAATATGGGTGTCAAAGGCCGATGTGGGACAACTCAACAGCATGTACCTTAACCTTAGGGTAATTTGAATAACAGCTTCGGTCTAACTTACTGTCTTATAATTGAAAATGCAGCTTCTACAGACACTTGCTGGGCCATCAGCATTAGACAACAAGTTTATCTTTGATAACGGTCCCAACAATCCTCCCACCGGGTTCCTTCTAGGTCCCGAGTACCTGTCACAAAGACTCTATCAGCTCAGCCCGCCGGAGGTAATTAAGCAACTAATTATATTAAACCTTGAAAGATTAATTATATGTATACCAAAAATAACATTATATAGTAATACATGTTGACAGGATGCAGCGTTGGCTGCCTTGTTAGTGAGACCGCTTCCATTGGTGACCGGAGAGGAGCTTGTATTTTCGGAAGATAAATATGGATCGGTGAATCGAACTTTTATAATTTCGGAAAAAGACTTGGCTATTCCGAAGGAGTTGCAACAGTGGATGATAGAGCAAAACCCTCCGAATCAAGTTCCAAGTATTGGAGGGTCTGACCATATGGTTATGTCGTCGCAACCAGTTCAACTTGCAGCTCGTTTAGCGGACATTGCTCGGAACCTCTCTTGATCCGTTAATACGGAAATGTATATCGATCATTGATGTTTAATTTGCGTTGTTTGATTTTTGTGTGAGTGTTATTACTTGTATGAAAATTCAAAAGGTAACTATTGCTGTAAAATAAGTGGGTTTCCTGCTTCTGATAGGAAATTAAACACAAGTGCTATATGTTCGATTCACTGTCAGCATGGACCCGCTCCTTTTCCTTAATTTGATGCTGCGTTTGACTCTGTTTCCTTTTAAACTGTTCGATAAAAGTTATGGTGCAAATCAGAACCGAAAGCGAAATATAAAATGCTACACAAAATATCGAGAACAATAATATAATGGTAGTCATAAATGAGAGATACTATAATAAAAATTTTGATAATAAATTAAGAAAACACGACCTATTGAAGACTCATTCATTATCGAGAACAATAATATGATGATTTCCCAAGTACATTTAATTTACCCATTCGTTACATATTAATTGTCGTCTTTAGAAATCGTGCAGTCAAATTTCAAAAATTTTGATAATAAATTTCTCAATATATACGATGAGTTGTTATATAAAATTATCACCATTAGATTCATAATGAAAAATACTATCATAAAAGTAAAATATTGTAATTGTTAATAAAAATTATCACAATTAATATGGAACGGAGGAAATAATTATTTTTTATATTTATTTAATAAATGTTATGGATAAAATAAAAAAATTGTAGTTATTGAGATTAAAAAGTGACAATCTAATTGTCATTAGATAAGAAAATTTAGTTAAAATGTCAGATAAAAGAGAAAGGTGTGTATTATGTGCGTGGGCAATGGTGTTTATAAGATAAGATGAGACTTCAAGGATAACTGTTTCTAGGATCGCTGACTGACCCCACACATCACCACGAGTTTTTCCAGCGTGTTTCGTGTCTTTAATTACTCACATACTACCTGAGAATACTTACCAAAAGGTCACTCATCTACTCCCAATCAAGCACAATTAACTGAGGAGTTCTCAACGGATGAACTACCTTAAAAGAAGATGCACTTTAATGATATTATAGTCATTTCAATCCTTTTAACCACGTTTTAACCACATACATGGGATATTACAAGTGTTTATAGGATAAGAGATGTCAGTAATTTGTTTTCCTTTAAATAAGAATATATTCTCCCTCCATTCTTATTTATTTTTCCACTTGACTAATATTTTTTTTTTCTCTAATAGTAGTAATTATTTGTCATTTTACATTCCTAATGTGGTAACTTTTAATAATTATACATATCATCACTCTTTATATTTTCCATCCCTCATAACTAATTTTAACAATTTAAATAATTTTATAATTATTTTTTCTTTCTAACTTTGTTGGTTGTCTAGATATCTCCCAATTTTTCCAAAGCGGCCATTAAATAAGGACGGAGGGTGTATTTTTACAAAATTTATAATTCAGAATTAATACACATAATAATTAATATCCTTTTTTCAAAAGTAAGGTGATCCTTTATCCCCTTCGGCCCTGTTCTTTTATACGGTATTTTGCGGAATGGTGTGGTGGAATTGTGGTATGTTATTGGTATATGGGGAAGGTGAGGAAAGAGGATGTAAAAAGTAGAGGAGAAAAGTGAGGAGAGAGAAAAGTGAAGAGAGAGAAAAGTAATGATTTGCAGTAAAATGTGGTGGGTTGTAACAAATTGCGATAGATTGTGGCACCGCAGTTTGCCAACCGCAGAAAAGAAAAGGGTCTTATTTGTTTATTTTGTGTATGGAGCTGACACTTAGTCTTTGACTTTACTTTTTTGCAGAATCAATCAATTACTTTATACAGAAGAAACACAATTAAATAAAGGTACCCCATCAAAATGGATAAGCAATTGCAGGCTGAGAGATTTATAACTTAAAAATGTTCAATCAACTTAACAACTATAGTAAACCAGTCCAAGAATGTGGCCCCAAAAATAAATAAAACATGCAGCTCATTTGTTATTTGATCTGGACAAACAAAAATTTTAAAAAGAAAAAACTAGACTTACCAATTCATTCTTCTATTTTTCATAGCCGAGTTAGAAGAGCGAAATCTTTAAAAACTTGTTAAAACTACCAATTCATTCCTCTATAAATAGAGAAGAAAATGCAGGCAAAACAAACAAAGAAACACACCATCAATACAATCCCAACAAAGGAAAGAAGATGAAAATTAACCTAGGTATTCTGCTGTCCATCATCTTCACGTCCATATTGTTAGCTAGGGTTAGCGCCTCCACAGAGAACCAATCCAAGCATTTTGTGCTTGTTCATGGTGGCTGCATGGGAGGATGGTCATGGTTCAGGCTCATTCCTCTACTTAAATCATACGGCCATAATGTAACAACCTTCGATTTAGCCGCTTCTGGGGTCAATCTTTTTCCCTTGGACGACATCCAAAACTTGACAGATTATGGTAAGCCATTGATGGATTTCATGGCATCCATCCCTGCAAATGACAAGGTCATACTTGTCGGCCATAGCTTCGGTGGAGGTCCTGTATCTCAGGCTATGGAGCTTTTCTCGGACAAAATTTCTGCCGCTGTCTTTCTTACTGCTGCTATGCCTGGTCCAACTCTTCCTTTCTCTGAGATTCTTACCAAGGTAACTTATAACTTCCGTGCTATATATAAGGAGTAGGTAACAAGGTCTAAAATGAAAGTAACTATATTTATAGTTTGGTGTACCTGGTACACAGGAATAGGGCATTTTAAATCAAGGGTTCTAATCAATTAAAAATGCGTTTGGTTGGTCAAAATCCAGGGAAATAGTCAATTTTCACAAGTTGACTTAATTTCCCTGTGTTTAGATGTAGTTTGACCTTTCACGGAGGGCCCGCAATTTCTTATATGTTCCAAAGGAAAATTTCCCTTAAGGGGGTCTAAGGGAAATTTTTTTCTGGGGAAATCTTTCTCATGGAAAACTTTCCTAAGAAAATTTTCCTCAGGAAAAATTTCCATGGAGTTTCTACCAAACATTCTCTAACTTAATTATAGCGGTCTCATAATTATAATTATAAATGCGTACAGGGACTTGCGAATGTGTCAACAGCACTGGACAACAAGCTTATCTTTGATGATGGTCCAAACAATCCTCCCACCAGTTTCCTTTTAGGTCCCCAGTTCCTAGCGCAAAATCTCTATCAACTCAGCCCACCTGAGGTAAGTAACTAGTCATATATTGAACCTTGAAAGATTAACTATGTTTCAAAATTTATCATGAACATGCAGTAACATACATAGATCGATGTATACCACAAATAACGTTAACAATTTATACTGACAGGATGCAGAATTGGCCGCCTTCTTAGTGAGACCGCTTCCATTCGTGACCGGTGAAGAGCTTGTATTCTCCGGAAATAGGTATGGATCGGTGCATCGAATTTTTATCATTTCAGAAAAAGACATGGCTATTCCAAATGAGTTTCAAGAGTGGATGATCCAGCGAAATCCCCCGAATGAAGTTCTTCGCATTGGAGGGTCCGATCACATGGTTATGTCATCGCAGCCTTCTCAACTTGCAGCTCGCTTGGCGGACATTGCTCGGAACCTCTCTTGATATGTTAATATGGAAATGCATTCCATGATCTTTCTATATAAAATTCTGCCATTTTGTATCGCATTTAAGCTTTGTACGCCCAGTTTGATTTCTGTGTGTATATGTATCAACGAAAATAGGTATGTTATTGTTGTACAATAAGTGGGTACCAACTTCTGGAAACATTTGTGTTATATGTTGGATTGAATATTGATTATCTATTTCGATTTGTTTTGCTTTGCTGCTTAACGAACAAATTTGTACTAATGACATGCAAAATAAACAATTAGCAATATGTAAAATAAATTTACATTAACTATATGCAATTTTACACTAGCAAATTATAAAACAAATTTACAATTAACTGATCAAGTAAAACGAACTTACATCAGTTATAAGATTAACATACGTAACATGATATATAGTAAATCATAGCTAATCTAAATTTAACAATATGTCATGATACATAATCATATTGACTCTAGCTTAGGGGACATCAATCTCCCACATGATCCATCGAACCTAAAAAACTTAAGTTGCCATCACCTAGATAGGTGAACGGTGCATGACCTAAGTACACGCGCCTCTCATTGGTGGTGTTTCATGGTTCTCTTGTCGAGTTTTCACTGATCGGGGTAGGAAGCATGTCTTGAGGGAGAAGGATGACAGAAACGTCCCTCCATTGGTGGTGCGTGGCACATATGTGCCACTCCCTCGGCATTTCTCTTATGGGTATACATCCGATTTTACTCAAAATCTTCTTTCTTGATTTTACTTCAAAACCTTGTCTTTTTGAATCTTACTCAAAAATTCAACTTCTACCCCTTTTTGTTTAACCTAAAACAGATGAACATTGGTATGATGTTGGTTGATTCTAATTAATTTTGGAACAGGTTCGAGTAGGGGAAAAAGTACAGAAAAAAAAAATGAGAGTAGATTAGGTCTAGGTAGATTGTCAAATAAGAATTCACAAATTCGTTATCATAAAGATAAAACATAGTTTATAATTTGAGGGAGAAGGCAGATAGAACCCAAAGGATTGAGTTTACAACATACAGACGTACATTAGTTCATATAGGTGGATCCAAATCACATAGCTAAGTTGTTGTTTTGGGCTAAAAAAAAAGACTGCGTATGCACATACCTTATCATGTATAAACTCACAGCTCATTAGTCATCAGAAATTACTCGACATACATATAAACCCTATAAACACATAGTTTGCTTAATCTGGATAGGAATACAAACACATAGTTTATTAACATGGGGATAAGACAGAAAGTTTGTATGGGATGGTCATGAAGATGGGCACGTATTCGATCTTGGTATAAAAATAAAGATGAAGTTTATCATTCTAGACAAGCACTTGTATGGACATGAATAATAAACACATAGATTAATATTATCATGTTTAGACAGAAATAAGGGTGTGTTTATTATTCTAGACAAGCACTTGTTTGGTTTGGTTTTTTGGTTTTTGGACCCTCGACTTTGGGGTATTTATTATTTGGTACCACGCTTTTCAAAATTTATTTTTTGGACCTTGTACTTTGGGTACCCAAAAAATCTAGCCCAATCTTAAGTTTTACTCCGGCAAAGGGCCAAAATACACATAAAATGAGTTTCCTAGGAAAGTTAATTAACTTTCCCATGTTTTGGAGTAAAAATAGGTTGGGAAAATTTTTAACTAGGGCCCACAATTTCCCCATGGATAATAGTGAAAACTTTCCCAAGGGGGTGTGGGAAAGGAAAACTTTTTGTAACTTAATTTCCCAAAATGCCCCTAAAAATATATTTTATAAATTAATATATAAGGATAATTTGGACATTTCAAATAAACTTTTCCTACAAACTTTACCATGTTAACTAAACAAATATTTTTCCCAGCAAAAACTTTCCTAGGAAAAACTTTTCCAAAAAAAAGTTTCCTAGAAAATATTTTTCTGGGAAACAACCAAACGCACCATAAAAAAAAAGGAAAAACATGTAGTTCCTCGAATGAACACAAAGTTCAACTAAACTACTTGGATCTAAACCTAAACTCATCAAGATTTGCTTCTCTATGTCACCTGTTGTTGTTTCATTGAATTTGCTTTATTAATAGACTCACGATTCGACTTTGATTATTATGGACTGGTAGCAAGATCAAGCCTTAGACAAGCAAAAACCTAATTTTAATTAACCTCCGACATTATAACAATGAAAATGACACTTATCCTAATAGCAAGGATATTAATACATCGGATCGAGTAGAAGAACTAGCTTTGCTATATTATTCACACAATAAGATTCTCATCGAGACATAATTAAAGGGTTCTATTTTATGTGTGTTGAAAGACGTAAAATAGAGAAATCATCTTTTTTTTCAATTAATCTTTTCGAACTCGCCTCCCCCTCATTTCCTTTTTTTTCCTAATCCAAACACAACTATTAACTCTTTTTAGTCCAAACAAGATTAAAATAGGTGGACGGGAATGAGGGGTGTTTGTAGAAAGACCAAGCTTGTTGGGTCGATTTGTTGCTTGATACTATCTTCATCCCTAAATGAAAATGAGTGTCAACTTAACTGAGTTTAAACCATTAATTAATTATAAATTACAATGAGTTACAATAATTGAAACGTAACTACCACGTTATTCTACTGTAAATTTCAATATTGTTAATTTTATATTGTAAGTCATTAAAATATCCAAATCAATAATTTAGTAATTGAGTTAGCAAATTTACGTGAACTAACATGAAAGGATATGAATAACTTTTAAAGATTATATAAATTTTTAAAGGGCATTTTTTACCAAAAAATATGAAATGTTACTCCAAACGTTAAATGTTAACTTTATTAACCTTTCACAAAATGCTACTTGAAATACTAAATACTAATCAAAGTGTTGCCTTGCCGAAAGCTAATATTTATGCAATTAAAATTTTAACTATGTCAAAACGCTAAACGCTACCGAAACACTACTTGGAACATAACCTTTTGTTAGAGTTATATCGAGAAAATTAATTTGCGGAAGCAAAAATAAGATGACTACAATAAATCGAGAAAAATAAATGCAAGATTAAAGAGGACAAAAATTTAACGTGGAAACCCAAATCGGGGAAAAACCACGGACGGCACAAGAACAAACGAATCCACTATGGTAGAGAGTACAACGAACGATCTCACCCCGAGATCAACACCAAGAGAGTAGAACAACTCACACAAACTCTCACAATTACTCTTACCAATGGGAATACGAAAACTACTGAATTTTTTGGATGATTACAAAAGATGGAGAAGACTCCCTTTTATAGGGAGGACACACCTAAAACCCTAACCCTAACTTGATTCTCACTCCAATTAGATTTAGAATCTAATACAATTAGGAAACCCAATATGATAAGGAAATCTAAATAATATCCTAATACAATTAGAAAACAAATAATTACGGAATCAAGAGACTGGGTAATTTTGGGTCACTTTCTAACACCTTTGTCTGTACGTAGGATATATTCCTGCAGTTTTGTTTGTGTCACTATGGCGTGTACTCGTTACCTTTGAGATTTGTATATTTGGCTACAAGATAATGAAGTTCCCTGCAGCTTCTCAATTTTGTTGACTTTCGGATTAATTACTGGCACAATGGTTTTTAGAATAATTAATATGCAACTTTCAATAGTAAATAGTTAACCGCTACATTGATGCCAAAGCAATCCTTAATAAATCAAATCAAGACTTTAAGTCGATTGGTTCTTAATAAACTATCCCAATATTGTAATCAAAGTGTACTTTGGTCTATTTGTTTAGACTTTACTTGCGGTCAATGCATTGACCCAACCCATACCTCTATAAACTTACAAGAAAAATGCAGGCCAATTCAAAGAAATCCCATGGGGAAGAACATGAGACATGCTGTAGTTCTTGTTCTTCATATCCTCGCATCTGTTCTCTTCGCTGATGTTTGTGCATATAAAGTTCAGAACCCTAAACATTTTGTGCTGGTGCATGGGGCTTGTTTAGGAGCATGGTCATGGTACAAACTCATTCCGCCATTAAAATCATACGGCCACAATGTCACAGCCATCGATTTAGCCGCTTCTGGGATCAATCTTTTTCCTATAAACGACATCCGAAGCTTCTCAGATTACTCAAAGCCACTCATAGATTTCATGGAATCGATCCCGAAAACTGAGAAGGTAATACTTGTTGGACATAGCTTTGGTGGAGCTTCAATATCTCAAGCTATGGAGCTTTTCCCAGAGAAGATCTCTGTGGCTGTCTTTGTAACTGCTGAAATGCCTGGCCCCTCCCTGCCTTTGTCAGATGCTGTTCAAAAGGTGACCAGTAACCTCTAAAATTTACTGAGCCCAACCGTGCATAATTGGATTTACACATATGAATTACAAAACTCAACTTATTTGGGTTGTATGATCCTGGAATACATTTCCATATTAACCATATCATGATTTATATTTCGAGTTGTTGAATTTGTTATTTTAGTATGATTTTGTTACTTAAAATTTGATTTGATATATATATGTAAGGCTGGTTGATGGCATTCTCACTAACGCATTCTTATAATAATATATGTAAAAAAAGTCGGTGGCCAATTTTGGGTTTGCACTGGACAATAAGCTGAGCTTTGACAACGGCCCAAACAATCCTCCCACCAGTTTCATCTTCGGCCCTCTCTACACATCGCAAGTAGTGTATGAACACAGCCCTCCTCAGGTAATTAATTAAGTTAATTAGACCACTAATTAATCACATGTACATGCATGTATATGTGTGTATGTTTTCAAAAATCAGTAATATAAATTGCACTAATTGGCATGCAGGATGCAGCTCTAGCAATCATGTTGGTGAGGACACTCAGATTGACGAGTGTAGCAGATGTTGTGTTCACGGAAGCAAAATACGGGTCTGTGAAACGCGTTTTTATCATTGCAGAGAAAGATCGAGTTATACCCAAGAAGGAGCAAGAATGGATGATTGAGAAAAACCCACCTAACCAGGTTAAAACTATTTTAGGGTCAGATCATATGGTTATGACTTCTAAACCAACTCAGCTTGTGGCTCATTTACTGGACATTGCTCGAGACTTCTCCTAATTTTAGAGGCAAAGCTATGTTAACTATGCATGTCGTGGCCTACACAACCTAAATATCTATTGTGTGCATATATACATACGAATAAATACCATGTATAAGATATATACTTCATTCGTCCCAAAATAAATGTATGATCCCAAAATAAATGTATCGTTTGACCTTTTTACCATCATTAATGCAATACTTTAATTATTGACTTTGCCTATTTTATTTTAACAAAACTTGTAATATTATATTTAATATTCTTACAAAATTTAAAATTTTATTTCATAATATTTGAGTATTAAAGTAGATGTTGGATAATTTAGATAGATTAGGGTGCGTTTGGTTGGTCAATAACCCGGGGAAATGGTCAATTTTCACGGGTTGACTTATTTTCTCTATGTTTGAATGCGGGTTGACTTTGGGAAAGTTTTCACAATGGACCCACCATTTTCTCCATTTCCCTAGGGAAAATTTCCCTTAGGGGTAGGGGGGCTAAGGGAAATCTTTCCTATGAAAAACTTTTCATGGGAAATTTTTCCCGACCAAACACTCCCTGAGGTAATTTCATAGGTAGAACGTAAATATGGGTAATTTACCCAGCAAAACGGTGTGTACCCGTCACCTTTCAAGTTTATATATTTTCTCTATCGAAAATGATAAACATCTTGACACAAGATGGCTCTTAACCATCTTGCATTTCTTCTAAATCACTAATAAAATGAAATGTAAGTGTATTTAAATCATTTTAAAGCTACGTTTCATTATTTTTAGGGTTATTAAACCTTATAAATAATTTAAAAATAATTATTTATTTATATTTATTTCATAAATATAAAACTATGTATAAAATGTGGATTTTCTACTATGAATTATAAAATTAGGCTATAATTATATTTTTTCACCTAGCTAATAAGTATTATATTATTATAATTGATAAATATATATAATTATTAAAGAAAATATTAATAAAAGTTACAAAAATATGAAATATGAACAATTCAAGATGGTTAAGAACCATCTTGAGTCAAGATGGTTATCATGGTCCTTTGTCTATAAGACACATTCCTGCTGCTTCCTTTCTGTGACATGGCGTGTACTCTTGTAGAAGGCAAAAATTTGTCAGCCAATCCAGACTCATAACGTGGAAATTAAAATAATTTTAATTCGACCAATTATAATCCATCATATGTCAAAATTAATTATGATCGATCATTTAATGATAAATTAAATGATATTGTATTTTTGACCAGTTAAATTATGTCACGTATCATGGGTGCCATATAAATATTTCTCCTTTTTTTTAAATGAGTTAAATGGGCCCAAAGGCTAGCCCAAGTTCTCTATAAATAGAGATCATTCTCCTTCATTCGGAGGGGTTGGAAAAAGGCATCCAAAGAAGACTCAAAAGCTCTCATACTCTCTCTCTCTCGAAGACAAGAAGCACAATAAGCTCGTGTCGTTCATTCGTGGAGATCAAACTACTTCCTCTTGATCGGGATCAAGTCTCTACGACCCTCGTTCAAGACCACAATCATCCAAGTTCATATTTAATCAAGAATATATTCATCCAAGATTATATTCATCCAAAACCATACTCATTCAAAACTCGTTCAAGTTTGTTCAATGAGATCGAATCGGAGGAGTTACATTTTCATTTTGTAACAAATACATAGAGATTGTACCCAAAATCCTTTGAAATTAATATATTATATTTGTTCACTAATTTCTTATATTTATTTATTTAGACCCGAAAATTTGTGTTTACAACTCTACCTGTGACATTTATCCATTTTGCCTACAAGATATATAATTTCCTTGTAGCCTTTCAATGATGATGACTTTCTAAATTACTTGTACAATGGTTGTTTGAAAAACTGTCAGCACTGTAACCAAAGATAATCCTAGTAAAATCAAATTCACATTTTAGCATCTCTAAACACTTCAAGTGGATTGGTTGGTCTTAAGAAAATATCGCAATATTCTAATGGAAGTGTCTTCAGATACATTTGTTTAAACTTTATTTGTGGCTGATTATTGACCCACAATGACAAAAATATAAGACAAAGTTGCAATTCATTCTTCCATAAACGTACAAGAAAACGTGTTGCACCCCTTCTTTTCTGCTTCAAAAAACTTACAAGAAAATTGCAGTCCAAACCAAAAAGGGCCGAATTCAAAGAAATCCCATGGAGAAGAACATGAGACATCCTGTAATACTTGTTCTTCTTATCCTCACATCTCTTCTCTTTGCTGATGTTTCTGCATGTAAAGAGCAAAACCCTAAACATTTTGTGCTGGTGCATGGGGCTTGTTTAGGAGCAAAACCCTAAAATGGCTGTCTTTGTCACTGCTTTTATGCCTGGCCCCTCTCTCCCTTTGTCAGATATTGTTCAAAAGGTAATCAGTAATCTCCTCCTCCATATAATTTAAGTCTGCTTGTCTAGGGTTAGCAAATAGCAAGTCTAAACCACAAAAATAAATTTATCTTGATGGAGGCTTTGAAGGTTTTTTTTTTTCTTTCTTTGTTTTCTTTTTAGAACAAGGCATTGAACTTTGACGTCATGACTTGAAGGATAATGATTATGTACGCATGTATGAATTACTAAGCTTTCTTTTCTCATCTTACATTTTCATGCACTGACGTGTTCTTATAAAATGTAACAAAGTCGATCGCCAATTTCGGATTAGCAATGGACAATAAGGTCAACTTTGAGAATGGCCCAAACAATCCTCCAACCAGTTTCATCTTTGGTCCTCTCTACACATCGAAAGTAATGTATGAATACAGTCCTCCTGAGGTAATTCATTTAGACCATTAATCACCACACACACCCGGATATGTTTATATATATGTGTGTGTGAAAATTGGATTGTAAATAATCTCTAATTTCAGCTTTTATATGTCAATAATTCTTACTTTATTTTTGTATTATGATCGTCCTTACTCACACATTAAACTTCCTAAAAGGTCACTCATCCTAACACTACTCCCACCCAAGCACACTTAATTGGGAAATTCCCAAGAGATGAGCTTCCTAAAAAAAGGTGCACATTGGTGATATAATTAGTTATTTTAATCTCTTTTTAAACCATACTTTTAACCATGTATCAAATATCTGATTAGCACACAACCAAGGTGTCGACTTTGAATTTGGACGATGCTACTTGGCTGAGATAATAACGTACATAAGTAGTTGAGGAATGGATCCATCAACAAGACCTAATAGATTATGTGCAATGAGATGAGGAATAAATTAACTGTTAGCTTTAGGTCAATATGTTCAAAGCCTTGAAGAGGCTCACAAGTCACAAACAATAGTGGTAGTATTTGAAGTAGAACTTGAGATATCCTGGCCAACACTGTCTGAACCAAATTTACCTAAGAGAGGCTTAGGCCCTGTTCGGTAAAATTAGTGTTTTAGCTAGCGGATAGAGGTTTATGTAGCGGATAGCGGTTTAAGCAACGGATAGCGGTTTAAGTAGTGGATAGCGGATGACTGTTCAAATGAAAGTTGTGTTCGGTAAATTTAGCGGTTGAATTAACAAATTAATGTGAATTGACATAAAAGGATATGAATAATTTTGAAAGATAAAATTTTCAAAGGGTATTTTTTGACCGAAAAATATGAAACGCTATACCTCAAACGCTAAACGTTAACTTTATTAGCGTTTCACAAAACGCTCCTTAAAACGCTAGTTTACCGAACACTAATATTTACGCAATTAGAGTTTTGACTTGGTCAAAACGCTAAACGCTACCCCAAATGCTACTGCCGAACACAGCCTTAATGTGAGGGCAGCCATGTAGGATTTGATAGATGGCACACGGGTAGGATAAGGGTTTGATTGGGTTTATACTAGAGGAGCCAATTTCAAACATAAAGGGCAGCCCGGTGCACAAAGCGTCCCCGCAAGCGGGGGTCTGGGGAAGGGTCCCACCGTAAAGGTGTAATGTATGCAGACCTTACCTTGCATTTCCGCAAGAGGCTGTTTGCAGGACATAGGGGTTGCCACAGGAACAACGGAGGGTGCGTTTGGTGCGGTACTATGTGCGGCGGAAAAGGCGGGGTGGGTGGTGGTTGTAAAGGGTCGGCTGGTGGCAGCAGAGCAAGGGTGGTGGTGGAGTTCCAATAGTTTTGTGCAATGATGAGGGAGAAGGGATGCTAGACTTTGGTGGGGAGCAGTTATAAGGGTGATGGGCGGTTTTTTTTTTTTTTTTTTACATTGATAAGTCGAGAGACCTACTAAATCCTCTTATCGAACTTCCCCGCCCTTGTGCCATTTGAACTAACAGCTCATTAACTGTATATTGTATAGATAGTATCTATATATAAATATGTTTTTATAAATTAGCCGGTACTGCGTAATATATATTACTCTAACTGGCATGGAGGATGCATCTCTGGCAATCCTATTGATAAGGACATCTCCATTTGCCAGCGTAGCAGATGTTGTGTTCACGGAAGCAAAATACGGGTCGGTGAAGCGGGTTTTTATCATTGTAGAGAAAGATCGAGTTGCACCAAAAAATGACCAAGAATGGATGATTGAGAAAAACCCACCCAACAGGGTTGAAATTATTTTAGGGTCAGATCATATGGTTATGACTTCTAAACCCACCCAGCTTCTGGCTCATTTATTGGACATTGCTCAAGACTTCTCCTTAGAGGCGAAGCAGTGTTTAGATTGGAATGATGCCGTGGCTAACACTACCTAAATATCCACTATTTGCATATATTTGAATAACTACACTGTACGTAATATAACATACTCCCTTAATCCCAAAATAAATAAAGGACAACAATACGCATCCATCTTTCATCAAAATTATTAATAAACATCTTGAATTACCCATGATTCATATTTTTTGTAATTTGTATTGATATTTTCTCTAGTAGTAATATATATTTATCAATCATAAGAGTATAATACTTATTAGCTATAGATCAATAAATATAAGTAATAGCCTTATTTTATCATTCATATTAGATGATGCACATTTTATGCGTAATATACATAAATAAGTATGTTAGCTCTTACTTCCAAGGGGGTGAATGAGTTAGAATTGCAAGGTGTGAAGGATATCTTTGGTTTTGCATGGAGGATGAATCAACTAAGTACCTAGGGGTGCCCTCTACAATAGGTCGAAACAAAATACTGTCAGATAAAATTTGGATTTGATTGATGTTAACTCAGTATTGGCTGATAACAAATATCACCCGTCCCTCCCCCAAACCCCCTCCCCACCCCAAAAAAAAAAAAAAAAAAAAAAAATTGGGGTGTTATGAGTTAAGTGTGAAATTCATGATATTGCTATTGACAATCTCCAAAATTGAGGTTATTGGATCGTGATAGTTCTAGAAATAATCTATTCTCATGCATATGCTTTATATGCTTACTTAAGCAAGGGAATACAACCCTTTCCCACGCTTGGTAAGTCAAAGAAAGTTGTTTCTTTCTACGCTTAATAAGTGTGCCTAATAATTCTCCACATATACGTTTTGCATGCTTACTTAAGCACGACAATGGATGTCAGCCGCATATATAAGCATGGACAATGAATATTTAAGCGTGTTAGAGGGAGTCTCTTTTCTTATAGTACATGTCAATGGCTAAATTGCCCAAACGGCCAAAAGTATAAGCATGGTCCTAGAAAGTAGGGAGCAAACACCTTACCACCGACTCGTGTGTATGCAAGCTTTTGATCCTCCTTAGTCCTTATCCTAGTGGTCCATTAGTTGGTTTAAATCACCTTTACTTAATTATCACCTGCTAAGGTATTCATGTTTGATTGAACAACTTGTCAATTGGATGATTATGGTATTCTTGGAATTTACTTCACACTAATGGAGTAGCATACAACACACTGTGCTTCCTTGATTATGAAGGTTAGGGGGTGCGGGTGGGGTGGGTGTTGCTAGGAAGCTCGACGTATGCATACAATTAACCTTCCTCATTAGAGGTATAAGCCTTGCTAAATTTTCCTTTTTATTAGAGCTACCAATAATCCTTCAAATTCGAATATCTGAATTTGTCAGACAAGAACTACACCGGGTTTGGATGTCAACTTTTTGTCCGAATTTTAAATTTGGACAATATCCGAACCCTAACCAAATTCAAGTTGAGTCTAGATAATAAATTCAAGTTGTCCGAATTTTGTGTTAAATTCAAATTCGGAAATATTTGGACAATATCCGAACCCTAACCAAATTTTTCAAATTTGGACAAAATATTGAATTATTGGTAAATTTAGTATAAATTCAGGTTTGCCGTAATCGGAAAAATTCGGTCTCGGACGAATTCAAACACTTCGGATTCGAGTTCGAAAAATATAAATTAAATTGCCAAATTTGAAATTTGAGCAGGATTCGAGTTTAGAGATTTTATCCGAATGTTTGAATTGTCCAAACCCGAATTGACCCAAACGCAAATAATTACAACCACAACTTTTAATTGATGACACTAGAAATATTGCTTCTCTCCGTCTCACTTTTGTTATTATACTTAAATTTGTTTCCAATTTTACCATTATTTTTTTGCAAGTTGACCTTTTTTTTTTTTGCTATAACACAAAGACATAATTGAAGTTACTTTAGGAACTTTTGGATAAGGACGACCATTTATTGTAAGTTGCTAAAACTTTATGCCAATTGTACATTATATTAGATCTTTACTTAAATTGGATCAGATAAATTATGACAAAAACAATGGAACGAGACCAATGAATGGTGAAAGCATCCGTAATGGTGAGTTTGAGTTTGACTAATTGTATGACGTGGGATCTGTGGACCCCTATCAAGAGAGTCAAAATTTAACTTTTTATTTAGTTAGCTTTCCAATGGTGAGAATGAGTTTGACTCATATTAATTAAAAAAAGTAAATGGGTCCCACTTAAGAATATAATTAATTTGTTATATTGATAAAAATGAGATGGAGGAGGAGAGAGAAAAAAATATGATTAAAATATTAATATTTCAAACTCGCTTTCAAACTCGTCTCACGAGACTGAGAAATGGCATTCTCGCAGACAGCTTCATTCTCACCATCAAATGTCTC
Source organism: Portulaca oleracea (assembly GCA_029582165.1). Taxonomy (NCBI): domain Eukaryota; kingdom Viridiplantae; phylum Streptophyta; class Magnoliopsida; order Caryophyllales; family Portulacaceae; genus Portulaca; species Portulaca oleracea. Next base: position 38,942,173 of record CM055876.1, read on the forward strand.
TACACGACCACTTCGCTCTTCGTACACACGCAAGAATGAATGAATTAAAACTCACCATCAGCCGCTTAATACATTGTGTGGCTGTGAAAAGCTGAAATTAAGAATGTAAAAGAGCAGGAATGAAAACAACTCTTGTCTCTACTCAATTGGAGGAGTATCACATGTACATCGTTTGGATTGGTCCGAAGAACTGAGTGGGGAGTTTATGTTGACAATTAAACCAATGAAGGAATAGTTGGCAAGTCTAAACTATTGGATATGATGTAATGCTCTACTATTTTAAACACAAGTTGTGAATTTGAAAAGGCGCAGCGTTCAATGATTAACATATATTACTAGCACTTTTTTGTATACCAACAGAGATACTTTCTACGTAATTTTTTTATATATTTATAACGTAACTTTTCATATATTTATAGTCAATATGTTTTTATACTTATCCTAAAACTATTATTTATATTTAAATATTAATAATGATAACAACATTTACAATTAATGTAAATAAGTAGATGGATAATGTGCATATACAAATTTATTTTTTAAAAGGAATTATACATGAGACGTTGCGAACAGTTTGGAAGTTGACAGTCTTAATGATATTGATGTCAAAATAAATCGTATGGCAATTGGCAATGATATAGGCGTGTGATTCTTCGATGATCCACCAAACTGAAGTTATTGATCTTTTAACTGCGTGATTGAGCTGTGATGGATTTTGGCTGTCGTGAGTGCGAACGTCCTTGTTGTGCTATTTACGTTTAGCAGTTTTTGGTTGTTATCGTTTTCGCTTGAGCTATAAGTCATATTGCATATGGGTTGATGATACATTTGTTCAATTTCAATAGTAAAAAAATATAAATAAATACTTTTAAATAACTTATAAGTCATATTAACCCTTAAAGTAATGAAATATATCTTTATAATAATTTAAATATTATTATATTTAATATTTTGAGTGATTTAGGTGAAATTCAAGATAATTATTAATCATCTTGACTCAAGATATTTATACTTTTGATTAACTTTGATTGCTTCAAAAATATGTCCGCGTCTAAAAAGATACCTATATATGGAAATGATTTTTCTTTTCATTTTTTTTCTGGTTATGTATGTCATCCCCCACGTGAATTGAGTGGGAAAATTGAAGCATATCACATGTATAATTTGCAATCACCAAATCAAAAATGACACTCGTGATCTCATGTTAAATTGATGCATTTCCTGCAACTCAGATTTACATCTCCCCATGCTCATCTCTATTAATCAAACATGATGGATATATATGCACATTAATTATATCATCATATGAACGTAGTATATTTTTAATATACGCACTGAATTGTTTTAATTGTGTGAATATAGTCTCAACCCAATCTGAATACCATCACAAATTCCCAACAAACAATTATTAGCATACAGTTGACAGATTCAAAGTCAATTTTGTTTCTTAGCAAAGTTCAATTCACTGCTGCTCATCAAATTGGAATCCCAGCTGGATTAATTTTCATACTTATCCTTCTCCAACTACCTTGCACCAAGCATTCCTCATCTTTATACTACTATTACTTTTTCTGAAAACCCCCCACTCTCACTCTCCTCCAATCTCAGACCCAAGGTTATAGATCAGATGGATACCCACACATATTTTAATCCCAAGTGTATAATACATATCAAAAAGAACTACCATATGTATAAATAACTTCTTAATTAATCCGGAAAAGGGGCGACAATAACCATTATTATCATCAAATAATTCCATTCAATCAACCACCATTGACAAACAAGCACTCAAAGAAAGAAACATACAGATTAACATGCATAAAAAAAGCAGCCTCTCCTTTGACAGGGAGGACAGTAGTATTGATCGATGTTCATATATTACAAGACTAACATCTCGCAGTAAGATTCATACCTACTGAATGTTATTAATCCATGATTCTACGTACGTACGTATATAACAAAACTGAATACATGGGTGTTGTATGTATACGTATACAGGCACGATTAGAGACAGCTACCAGAGTAAGGGAAGGGAACTTGATACATCTGTTTAGTAGTAAGCTGTTGTTGATGCCCATGATTGTCACTCTTTTCTATGGCCTTGTTTGCAGACTGGGCAAACTCAACAACAAACTGAATAGCAGACCTGATCATATTCATGCACACTTCCACTGTCTGAACCACCATTCTTTCTCTCTCTTGTTTATCTCTTGAGGAAGCAGGTAGCTAGGTTTGTGAGGCTTCGAGTAGCCGCGTAGATCTGCACTTTTTGTGATGTTTATCCTTTCTAGCTGGGTCAGGAAGCAGGGGAGGGTGGAGGGGGTATATATAGGAGGAGGAGTGGAAGTTATGGAAATGCCCTTCTAACTGTTTATGTGGTTTGGTTTAATCCGGCTCTTCAGACACCCCAAAGGTCGGTTTTTTTCTCTCTTGGTTGATTGGTACCGTGTACGTACGTGTTCCCTTGGACAACAAACCAAGACATATATACACACCAAATATCTATGAGGGTTGAATGGGGTGTGTTTTATTGGCCAAATTGTGGAGATGCCAGCTTGGGAGTGATTAAAGAGAAGGTGCTAAACTGACGTGGATGTTGTCCTACCTATTCATGGCGCAGGCCCCAGTTGCCCGATTTCGATCCTCAATGTCTCAGTCCTACTCCTCCCCCTGTTGAGACATATGATGACCCAAAGCTGTTCGGAGAGGGGTGAGCGGTTTTGATATCAGAATTTAGAACCTGTCAATGAGTAAAGGTTGGGTTCTTGAAATTCAAAAATATACCCTACCGGATAAAAGTAATGTTCCTAAAATAATACTTGAATTTGAATTTGAAAATCGTATCGAACGGGTTCAAGTTCTAAGTTTTTAAAAATAAGAACCTAGAGTTGATGAAAACACAGAACTGAAACCTAAATTAAAATAAATAAATTAGAATCCTTAATTGGTAACATAGAACATAAAACCTAATTTATGAATGAAGTATTGATCGATAATAAATTTTATGTAAATTATAAGTTGTGTAATTTAAATATGCATAAATATACCTTTTAGAGTTATTTAAGTGAAATTGAAGATATTTAATAATCAACTTGAATCAAGACACTTATCATTTTAATAATAAAATTTTCATAATTAATTGACTGGTACCGTGAAACCAGAACTTGAACCGCGGATAAGACAAGGTTCCTAAAAATTAGGAACTTGTCCTAACGAGTAAGGATAAGATTTTTAATTTCAAGCTAGGGTATTCGTAACCATCCAGTACTCCCTAGTTATTTTTCATGTGGTTTTGGCTTTGTCGTACATATGTGAAAGGGCAATTGAAATAAGTTATGCTTTCAGACACATTTGGTAGAATTTTGAAAAAGATTTCCTATTATTATTTGAAACTTTTATATATATGACTGTAAAATAATGAATCTCATATTAAATTTTTCACATTTCCAAATATAGCTAAATATTAAAAAAAATTGTCAATCTTTAAGAGAATAATCCAACCAGATACATACCCCTTTGATGCTTTTTTTTTCCCCCCTTTTGTTACATGAAGGGGCTTAAGCCCATGTTAAATATTAACCATTCGGAGGTATCTAGCTCCTTGACAATCCACGTGGAAATAGTCATGACTCATGACATCTCTGGTGGTGGACAGACATATAGTAAATTGTCTCTGCCCTAAGTTTTTAGCCCATAGTTTAGGTAAAGTATCTACTACTTGATTAGTCTCATCACTCATGCATGGTAGCAAGCTAATTATGAAGGACTTTGACTTCCCAACCCTTTTTGTTGATTAGGTCCTTGCAGTGGTTTATTCTTGCATATATAGTAATGTTCAATCAATCCATACAAATACTGAAACTCATCGTTAATTATTTGGGCTTCTATGCGCATTTTATTCGTGGAAGATGACATATTGGACCTTGGACGCGGCAATAATGCGTGTGAATAATACACTTTTTTATAAGGGCAACAATACATGATTGGAATTAAAAAAAATTGATCATATGTCCAATAATCGCAGAAAAGTTTAAGCTTTTGTTCCTTCTCAACCTAGTCATTATCCCCTTTTCTAACGCTCCGTTCTTTTATGTGGTAAGTTGTGATGTGGTATTACACCGTACTGTACTCTTCAATTTTTCACCGCACTTCATTACAACAATTATTACTAATATATGTTTTCATTTTTCTCTTTCCTCACTTTTCTTCTTTATTTTTCATATTTTCTCCCTTAACCTACCACAACTTTCACCATATCTCACCATACTTTTTCAAATTTCACTGCACCACACCATTACCACACCCACAATCAACCGTATAAAGAAACGGGGCCTAAATAAAAAAAAGTTAAAACAATTCCTTGCACCCCTTGATCACGAGAATCAGGGCGCAAGTTTGTGATCAAGATTAGATATGAAATTATTATATAATTACATGATCAACAATCAATAATATTACTTATATCAACAATGATTAAGATATGATTCCGTACATGCCAAAAAAAAAGGATTTTGACTACTAATAAAATATGAAAAAATAGATTAATAAAAGACACTTGTGCCTTCTTCCAATGACTTTGGTGGAATCATGCGACTTTGCATACCAATACAATAAATTAATGAAATCCCAAAAATAATTTGTTTTTTTAAAAGGAAAAAAAAAAGATGTGGTGGGTTAACAATAGCAGTCACAAAATCCTTGATGCTTTAGGAGTTGTTCTGGACTGTCCACGTGTATGAAATCAAAAGGCCGAAGCATCGCTTTCGGAGTGGATGATGATCAGGAGCCCAAGTGGCCCGCACACCAACCGCTGCCGAACCGGATTTGGGCCTCTTTCCTGGAAATGTACATATGCGTGCTGCAAAACCCGACTAGGATTTTTATATAGGTAAGGACAATGATACATGATTAATAATTATTTTGAATTATCTATATTTCATATGTTGTTATTTTTAATAATATTTTCTCTAATAATTATATATACTTATCAACTATAAGAGTACAACAACAACAACAATCTTTCATGTGACACGTTTGAGCGCAGTATGGGGGACCCTAAGAGTATAATACTTATTAACAAGGTCAAAAAATATAAATAATAATCTAATTTTATCAATCATATTAGAAAATACATATTTTATGTATAGTTTTATATTTATGAAAAAAAATACTAATAAATAATTATTTTTATATTGTTTATAAGTTGTAATAACTTTCAAAGTAATGAAACATGACTTTATAATAATTTATTAGATGAAATGCAAGATGGTTAACAACCATCTTACAACAAGATGTTTATCATTTTTGTATAATTTATACCGTTCATATTTTTAGTTTTGTCACCATAATTAATTTATGGGAAATTCAATTTTATAGGCTTCAACTTTTATCTATTTTAAATTGTCAATCACTTTTAAAGTATCTCAAATAGTAGGCTTATTTTGAAAATTATTTCATTTTGTGGGCTTCTTCTTGTACCATTAATAAAATATTGCTCGCAAAACTTTTCTCCTCTCTCAATTTCATTTAGTTTTCCCTATCAATCTCACAATCGACTCATTTGGAATAATATCTAAACTGTTTGACAACTAGAAATAGTTTTTAAAGTGTTTGAAAACTTGAAATAATTTTTAAAGTTTTCAAAATAAGTTTACCACTTGAAATAATTTCAAAAGTAGTTGACAATTTGGAATAGGCAAAAGTTGAAATCTACCAAATAGAATTTCTCTAAAAATAAAAGTCATTGAACATATATGGACGATGAGATCAAAAGTTTATAAATTGAAATCTTTAGAAATATCTTTGGAATTTCATAACTAATTTATTTATTAGAAATAAACTTTTGTATTATGTTTGTTGGAATTCTAAAAAGTTCAGTATATATTATGTATATGCCCCAAGCTATATGCAAGTAAACAATTATATTATTGAAAGTGGATAACCTAGAAGTGAACAATGATACTATTTGGAACACATACTCCAAAAGCATATAATAAATTGCGCTAAAAGTTAGGTACTTTGACAAATAAGAAGGAACGAATAAATTAGATAATTTGGAAAATACAAAGAGAAATGAGAGTAATTTACAAGGGAGAAGGCATGTAGGCTAAAAACTAACACAATAGGAGAACACAAAATGAGTCTAATGCGAAATATGTTGTGTTTAAAATTGTTAACTCATTTAATAATTTGGTCAATGCATTTAACTTTTTATTAAAAATAGGTCAAGTTTTCCTACGTTGTGTTATAAATTTGCAATTCTATTTCAATTTATTTAGAGGAAGAAATGAATAAGTCAAACAAGTTCGAATACGAGTGAACCTCATTCCAAAAATAACAGAGTAATTTCTCAATTAGAATAATTCCACTATTAGAAACCATATCATTTTAGCGGGCAACCTTTCAGAGCTCTTTCAGAACTCAAAATCAATAATCAAAATCAAAATGGGATATCAGATCCCATAATATGAGAATTTCATATGGCTATCTCATAATCAAAATGGGATATCAGATCCCTATAAATATCAGACAGGTGTGCACACTTTACCCCAAGGAAGTAATTAGAAATTATGTCAGGACATCTCCTAATCTCGTGGCCAACTCTCCTACAGGAATAGATTCCTGTCTGTAGGTCGTTAGTCGATATCCACTTAATATTTCACTAATACCTTATGAAATTCATTCATCAATAATCAACATACAACCCAACCCAGTTCCCAAAACTTGCAAAATAAAATCACTATTGGCACAATTGTTCCCGTTTAACTCATATTAGAACTTATTCCACAAATACTTGAAAAGTAAGAACAACTCATATTTCACAAAAAGTCCACTATTAGAAAACATATTAAAACCAAAATATAGTTTTAAAAAAATCCCAATAGGGATTGGGGCAGAACATCAGTCGGATTTCTTATTTATTTTGGTAACTTGAGCTCAACTAATACTGCGGATCTAAACTCAAACCTATTACCAATAGATTCTAATTAAAACTTGTTCAAAAAGTTAGTATATACAGTTCTGTAACAGCCCGCTCCCTAATAGGGCCTGTTAAGGTCAATTTCAACCTAATTAAGGTTGAGAAAAGTAAAAAGGAGAACTTAGAAATTACTTTCAAAATTTTCTGGAGAAAATCCGGCAAAGTTCCCTTTGTAATATGGACGTTTCCCAGGCTTAAAGCCTTACAATCCTGTAATAGATAAACTAAACCAAAAACAAACTCGACGGCCACACGTCGGAGTATATCACGAGCCACACGCTCGGAGAACAATCTAAATGCATCAAACAATCCAAGCATCCCAAATATATTTACAAAACAATTCAGATTACAAGGCAATTACTTTCTATACATAAACAACTAGATATACTAAATCTCCCAACAAGCAGTCAGCTCCTGATCTTCATATTTACCTGTAAGGGGGAGGGGAAAGGGGGTATGAGCAAACCACAGCTCAATGGGTAACTTGTACCCTGGAATAACCATTGAGATTCAAGTAACCTAAGAACGGGAGTCACCCTGGTACTGCATTCCCAACGTACAATTAAAAACATGAACGCATCCCTTGGTCACTAAGTAATTCCTCAAATAGGAAAATAGGTATAAGGTTTCCATTCAAGCACCTACATGTCCCATTTGAGGTAATTAAACAGACTCATATCTTCCAAATCAACTACAGGGGAATGGGATAGCTTTTTAGCCATGAAAACAACTAGGAAACCATCAGATGAGCATTTCAAGTACCCTAGGGTTCTAGTAGCTGCAACCAACTCCAAACACGTCACCCTCTTAACTTAATTACCCCTCAAGTGACTCATACACTCCGTTTAGCCTCCACAATGGTAATCAAGATGGGGTTCACATGCCATGCATTAGTCTAATTAAGAGACACACTCGAAGAGCTTAAATATCACATATAATCATTAATAAAAAAAAGTAAGTTCGTATTTAAATCACAAGATCCCTTTCGAAACCTAGTTTGAACACAAGTGAATACATTTCATAAACTTAGTAATTATCACGTAGAATACCATTCATACTTCCAAACCTTTCAAAACCATTCTAAATAAGAAGACAACACTTTTAACATTTGAAGAATAACTCACGCACTTTGAAACGGGTATTAAAAGTTATTCAAATTGCATTTTCCATCTTTCCATAACCATAGTATACACCGTTTCAATAAATCAACGATTTCATATAATCTTTCCTTCTTTCCATTGTATGAAAATATCGATACCATGAGCGTAGGGTACTTTCAGCACTTTTCCAGTCGGGGCCGGTTCCCCCTTAAGACAGTTAGTTTAACTTCCCGAGAGTTCTAACGTCAATGGACTTTATATACCTAGCCGATTTGGTTCCCCTTTACAGGGGTGGTAACCCCGACTTTCCAAATATTCCACAGTACCTAGTGCAATACACCTAGCCCAAAAACCATTTCAAAATCGTAAATCGCGTAACAATTCCTTACCATACACTTCCCATCCAAATAGCTTTTCAAATCGTATATAAATGTATATAAAGTAGGAATATACATTTCATTCAAATCAAAGTCAACTCAAATGATCATTTTCCAACCTTTTTCCATTTACGAAATCCAAATATCCATAAAGGAGTTCATAAAATTTCATAATAACCCTTTCACACATAGAAATCACATAATTTCAAAGAATCGGTAAAGGCAAGCACACATGAACTTAAATTCACATATATAACGGCTAACAAACAATTAATTCCTTCCACACTAGACTAGGGGGTCAATACAACATCATAAATATCCAACAACCTAACCATCAGCATAACGCCTCATTCTTTAAGCATTTAGCGCATTCAAGACCCACATATGTATACTTTGCTCATAAAATCAAATTAAGATCATTCTAAACATAACCCATCCATTCTACCACGATGTGTATCTATTTACGCATATAAGGGTCAATTAGGTCTCAAATCAGATAAATATCCACGCACAACATAACAGAAGTAATAAATAAAATATTAAACAGCTCTCCGTACTATTAATTATTCAACCCAAAACATTCCAGTTTCACAATTCAACCAGGACTCCCTCCTCATATACACCAACTCAAATAAACCTCGACACTCAATGTTTCAGCCCAAGTACCATCCAACTTCCAACTCGGTTACATAATTCAATCCAACCACTCCAATACAATTACTAATTCAGGTATAAATTTCAGTATTCGAAATCTGCTAATTAAACACGAAGCGATTATAAGAGGGGACAGAGATTACCCACTTTGATTCCCAATTTGCAGCTTAGGGTTTGTATTTGGGACTAGAATTGGCTAAGAGGGCATCAAAAGCACCAAAAGCATTAGACTCGGCCCGAAAAACTGCCCCAAGACCTCATTCGAACAAACCGCTGCCCTTCCTCTGTTTCGCGTCGGACCATCGCAGCCACTCTTGCTGTCGGAGGTTCCTCGGTCATCCCTTAATCCGCCGACACCCAGTGGACGCCGGCATTGCCACCACCGAGCAGTTCTTCTGTTTTTCTCTCTGTTTCACGCACGGTGGAACGAACGACGACCCCGACGACCGGCGCCATCACCACCACCCTCTCAGTCTCGTTTTCTCTCTCTGTGCGTCGGTGGTCGGCGAGCGGCGGCCAAGCAGCACCGCCACCGCCTCTCCCTCCCTCCCTCCCTCCCTCTCTCTCTCTCTCTCTCTCTCTCTCTCTCTCTTGTGCGTGTCTGTTTTGTGAAAGGCCAGCAGGGGCTTGTCCCCTATTTCTCCTCCTCTGGGCCGTGAAACACAAAAGGAAGAGGGAGGAACTAATCCCCTTTTTCTTATTAATTGTATTCCAATCCAAATAATAGCAATCCTCCTCTCTTATTCCCTTCCTTTCTCAATCTATAACCTAATTACCAATAATATAGCTAGTCAACTCTTTTAATAAAATTCTAACTTTGATAATTAAATAAATAAATAAAATAATGTCCACATAATATCAAGATATGATAATTAATCCCATAAATAAATAACTAAACCCAAATTAGATCCTTAATTGTTGTAATTACCCTTAATAAAAATCTTGGATCTTACAAGTTCTAACCTTACTCATCTCAAAAGCACACTTAAAAGTTCTTAACTTCCAAAGGTAGATAATGTCACAATCGTGACTGTCTCCTGGGAAAACGTAGGTCACAGCCCACCATGTTGGAGTCACGGTCATGACTAGCCACGATACCGGCGTGACTTGGAGCTTCCAATAAGAACTTGGAACAGGTGAGGGATCATGGACGTGACCATGGTGGTCACGTCCTTGACCTTTTGCTGCCAGGTTGTAATAACACGACATTCATCAATTTTAATCATGTTAATTGATGGTTTAATTAACTAAATCGAACATTTCAATTCAGTTAATCGTTTGTGTATTTCACATGATCCAAGCAGTGCAACAATCGCTATGCGTCAGCTTCTTATTTTATTTATATATTATCTAGGTCATAACTAAATTACTCATACTATTCTAGAATATTTTGTTTTATTTATGTAGTTAAGTTTTGGTAAATTCAATCGAGTTATAGTTATTATTATTATCATCATTGTTATTGTTGTTGTTGTTGTTTTATTTCTTCATGTTTAAATTGGTTTTTACTCACCTCTTTATTTTAGCACTCCTCTTTACCTTTTTTATATTGGAAAATTTTTAAATCCAAGACCTTGAATTAGTATTGTTGGTTGTAGCAGAAAAATAATAGTAACGAAAAGAGATGAGTAAGAAAGAGTTAGTAATAATAGTTTTAGTTGGGCATTGAGAAACAAAACCATCATCTTTTCTCTAGAAGATCAAACGTGCAACTCCCTCTCACTCCCCCCCCCCCTCTCACTACCTTCAATGTCTCTCACTCTCTCTACCTGTGTCGCCACCCAGCTCCGGCAACCAACGTCGCATCGGCCCCCAAGCACTGTCATCCAGAAATTAGCGGCAGTGACCACCGACCAATCCTCTTCTTTCTCGCTCTTACTCCTTGTTCCTCCCTTGGCTCAAGCACATCTCTCCAATTGAAGTTAAAACCCGATAATTATTCCAAATCAGATTTTTCAAGTTTAATTTGTAAGTTTGTTTGTTTTCTTTGTTTGTTTATTTATAACGTGTGGTCCATAAAAACCATAAATAAATATTTTAAAATAAAAAGGTAAGAATTCGTTTTTATTGTTGTATAATAAATGATATAGAGCTTTAAAAAAAAGGTAATTTAGAGGAAGCAAACCTTTATATTCTAAAAAATAGGATTATTACTCCCTCTATTCGACGTTATCTGTCGTTGAGCATGGAATTTTAGATAATAATTTTCTAGAAATTAATGCGGCATTTATCAACAAAATTACCAAATGCCCTTATATCTATTTAATATTTTCTCTTTCCAACTACAACACATTAAAGCCATTGCTTGTTTCTCCTCCTTTTCATTTCAGCCAAAGAAGACTCCATTGTTACCGATGAAAGGTGAAATGGTTAAACTTCTGAGCAAACTTCATGGATTGTCAAAACTGGAACAAGATTACGCCAAGACCAACAGGTAGACGGTCATTCTATCCAAATGCCCGATTTGGTGTGTTGTTCCGTTGCTTTATTGAAGGGGAGCTTCAAGATCAATCGGAAGAGAATTATGGGAAATATTAGTAAAACGAGACATATCTCTCAATCCACAAATTGGAAATCCAAGTTAACAGTTGAAGTCAAATGTGGGCATATATGGCTAGAGAAGACCCGCAAAGTGCAGCACCTCATATATGTAGTTAAAGTGTGACTCAAAGTGTTTGAAATGACTATTTATATCACCAAAGTACACCTTCTTTTAAGGTAACTCATTTGGTGGGAACTCCTCAGTTAAGTGATAACTGCTTTTCATGACTATGTTTTTGGGGGTTTTTGATAGTGAATTAGGGATATTTTGGAGAGTGAATCTTGATTTACATTCCAATTTCCCTACTACACTTGGTATTGTTGTTTTTTTATGTAAGTTCATAGGATTGGAGGCCAAACACCAACGATTCCTCAACATTTGACAATATCGAGTACACCACGGACCTCCCCTACTAAAGCCCAAACCGTGGTAGGAATCTCGGAGCAAATGAGACAGAAAACGGCCAGGCAGCAACCACCACGGTCTGACTGTGTGTAGACACCGAAAATGTGTCAGACAGATTTTAGCTTAACCCGAGATCGAAATAACAGGGCTCAAAGAGATTTGCAAATACGGGCTTGCGCGAATTTTGCTTTGTGGGCCTAAAAAGTGGGATGGCGCGGATTCCAGAGTATGGGCCTAAATCGGGGTTGGCGCGGATTCCAGAAAGTGGGCCTAAATCGGGGCTGGCGCGGATTTCTGTTTTTGGGCCAAAATAATTGGGGTCTGCGCGGATTTAGTTTGTTTGGGTACAAAATCGGATTTTGTGGGAAGGATCCGAATTTAGTCGAAAACCCACAGATCTGCGCGGATTTTCCTACTCGGGTTGGCGCGGATTTACGGCAGTTGTTTTGGCAGTTCTTAGCAGTTAACTTAGTTGACCCACTACTCCTCAACTGGCGGGGGTCGCGCAGATGGGAAGAAACCGTTGCCAACTGCTGAAAGCTGCTGGTTACTCGGTGCTTATTAAAGGATTTGCGCGAATCCTTTGAGGGGTGGGATTTTTTTTTAGCTTCAGAGCAGCCCCTTTGGCGAATTCATTCCACACTCTAAAAAAAAACACAAAAGTTCGATTCCGGTGATATTCACAGAAATCCGCGAAGATTTCTGCGGTTTAACGCAATCCGACCCAAAGACTCACGCGGATTTCCGGATTCGATTTGGGGATTTTTCGTGGATTTGCGCGGATTCAACCACTCTTTTGGCCAATTTCGGGGTTCGATCACTCAACCGGCACAAGGAAAATCTGCGCGGATTCTGGGTATAATCCGCTTCGCTTCACTCGATTAATTTAGTTTTTTTTGTTCCCCGGTTTAAAAAAAAAGTGTAAAAATGTAATCTCTTACTCCCCGCCCGATGTAATTTATTTCTTGCGTTTTTTTTATTTTTCTTTAATTATGTGAACGTTAATATTTACTATCGAATTGCATGACGTTTTAATTGAATCGGTGACAACTTTCTTTATTTCATCTTCCAATGTAAAACCCGACTTAGTAAAGGCCGTTTCGGCGGGCGGTGCAAGGGCATCCCCCTACACCGACATTTTTACCCCCGAACTTGTTTTTTTGGTTCGAGACCGGAGTCAAAATTTTTAAAGGTTTTGTTAATTTTACCTTTTTTTAAAAAAAATTAACTGGCGACTCCCTTTCTTCTTTTCCTTTTTCTAAAAAAAAAACCAGTCTAATTTGAATTTGTGTGGATCCGCGAATCATTTGGGCCAAAACGGAACCAGAATCCGCGAGGATTTGGGTAGAGTTTCGGCCCAAATGGCCCTAAGATCCGCGCAGACCCAAGCTACTGTTTGGCCCGGTTTTTTTTTTCTTCTTTTTTTTCTTTTTTCCCTTTTCCGGTTCAAAACTCGAAAGCTGTTACGGCTCAGGTGGGTCCGGAATCCGCGTGGATCCGGCCCGCTTCGGCTCAATTTCTTTTTTCTTTAGTTTTTTGCAAAAACTTGTTTTCGGCTCGGGTGGGCACCGAATCCGCGCGGATCCGGCCCACTTTGCCCTTTTTTTATGTTTTTTTTTTCTCCTCGCGTTGTCTTCTCCTATTTCGAAAATAATTTCTAAAAAGTCAAATTTCTTTAAAATCGTCCCTTAAGAAAATAAGCAACCCTACGTCGAATCGACCCTCCGTGGGGGACCGAGCCCTCCGGGGCCGCGGGCCCTACAGTGGCGACTCCACTGGGGACTTATAAGAGGGTAAAAAACTTGAAAAGTCGGGTTTAGTTTTTTAAAAAAAAAAGTTGTCACGTTTTTTTTACTTTAGGCATTATTTGCATCTCACGGGCCTTCCCCTTCGTCGGGCACACAAGGTACCGTTTAGGAAAATCCTTACTTACCATTTTGGGAAAAACATTAACCATTCAACTCAGGTGGGTCCACTTAGACCTTCACCGAGCCGGTGGTTGTTTTTCCCCCTCGTGCCATACTCCTAATCCACTTGATTAAAAGGAGCAACCCGGGGTATTAACCTTCCATGTACCCCATGGAGGCCAAATACCCGGGACACGAGTTAGGAGCCGGTAATGAATCGACCCTTAAACTCTAAACGTAGAGCCTTGGTTAGGATTGAACTGCACTTGTATGCTATGTGCTTTTCCCTATCCTCGAACCCGAGACCATGCAGTAGTGCTTAGAGAAATTCAAAAATAAAGTCTTTTTGGGTCTTTTGTTTTTGTGTCGGACCCCAATTTAGGCCCGACAATAGGTCTGAGCCCAGAAATCCGCGCGGATTTCTGTTGAGCTCACTGGCGTGAGCCTAAATTGAGGAAGTCGATGTCAGGTTTAGAATTTGGCCCACATAGGACACAGACCCAAGGAATCCGCGCGGATTCCAGGTTGGGCCGGGTCATATGTGGTCCAAATTCTTCCAGTTTTCTCTTCATGTTTCTTTTTATGCTTCACCGAATTTACGCCTGGTAGCGGGTTTGAGCCCAGAAATCCGCGCGGATTTCTGTTGACTTTAGTCGCTAGCAGGCTTAAATCAAGTGGTCTATGTGTGGTTTTTTTTTTCTCTCTCTTTTCTTTTCTTTTCTTCGTCTTTTTTTGTGTGTTACCTTGATTTGGGCTCGGCAGTGACCTTGAGCCCAACAAATCCGCGTAGACCTCACTAGGTTTATACCCAGAAGATCCGCGCGGATTCATGAGGCTCGGTGCCTGCTGGACCCAAATTTAGGTTGTTCGGGGTCTGTTTGAGTTTTTTTTTTTCTTTCTCTCTTTCTTTCCTTTCTTCTTGCCTTTTTGCATAAAGTTTTTTTTGTTTCGAGTCCGAAATACATTTGGGCTGTCTAAAGTCGTTGGGCCTCATGAGATCCATGCGGATTTTGTGAGTGGGCCCACCCTTTGGATGGTCCAAATGGGTTTCTAGTTAGTCTAGTCCGCTAGATTGATATGTTTAACCCTTATGAGAGGCCTGAGTTCTTTCTGGATTCGGTCCGATAAGGTTTAAACATGTTATCTCGGGCCTGAGTCAGCATTCTGCATAAGAGTTTTATTTGGGCTTCGCATATAGTCTTGAGCTTTAGTTCGATTATTCGGAGTTCAAATAGAATTCTTCATCCATTGCATGTTGTGTCTTTAGGAGGGTGTTGAGCTGAGTCTTTGAATTCCTCCACCTTTTCAGGACAGGATAGGTTGGTTTCGGGTTTATCAACGGGACGAAACCGGGCGTTTGGAAACCTTCGATATTCATTACGACAGTAACGAAGACCGGGTATCATCTGAGGTAACCAATCCAGAAGCGACCGACGAAGGAGCATCTGAGGGAGTAGTTGAGAGTTTAGTGATTGATCCATCTGAAAACATGTCAAACCCAAATGATGACGTCAGCGGGGGTCAACCACACAGTGATGCTGGGGAGGAAGCTGTTCCACCACCACCGCCAGCTCCAAATACTGACTTGGAGCAATTAACCAATGTGATTCTAAACATGCAAGTTTCGATGAACGCTCAGCTGGAGGCACAGAACCAGAGAATCGACGCCGTCATCCACGCCATGGAAGAGGCCAAGAACTCAAATGTGAAGAATCCTCCTACGGGTGAAGTAGAACAGTCTGGTAGAGAGAAGGATGGATCAGTCCACGGGATTTCAAACTCGAGATTAGATCGCATCGAGCAGATGTTGAAGGAATCTACTTTGTTCAACAACCAATTTATGGATGATGTCGGTTTTACACCGGTGCCTCGGGGAAGACTTCCCCCTAAGTTCAACATGCCAGACATTAAGTTCCACGGTGTTGAGAGCCCGCATCAGCATGTGAGGAACTTTCTAGGGGCGATGACACTAAAAGGGGTAGAGGAAGACATCTATCACATTATTTTTCCTTGGACTTTGGGTCCAGATGTTATGAAATGGTACAACACTCTCAGTCCGGCCAAGACTACGCAATGGAGTTTGCTTTGCAAGGAGTTCTTACATCAATACTCCTACAATGTAGACATGCCAGTCACTTTAAGGGACATGGAATTAGTGAAGCAAGAGGAGAAAGAATCTTTTTCTGACTACTTTGCTAGGTGGAGATCAAAGGCAGCTCAAATGGTGGACCGACCATCTGAAGAGCACCAAGTAGATATGCTTATTAGAAGTCTACAACCTTCCTACAACGCTCATTTGAGATTTCAACCCCTTAAAGATTTCGCTACATTAAGACTGGCTGGGACTAAGATAGAAAGTGAGTTTGCTAAGGGAGTTGCAACTGGGGGCTGGAAGAATACCTATACTAACAGGAAGTCGGCTGGCCCATCTGCATCCAACAACAAGGGGAATGAGGTGAATGCCCTACAACGCTACACCGAATATACCCCTATAGACACTACGTACGCTCAAGCTTTAGAGCGTCTCTTAAGCAAGGGGATGATTACTCTTCCCGACTTAAGGCCGGAGCCAAAGGAGAAGCCACGGAATTGGGATGCCGGCAAGTTCTGCAAGTACCATAGGGCTCGAGGGCATGATACCGAGCAGTGTTTTACTTTGAAGAACAGGATGGAGGAGATGTTCAGATCAAAGCAATTACCCTTACCGAAGGCAGCACAAAAACCTAGCAACACAAACAATCCACTAGGTTTACTGCATATACACGCCGTGTTTGAAGAATGCGAATGGGATCCCTCGGATTTCATTACTGATGCAAAGAAGTCAACTTACATCACGCGTTACTTCACGGAGGACCATGAAGTCAACGGTCTATGGGTTAGTGACGAAGAAGATGTCTATGGTGAGCCTCATGCTGAGAAGGCCGCGGACAACTTTTGGGATTCTGATGGAGACGAGGACTTTTGGGGAACAGCAAAGTCCGAAGAGGTCAAAACTCCGGATGTTACTTTCCTAACAAGGTCAGGGCGCCATAATCATCAAGGAGGCCCTTCCCAAGTCCAACCTCAAGACAAGGGGAAGGAGAAGGTAGGAGAGGTGATGATCCCCGTTCCGGAAGAGGATTTGATGTTAAAGCAGTTGAAGAGACTGAAGATGGATGTTACGGTATGGCAATTGTTGGCGGCATCACAAAAGCACAGACAAACCCTGATCGAGGCTTTGAGCAAGTTGGAAGTATCACCTGAAGCTACACCCGAGGAAATAGTATCTTTTGTTACATCTGGTAGGAGTACTATAACTTTTGGTGATGAGGACTTACCCAAGGAAGGTCTTGCACACAACAAGGCCTTATACCTGACCGTTGGATGCGCTAGTAAGGTGATACCCCTAGTATTGGTTGACAACGGATCTGCGGTGAACATTTGTCCATGGAGGGCCGGCAGAAAATTGGAATTCAATCCCATCAGCTTACCCAGCAAGCCATTCAACTTAGGGCCTACGACAACACTCCTAGACGAATTTTGGGTTCAATTTTGTTACCGATTACTATGGATACAATTTCTAGCAATGTCGAGTTCTTGGTGTTAGACATTCCGGCATCGTTTAACCTTTTGTTAGGACACCCTTGGTTGCACGCACAACAAGCGGTGTCATCTACTCTACATCAGAAGGTGAAGATGATGGTTAAGGGGCAGGTGGTAACAGTCAAAGGAGAGGAGTTAACAGCTGTGATTACTTCAAAGAAACCTGTGATCGAGGTAGAACACAATTCCAAGGACGAGGAGTTCCATCATTTCGATATCGTAGCTATCTTGGAGAAGGAAGAAGCACCTTTGGACTTCGATCCTTATTCCAACAGGAAGGTGAACGCAATTTTGAAGCGACATGGATACTTTCCCGGTTTACCTTTGGGGAGAAGAGCTCAAGGGCCTACATCTTTTCCCTCGACTCAAGGAGGGAGCTACCACTTTGGTTTAGGCTACATTCCAACAGAGGAAGAGAGGAGATTAGCTAAGAAAGTTAGGAGAATTAGGAGAGGTGAGCCAATACCGCTTTATAGCATAAAGCCGTATCCACTCACGCTTAATGGCCAGTTTACGAGGGAAGGTGATCATTTCCCTTACTTTGGTTTTCCGGAGCCCTATTATTTGAAGAGCAAGGGCATCTTAGTTCCAGGTTTAGAGATCTTCAATGACTGCATGCTACTTGAGGAGGAATTGTTCACACCGGCAAGGGAGAACAGGATCCCACTAGAATGGACTCATCTAGCAGGGATTCTTTGGAATGTTGTTTGGTCAAGAGGCACAGAGAGAGGAGAAACCTGTGGAGGCGCTTTCCTTGGCCTTATCAAGCATGGATTTCGATCCTACTAAGCTCATCGCTACATGGGGTCAGGAAACCAAGCAAGTTACTTGGGTGTCGGCCAAAGGAGACAAGGAGTTTGTTTTAGCTTTAGGAGAATCAGTGCTTGGGTCAGAGTCTAGTGTCAATCCTGTTGTTGTTCCATTTTCTGAGTCTATCTTAGAGTCAGGTTTTAAGCTTAATCAGTCTGTTGCATCCACTTCTGGAGGGTCTGTCGAGTATTCTGTTGATGTTCTTGTTTCTGAATTCAATGAAATGAACTCATTTGCTTATGACTCTTCTTATCCCTCATCCCTGAACTGCTTTGTCTCTAATGAAAATAATCAAGATGCTGTAAACGAATCAGAAATTCCTAAAGATCTTTTAAAAGCCGTAGAGGAACATGAGAATCGGATTTCCGTAATTGAAGAAACTATAGAAGTAAACTTAGGTGCACCTGAAGAGCCTAAATTAACTAAAATTGGGAAATTTTTAACTATCGGGGAGCAAGAGCACTTTACTCTTCTCTTACGAGAATTTGTAGATGTCTTTGCCTGGTCATATCAAGATATGCCCGGTATAGACAGGGAAATAGCTGAACACAAAATTCCACTTTACCACGACCTTCATAGGTTAAACAGAAGCTTAGGCGGATGAAACCAGAGTGGGCGTTGAAGATTAAGGAGGAGGTTGAGAAGCAGTTGAAGGTAGGCTTCATTAAGGTGTCAGAGTATCCACACTGGATAGCTAATATAGTCCCGGTTCCGAAGAAAGATGGGAGAGTTCGGATGTGTGTGGATTTTAGAGATTTAAACAAGGCAAGTCCGAAGGATGACTTTCCTTTACCACATATCGATGTTTTGGTAGACAACACCTGTGGGCATGCTCTTCTTTCGTTCATGGATGGGTATTCGGGTTATAACCAGATTAAAATGGCAGAGGAGGACATGGAGAAGACGACGTTCATCACACATTGGGGTACATTCTGTTATGTAGTGATGCCATTCGGGTTGAAAAATGCAGGGGCGACCTATCAGAGGACAGCCACCACATTATTGCATGATATGATGCATAAAGAGGCAGAAGTTTACGTAGACGACATGATCATCAAGTCCGTTAACCGTGACACACACTTGGATAGCCTTAGAAGATTCTTCCATAGGCTGCGGAAATACGGGATGAGGTTGAACCCTCAGAAGTGTGCTTTTGGAGTGACGTCAGGCAGGTTATTGGGTTTTGTAGTGAGCTCTAGGGGAATCGAAGTCGATCCAGCAAAGATCAAGGCGATACAGGAAATGCCACCGCCTAAGACAGAAAAGGAGATAAGAGGTTTCCTCGGACGATTGCAGTACATAAGCCGGTTCATTTCGAAATTAACCATGATTTGTGATCCTATATTCAAGAAATTGAGGAAAGGGGTCAAATCTGAGTGGGATGAAAAATGTCAAGCAGCTTTTGACAAAATTAAAGAGTACTTGGCTAATCCGCCTGTTTTAGTTCCACCAGTACCTGAAAAGCCTTTATTGTTGTACTTAACAATCACTGAGTCGGCAATGGGGGCTATGCTAGCTCAAAGATACGATGGCGAAGAGCGAGCAATTTACTACTTAAGCAAGAAGTTTCTAGAATATGAGACCCGGTACTCCAACATTGAGAGATTGTCCCTTGCCTTAGTTTGGGCAACGAGGAAATTACGTCACTACATGCTTGCTCACACCGTGCATGTGACTGCTTTCATGAATCCTCTCAAATACCTGATGGAGCAGCCACTGGTCAATAGTAGAGTAGCTCGGTGGATGGTTATGTTATCGGAGTTCGACTTACAATTTGTTCCACAAAAAGCCATAAAAGGAAGAGTAGTCGCAGATTTTTTGGCAGATTTACCTGTTGAGGAGGCTAGTGAAGAAAAGTTAGATTTTCCCGATGAAGAAGTATTTCAAACACAGAAAGAAACATGGGAAATGTATTTTGATGGAGCTTCCAACCAAAGTGGATACGGTGTAGGAATCATCCTGATTTCACCCGAAGGAGCACATACTCCTATTTCCATGAAGCTAGATTTTGAGGCGACAAATAATGTAGCCGAATATGAGGCGTGTATCATTGGCATGCAGGCTGCCGTCGAAATGGACATAAAGTGCATAAGGATATTTGGTGATTCGAGCCTTATAATAAACCAGGTTTGCAATAAATGGAAGGTGAAGAACGAAGCTTTGGCACCCTACCAAGCTTACGTAAGGGATTTAGCAGAACACTTTGATCAAGTAGTATTCACTTATTTACCTCGGGAGCATAATGAGTTAGCTGATGCATTAGCAAAGCTGTCATCCTTGCTAAATATCCCGAGAGGAGTTGTGTCTATGCCGATATGCATAGAGAGGAGAAGTCAACCGGCTTATGTTTATTCTTTAGAAGTTTGTGAGATAGACTCGACTTGTTGGTATTATGACATCTACCAATACCTCACCAAAGGGGTTTACCCTGAGGATTCTACCACAAGATCACAAAAAGCAATTAGACTCTTAGCGTCGCGATCTTTGTTTGATTCAAGATCGGTTATGCAAGAAGACGGACATGGGTATCAATTTGCTTTGTTTAGAGCAGTGAAGCTCAGAACTTGATGAAGGAAGTTCATGGGGGAGAATGTGGCCCGCATATGAATGGACGGATGTTGTCCAAGAAGGTTCAAAGGATGGGGTATTACTGGTCGACTATGGAGGCTGACTGTCACGATTATGTAAAACGGTGCTACAAGTGTCAAATCTATGCAAACTTGCAACACCAACCCCCGTCATTTTTAACTACATTAACCTCACCATGGCCATTTTCAGTTTGGGGCATTGATATCATAGGAAAGGTTACTCCTAAAGGAACGGGAGGACATGAATATGTGCTTGTAGCTATTGACTACTTCACAAAGTGGGTGGAAGCGGCATCTTATGCAAAACTTACTTCTAAGCACGTAGCCAAATTCATACTTAGAAACATAATATGCCGTTATGGGGTTCCACACGAATTGATAAGTGATAACGGGGTTCACTTCAAGAAAGAGACGGCGGAATTGTTAGCAAAATACAAGGTCCAACATCATATATCTTCGGTATATCGACCTCAGACCAATGGAGCGATTGAGGCGGCTAACAAAAATCTCACTAGGATAGTAGAGAAAATGGCTTCTTCTTATAAAGATTGGCCTGATAAACTACCTTTTGCCTTATGGGGTTATCGAACTTCTATTCGTACATCCACCGGAGCAACTCCTTACTCCTTGGTATACGGAATGGAAGCGGTATTGCCAGTGGAGGTAGCAATACCGTCATTACGGATTATAGTGGAGAGTCAGATTCCAGAAGCGGAATGGGCTAAGGCTAGGTATGAAGAGCTAGTCAACATCGATGAAAGGAGACTCAGAGCCATGCACAATGTCCAGATATACCAGAATCGTGTGTCCAGGGCATTTAATAGGAAGGTCAAACTAAAGGACCTTGGAGAGGGTGACATGGTTTTGAAGGAGATACGGGCACCTATACAGGACCCGAGAGGAAAGTTTAGGCCCAATTGGATGGGACCTTACGTCATAAAGGAAATTCTTCCCGGAGGGGCGGTAAGATTAGTAGATCTGGAAGGGGAAGAATGCGTTCAGCTGACAAACTTAGATCAACTTAAGAAGTTTTATGCATAAAGGGTAAGAGTGGACATAGCAACTGGTAATTAAAACCAGCAACTATTCTTGTAAGAATCAGCTACTGGCCCATTTGTCCAGCAACTGATTTACTTTTCTTGAACTACGATGGCCTGATTCCGCACATTGTGGATACGTAGGAAGCTTTTCTGAAAAGCCCAGCCTCACCAATTGAAATTTCCCTAATTTTGACTTTTTATTTTAAAAGCAACATTGAACTACCACAGGTTCGATGGCACTTGAAATAAAACATAAGGCTCGAGTTTTCAAAAGTTCAAGTTCCAGGAGATCTTCGCGGACCTCCAGATGTCAAGGTTGGACTTTTTGATTTTAGGTTTTCCCGGTTCATTTCAATATTGGGCCTTGAACCCTCATAAAATCCGCGCGGATTTTCATATTTTCCAGGCCTAGGATACTCGACTTCCATTTTTGAGCAATTTTGGGCCAAGACCGCGCGGATTCCGTTTCCTAGGCTTAGTGATGAAGTCTACGCGGATTTATGTTTTGACCCGGCATACTCAGTTCGAGAGCAAACCGGGAAAATCCGCGCGGTTTTATGTTTTTCGGGCCTATCTGTTTTTTTAAAAATTCTCATGAATCTGTATATACCCGAAATACTCAGTTGATATTTTTCCGAGCAATTTTGGGATAGATTTGCGCGGATTTTGCCCTTCCTGAGTTAATTTTGTTTCTTTTCTTAATTCAATTCATGTAGATTCTCTTTTGTAATGCAAAAATCTTCACAGATTTTACATTGTTTCGATTGGGAATTAAATTTTCTATGTGCAGAAGTTCTCGCGAATCTCACATATATGGTAGAAAATTCTAGGGAATTTCAAGAAATATGATTCTTTATTTTTATTTCCAAACAGCAAAAAGAAAGAGCATGCGAATTTATTTGCTACTCAAATCGTTCATCAGCATTTTAAAAAAAAAAAGTAAAAATACTTATATAAAACACACAAAAAAAGAAAATAAATCTAAAGGCAAGCAGCATCAGTCTTTCAGTCCTGTTTAAGCTTCTTCTCAGCTTCAGGAGCAATGCTAGACCTTGACCCTTCACCCTGTGAGGATGTTCTTCTTGGCCTCTTCTTGATGTTCGAAACACTGGGGGCTTTCTCTTTACCTTTCCCAGTTGTTTCTGTAGTTTGCTGATGGGGAGTATCATCAGGCCTAGGCTCTCTAATTACCACAGGCCTTTCTCTAGGACGTGTCGTAGTAGTTGGAGGTCGAGTCCTAGTTGACAGTGGGTCAATTCCTTTTCCTTCCTGCTCTTTTAGCCGTTTCCTGACAGTGGCATCTTTCTCTGTTATCCATTGGCGATACGCCATAGATACATATGTGCTTCCTCCTGTTGAGGGAACAGCGAGGGTAGGTCTGTTCATCCAGTAGTCTTGCCAGGATCGAACTTTAGAAGCGTCGTTGGTGATGACTCTAGGACTAGGCGGGATGCATTCTAGTGAGGGGATCCATTGTTTCCTTCTGATCTGACGCTTGGCTCGCTCAGGGAAGTAATAGGTTGTATGTGTTAAGCCCACAAGTCTCACGAATGGGTATCGATGGTCGACGGTGACTGCCTCTCTTATTCTCCACCAAGTAATGTGCCATTTAATGATCATTTTTTCGACGAACCATTTCAACCACTTGTCTGTCGAACGTTCCTTGTGTTTGCGGGCACGTTGGCAAAATTGGGTCATCCGAAAGGTAGCTTCATTCTTTGGAGGCGCTAAGAAGCGGGTATGCTCCATTAACCATATCTGCAAAGAAGAAGAAAGATCAGATGCTGGGATAAAAGAGGTTCACGCGGATTTTTAGGGGCCAATCCGCGGATTGTGAGCGATGCGAGCGAATCACGAAATCGCGCGGATTTCGCAGAGTTTTAGAAATATTTTACCTGAAGCAGCAGGGGGCTTCCTGAAAACTCGCCTTCAGATTCGTCACAAAGCCGATCCAGGCACAGGATAGTCTCAGCTACTATCATCGGTGCTAGATTTTGGTCGTCGCGGAGGCTTTCACTGATGTTGATCAAAGAAGCAGGACCGCTGTTTGTGCCGCCGTGGTAAAAACAAAAATTTCCTAATAAGCATAGGGCTAAGGCCCTAACTTTACGTTCAATGTGTTCACACTTTCTGAACATGGAAATTAAGGGCAGAAAATTCACTCTTTCACCCTCTAAGATTTTCCCCAAGTCATCCTTCTCTAAACCTAAGAGGGAAGTGTACCGTGGTGCAGTATTTTTGGAGGAAGTGGGGATGACTGGTGTTGAGGTGAACTTAAATCCTAATATTGCGCCGAATTCTTCGGGGAGAGGGCATAATTCTTTTTCCCCAAACCTAAACAAATGGAGTTCAGGGTCCCAGAATTCAGAGGCGGCTTTAAGGAAATCCCACATTAGTCTTACTTGCCTAAGACTAATTAGGGTGTGCAGGTTGTATCTTTTCAACTCTTCTTTCTCAGCGAATGAAAGAGAAAGAATCCATTGATCGAGTTCTTTCTGGAAAGACATGTTTGGAAGGGAAGAAGAGATCGCGGGGATTTCTATAAAGGCTGGAAACACAAAAGCTAGGAGGGAAGGTGTGAGTTTTTAGGGAGAATTTGCCCAGATTTTATAGTGCGGGAGTTAGGAGTGCGACGGAATTCCACGAGAGCTTTGCAGTACTAGTTTCGACCGGAACCAAAGACTTAACTGGGGGTTGCAATCCGATACAAAGTCTGCGCGGATTTGTTGGCTGATTGTAAACAGGATTCAATTTGTGCGGATTCTGATCATGTGGGAATGGCGCGGATTTTTGAAGAATCTTGGCCCGAATGTGTCGTCGGGTTGGCGCGGATTTAGGCCTGATTTTAGGCCTGAATAAATTTGCGCAGATTTTCGGGCCTGAGTATGTTGCAAGTTGGCACGGATTTAGGCCTGATTTTAGGCCTGAATAAATTTGCGCGGATTTTCGGGCCTGAGTATGTCGCAAGTTGGCGCGGATTTTTGCTGGGCCGGGTCAAGTACCAGGCTGGCGCGGATTTTGATCGGATATGGGTAATGCCTACAGCAGGGATGGCGGTTGGGCGATTTGGGCCACGGGACGACATCAAGATGGCGCGGATTCATCCACGCTCTACGGATTTTTGGAGTTTTGGGATCATATTGAATCTGTGTGTTTTTGATAATAGCATTTGTACATTTCCCGATTCTGTTCGAGAGTTATTTTAAAATGTTGTAAAAACTTGATTGTCCTTGATAGTTTATGGAATTCGCTTATTGACCAAAGCTCCGCTCCTGTTTTCTTTTTTTGTTGCATGCATATAGTTTTGTTTTTTTTAATTTAATTTTTAAAAAAATAAATAAAAGCAGATAAAAAATTAAGAGTGTCCGTACATAAGCATTGCATTCATAATAAGCATTAATTAGATGAGTTAAAATTCACAAAGTCAGTCTTCTAAGCATTATACATGGTCTCTCCCTCAATTATCTTCCTCATCGGATACTAGATCTATGTAGTCGGGGCCTGATGGGCCGTAGTGTCGACCGGGTTGAGGTGCAGGGTTCTGCCCGGTGAGGAAGCTCCATCCATCGGCCGCCCAAGAAGAAGAAGGTTGATCTTGATGATATCCTCCAGGAGTGAACTCAGTCTGAGAAGAACTAGGAGCATCATATGTGTGAACCCGTCCAGATTCGTCCACGTGGAAGGAACCCGGATAATGTCCTTGCAAAACGGGGGCTTGCAAAACCGGGGTTAAGCTCCAATCATCACCATATTCCTGTTTGACCGGTTCCTCTTTACCCAGAAAGTATGACGAAGCAGAGTCAAAGAAACCCCTGTTGCTTGAAGAGGGCATGGTAGGTGTAGGGATTTCGGGTTGAGTTTCCTTGAAATCCACTGGTGCTTGATGGAAGTCACCTGACCATCTCCGTTGAGGGTAGTCAGAATATCCTTGTGACAAGGACATACCGCCGAACATCTGGTCCAACATAGAAGTATCAGAGGCCTGTGAAGCAGCATCACTTTCGCTTATATATCTCCCATAGGCACGTGTTCGGGATGACCCTCGGGCACTGGCGAAGCTCATAGTACTGGAAGACCCGACAGAGTGATCGGTATCATCCTCGGGAATGAGGGGAATACTTGGAACATAGCCATGAGACTGAGTTCCATAGGTAGTCATCCCGCCGCTACTACCTGAGGGACCTGCGCCGCTACCTGAAGGGCCTGCGCCGGGTGTCATATGAAAACCACCTCCTCCCAAGTCGATGTCGTGGTCGCTTCCCTCTTCTTCACCGTCATCATCGTATGCATGGAAAGCAATGGGTATAGCCCCGCCACCGCCCATGTTGTCGTTGTCATCATCATCGTCATCGTCATTATCGTCATCGTCAGCATCGTGACCTCCTTGGCCCCTACCATGGTGGTGGTAATGACCTCCTCCTCGTGGTTGTCCTCTACCACGACCTCCACCACGTCGAGGCCCAAAACCCATTCGACGCCGATATCGTCTCTGCATGTCTTGAATTTCATCGCAGAGGTATATAAGCGCAATGGCCTCCATGGTTCGCTCCCGACTCCCGCAAGCGCGATTCTCTTTTATAAGAATAAATACTTGGATGGAGAGTTGGAGGGTATTCATTATTCGAACTAAAAGTCTTACCCGGGTGCATTCGAGGACAAAGGAGCTCGGGGCGATTTCTCTGACGGCGTCGAAACCTAGTGGGTTAGGGATGCGGTGTTCCAGGTGCCTGCAAATTAACGAGTTAGTCACAACATAAGGGTGAAAATTGCAAGGAGTTCTTACAGTACTCACCATGCGTCCCATGAGGCGTGGTCGAATGGATGCGGCATAGTTGGCCCCCATGATCAGCAAATTTCCAATGGGAATCCCCATGAGATTGACTTCAAGTTCATCGAAAGTCAAGGAGCGGGGGTAGAACATTTTGGCCGGTGGATTGGTAGTACCAATGAGGCCATACATGCATGCATTGGTGGTGACCACTTTCCCCCATGATACCATATGAAAGTAAAAGGGCCTTCAAATAAGATCCTTCTACAGTTGATATCCTGTAATGTATCGAGGTCCGGAAGTTGATCTTCCGTAACCTCATAAGCCGCCCAAGGGTCCAAAGCACACTAAACATGTGTTAGTGGTGAGCTTGATAGTTTTAAAGTCAGGTTGGAAGCAAAGGAAAGGTCATACCTGTCCTGGATTATTCAGTATGCCTTGGAAGAGCTCCAGGTGCTCTACCCGACGTTTTCTAACCAGTAAATCATCGCGCCCCCAGCGAAGGGCGATTGGAAAGACAGCACCAGCTTTAGATTGGGGAGACAGGCCCTCGAAGTATTCGTAGAACCATATCTGTAAAGAGTAGGAGTTAGTTTTCAAGCTACAAGCAAATAGGTAGGTGGCAAGGGAAAAGGGGTACCTCGATGACTTTCCATAGGCCGGAGAGATAGGTGTTATTTTGCTCGAGTTTCGATTTAGGGACTCGCACACCAGAACGGAGTCCCCGGAATAGACAGGTATAGGCTGCCGCGCCCCAAGCCAAGTTGGAGAGATTATCTAGGTCCGCCAAGTTGCCTAGATAGTGGAAGAATACACGGCTACCACGATCAGCAAAGATGGTAGTACACAGGAAAATGGCAAGTATCACTCGCCGTCTTTGTGCATCCGTGTACATTTCATCCCAGAAGTTACCCTTCAGGACCTCATCAAAGAGGACGGAGTATCGGAAACTCCGTGTGTCGTGTATTGTACTCATGGTTGGGCCGAATAAGGCTATTTGTTGGGCCTTATCCTGGCCCAAGTCGTTGGAATAGTACAGGGGTTCCCCGCCAAAAGATAACCCTGTGATCATGGCAAAATCCAGTGGAGTAATAGTCATCTCATACTCCGGGAAGTGAAACGTATTGGTGGTATCCCAGAATCGCTCGCTTAAAGCACGCACTACGCAATGACCGGTGGGTTCGCGCATGGCATGCAGAGCATTGAGGAAATGGCCAAAACCGGCGTCTCTCACGGTATCTTTTGCTGGGAAACCCAATTGTTCCAGCTCGTCAAGTAGTCTCATCACTTTGCCAATTGCCCCACAGGCCTGGATATTATCAGCCTGCAAGGTAGAATTATACATGAGATTTTTATGGTTATACTCAGAATATTATAATCAGGGAAGAAGGCAGTGTACCGGCACTTGCGTGATGAAATGAGAAATATGGACATCACGGCAGTATAAAAGATCGTGGCCGTCCCATTCCGTGGGGCCAGCCCATTCTCTGCTCATGTTGCCCTTCTGGGCTAAGTCAGCTGCCCAAGCTTCCTTCTTGGGATGATATTTTGTTGGTTTTGTTGTCGGCATAAGGGAGTACTGCAAAAAAGGCTCAACTCAAGTACCAGATTATGCATTACTCGAGCAAAGTCAAGCAGTAGAGAAATGTAAATTTCTACGCGAAGTTGAACTACCGAGACCAAGGCCATTTTGGGCCTATTTCGGTCAAACGGGCGCGGATTTTTGGGCTGAATCGTTTTGGGCCAAAGCAATTTTGGGCCCATTTCATGAGGTTGGCGCGGATTCTGCGCCGGAGGTTCTTGGGCCTAATTAATTGGGTTTGCGCGGATTTGGTTGGATTTGCGCAGGATTCGGACCAAGGCAGTTTATGGCAGAAAACTTCGGGTCTGCGCGGATTTGTATAGGTCAATTTTTGGGCCCATTTCCAGTCAGGCTGGCGCGGATTTACTAGGTTTTCGGAGAAATTTTCAGGGCCTCATTTTGAAGGATTTGCGCGGATTTGGAGCTAGGTCGGTCCAAGTTTAGGTACATTCGTATGATATGCCAATAAGTCCAAAGCTTAATTAAATTTAAGTTCAAGACTTCATAACAAGTGCATGGGTTTGAATATTTCAACACAAGATTTCCTACCCAAACACGTATACGAGCTAATTCATGCAAATTCAGAAAAATGCAAGAAATTAAGCGAATTTCTACATATATGCATGGTGGATACTTGAGACTTGAGACTTGAAACTTGTAAAAACATACCTTTTTCTGAAGAGATTTGCGCGGATCTGAACTGAGTAGGATGCTCAAGCAAGCTCACAGACTCAGCTCAAGAAAGTATAACAAAAAAAAAATGGCTTGAAATATGGTGGAGTTGCGCGGATTTTAGCAAAATGGGCCAAATTTTCAGTTCAAGTGTTCAAGCTTTAGTTTTCAGTTCAGGTGCTCAAGCTCAAATGCAACAAAAATGGCTTAAAAAAAAAGGGGCCTGGCGTCGCGCGGATTCCTCTAAATGGAGCAAAAATAGAAAATCAGAAGGGATATACCTGAGAAAATGGCGCGGATTTGCTGGAAAAGTAGCTCACACTCGCGCGGGGGAATTGCGCGGATTTCACTTGAGTATGGCGCGGATTTCCTGAGTTTGGTGCAGACTTCAGCTGGGGTGGCGCGGATTTCAGCCGGAGATGGGCAGCAGCGCGCGGATTTTGGCCGGGAGTGAAGAAGGAGTGAAGATGCTTGAGCGAGGATGGAGCTTTGAGTGAAGATGAGGTTGAGTGAGTGAATGATAGAGAGAGAGTGAGGAGATAAGGAGTGAGTGATAGGGGATGAGTGTGATAAGTAAAGAGAGAGTGAGTGAATGTGAGGTGAATGAGTGGTTGTGAGGTGAGTGAGTGGCTTTAATGCCATGAGGGTAAAAGACAAATAACCGAGGGAGTATTCTCATTACTAGTATCTTTCTCTTGTTTTATTTTTCGTCATTATTTTCGTTCTCTATTTTATTACCTTACTTTTTAGCTGTGTTTCTTATTTTTGCAAATCAAAATACTTACAAATTTATCCTTTTCAGGAAAAGCATAACAAGCCTGGGCAATATCCATCAGTCAAGCTAGCTATAAATCAAATTCCGGATGTCTTTCAAGCTACCCTTGGAAGTTGAAGCCTGGACAACATCCAGCAATCAATCAGCATCGGACTACCTCCGGTCAGAAGTCCAAGCTACCCTTGGATCGTTTAAACCTGGATAATTTCCAGCAAGTCAAGTCAACAAAATTGGACTACCTCCAGTTGGCTACAAAGATTTTCGGGTATACTTTGACTTTCGTCTTATCCAGACTCAGTCAAAGTGGGGGCCATCTGTAGACACCGAAAATGTGTCAGACAGATTTTAGCTTAACCCGAGATCGAAATAACAGGGCTCAAAGAGATTTGCAAATACGGGCTTGCGTGAATTTTGCTTTGTGGGCCTAAAAAGTGGGATGGCGCGGATTCCAGAGTATGGGCCTAAATCGGGGTTGGCGCGGATTCCAGAAAGTGGGCCTAAATCGGGGCTGGCGCGGATTTCTGTTTTTGGGCCAAAATAATTGGGGTCTGCGCGGATTTAGTTTGTTTGGGTACAAAATCGGATTTTGTGGGAAGGATCCGAATTTAGTCGAAAACCCACAGATCTGCGCGGATTTTCCTACTCGGGTTGGCGCGGATTTACGGCAGTTGTTTTGGCAGTTCTTAGCGGTTAACTTAGTTGACCCACTACTCCTCAACTGGCGGGGGTCGCGCAGATGGGAAGAAAGCGGTGCTACAATCTTTAAAGTCGGTGTTACTCGGTGCTTATTAAAGGATTTGCGCGGATCCTTTGAGGGGTGGGATTTTTTTTTAGCTTCAGAGCAGCCCCTTTGGCGAATTCATTCCACACTCTAAAAAAAAACACAAAAGTTCGATTCCGGTGATATTCACAGAAATCCGCGAAGATTTCTGCGGTTTCTGGCACCAATCCGACCCAAAGACTCACGCGGATTTCCGGATTCGATTTGGGGATTTTTCGTGGATTTGCGCGGATTCAACCACTCTTTTGGCCAATTTCGGGGTTCGATCACTCAACCGGCACAAGGAAAATCTGCGCGGATTCTGGGTATAATCCGCTTCGCTTCACTCGATTAATTTAGTTTTTTTTGTTTCCCGGTTTAAAAAAAAAAGTGTAAAAATGTAATCTCTTACTCCCCGCCCGATGTAATTTATTTCTTGCGTTTTTTTTATTTTTCCTTAATTATGTGAACGTTAATATTTACTATCGAATTGCATGACGTTTTAATTGAATCGGTGACAACTTTCTTTATTTCATCTTCCAATGTAAAACCCGACTTAGTAAAGGCCGTTTCGGCGGGCGGTGCAAGGGCATCCCCCTACACCGACATTTTTACCCCCGAACTTGTTTTTTTGGTTCGAGACCGGAGTCAAAATTTTTAAAGGTTTTGTTAATTTTACCTTTTTTTAAAAAAAATTAACTGGCGACTCCCTTTCTTCTTTTCCTTTTTCTAAAAAAAAAAACCAGTCTAATTTGAATTTGTGTGGATCCGCGAATCATTTGGGCCAAAACGGAACCAGAATCCGCGAGGATTTGGGTAGAGTTTCGGCCCAAATGGCCCTAAGATCCGCGCAGACCCAAGCTACTGTTTGGCCCGGTTTTTTTTTTCTTCTTTTTTTTCTTTTTTCCCTTTTCCGGTTCAAAACTCAGAAAGCCTGTTCTGGCCTGGGTGGGTCCGGAATCCGCGTGGATCCGGCCCGCTTCGGCTCAATTTCTTTTTTCTTTAGTTTTTTGCAAAAACTTGTTTTCGGCTCGGGTGGGCACCGAATCCGCGCGGATCCGGCCCACTTTGCCCTTTTTTTATGTTTTTTTTTTCTCCTCGCGTTGTCTTCTCCTATTTCGAAAATAATTTCTAAAAAGCCAAATTTCTTTAAAATCATCCCTTAAGAAAATAAGCAACCCTACGTCGAATCGACCCTCCGTGGGGGACCGAGCCCTCCGGGGCCGCGGGCCCTACACTGTGGTGGTGGCCACGGACCGTGGCGGGCTAGGCTTCCGTGCGCCATTTTGTTTCGTGAAGGAGAAGAAGAGGAGCGAGACAGCCGGTACCACGGGCAGCCCGTGGTAGATGCCACGGTGCGTGGTGGCTGCACTGCGCATGTTGGCCATGTTTCGCAAGTAAAAGTAGGAGAAGCGACAGTTATATTCGTTCATTCACTATCATTCTATGATCCATCCTTCAAGAGAGAGAAACCCTAATCCACCCTTCTGCTCATTAATTCTCCATCAATATTCAAGATTCAAACGGATTTAAGAGAAGCGAAGATCGAGATTCGAGAAGAAATCATCAATGCTCGCGAGGAAGACTCCACCCCGAGATCGAAAGACTCGACGGTTGTATTCTTCGTAGTTTATCTTTCTTTTCGATTTCTTTCTTTGTTTTGAGAATCAATTATGATGTTTGGAACTTGTTTTGTGTTTTTATTAAATATGAGTGAGTAGTTTTCTTGAATTCTAGGGTTTTACAACCCGAAACAATGTAGCTTGATTGAATGTTTCTAGTTTGTGCATGAATTTTTGTTTT
Organism: Portulaca oleracea; assembly: GCA_029582165.1. Taxonomy (NCBI): domain Eukaryota; kingdom Viridiplantae; phylum Streptophyta; class Magnoliopsida; order Caryophyllales; family Portulacaceae; genus Portulaca; species Portulaca oleracea. The sequence continues at coordinate 38,974,517 of CM055876.1, forward strand.
GAATCAATAGAAGGTTGTGTTTTCCATGTTTATGAGTGTTCTTAAGGCCTGGAATGCTTGTAATTTAAGATTAACCTGAGAAGTACTTGTAATTTGAGATTAACCTGAGAAGTACTTGTAATTTGAGATTAACCTGAGAAGTACTGAAATGTGAATTGGGATAATCTGACTATCAATCTGTCTACCTAAACTTGCGAAATTTGGGAAAAGAATAGCAAACTAGGGAACCTTTTGATAACCAGAACATTTGAGATCTTCAACTTTGATTAACTTGAAAAGCATACAAAAGTTGTAATTAGGTTAATTGGGGTAATTCTATTAGCATCGAAAGAGCAGTAGAGTTCTTATGGTTATCGTTATTGACTCATTCTTGAATGTATGATTGTGCAAACTAGGTTTTAATATATCGAACTCATTGTTAGGTTAGCATTTCCCTAGAAGTCTTTCTCTCTTGATAGAATCTTTGATTGATTTTTCCCTGCTTATTTTTTAGTTCTATTAGTTTTTAAAAGATCTCTAAAATCTCTAAAATTAGAACCGACCCACGACCGTGAGCTGCGTCAGTGGATGGGAGATCCATGGACAATCACCTAGCAGCGCAAAGATTCTGAATTGGATTGTGGCATAACGAGGACGCTGAGCGAAGTGTGATTTAAAGGATAGAAATGACTACTTTTATCACCAATGTGCAACTTCTTTCAGGTAGCTCATCCGTTCGGAACTCTTCAGTAAGCGTGCTAGGAGTAGTCTCAGGATGGGTGACTTGTTGGCAAGTTTTCCTAGGTAACATGTGAGCGAGAACGAAGCACGCTGGAAAAACTCTTGGTGATTTGTGGGGCTAGTTAGTGATCCTTGAAGTAGTTATTGGTAATGTCTGTGGCCCGGGAGAGGCCGGGACGTTACACGAAGCCGACATCGAAATCAACACCGAAAATCGCCAACATCGAAGAAGATTTAGCCTCAACTATATGCGCCGGTGGTTGGTCGTCACATGGCTCAGAGCTTTTTAGGGGTCTCTTCGTTTATAATAACCTTGATGAAATAGAAAAATAGATTTGATAGAGAATAATTATCTCAGTGAATAAAATTATGAAAAAAATAAAAAATAAAGATAAATAATTAATATTTTTTATGAAAATTACAATGTAACAAATAATTTGAAATAAAAAAATACGTAAAAAAAACAAAGGAAGTATTGTATTTGCTCTAAACTTGAGTGGTCGAATGTCAAAGATGGGGTCCCTACCCCCTAGCAATATGAATAAGCAAAGCTACAAAATTACGAATTTAAATCGCATAGCCGTTGGCACGGCTCATAATTAACCCGTCTTTTTCTTTATTTTTTTCGCTTTTATTAAAGGCCGCAAGCCAAATTCAAAAAATTCAAACCGGGGAGCAATGCGTGACCGTCGGATGGGCCCCAAAATTCAAATTCTAGGATGAAATCCAACCGTCCGATCCACTATGTTCCTAATCTAGAAAACAAAAAAAACTCCCAGCTTCACTCACTGCTCCCAGGAGTTCAAACCAAAACTTGAACTTAAACAACACTTCTAGATAGATGTTGTAGAGAGAGAGAGAGAGAGAGGGTGATTCTTTAATGGAAGCAAAAAACAACTCAATTTTTGCATGATTTATGTAAGTTTTGTTCATATTTTCTGAAGTTTTGCTCACAGATTCGGGGAAGAATCAGCTCAACTTGAGCAGCATTCCAACACTTTCAACTCAACAATTTCAGTGTCTAAGCATCTGGGCATTTTGTTAATAAGTTCATCAAACAGGTATGACAAATCCCTCAATCTTCATACACAAACCCTTTTACATTATATCGAAATGTAATATCTTTCAGTAGTTTCATCTGGGTTTTGTTTGTTAATCGATTTAGGATGTTGCGGGATTTCACATTTTTGCGTCGTCGTAATATCGGGAAGGATAAAGATGTAGAAGAGATTGAAAACGTACCCATAAACACCACTGATTCAACTTCAAACCCTACAAGCTCAGATTCATCTAGGGCTCCATTGCATGTAATAGCTCCTGAACCATTACCACCCCAGAAACCTAAACCTAGTATTGCAGACATCGAAGGGAGTTCTAAAACTAAGTTGGAGAGGACACCCACTAAACCTAGGGTTAGAACCTCTGATGCAGCAAGTTTGCATCTTCGTACCCCAGAGAGACACTCAGGGAGGAATCGATTTGGGTTTTCGAGTATGAATGAATCCCGGGATGAGGGTAAGTCTGAAATGCCCAATTCAATGGGATTGTCAAGCAGATACGGGTTGAATTTGACCCCTAGAATGAATAATGGGAGGGGTACAACTACAAGTGCACACTCAGAGAGTACTTCAACTCAAAGTACACCAACCAAGAGTGTTAGCAAGCCACCCAATCCTGGGTTCGCCGCCCCTTGGAGCAGCTCACGACATAATGGGAGCGCTCGAGCTGGAACTTATGCTGCAATTTCGAGGCGGTCATCTATCACGGGTGTCCAGCCTTCGGTTGTTAACACGCCTGAAGTTCCTCACTTTGATCTCAAGGAAGATCCATCTTTCTGGATGGATCACAATGTACAGGTTAGTAAGTGGAGTTTTTGCCTTGATTGTTGGGGGTTTATTAATTAAACTTGTGGAAGGGTTCTTTCTGACATGATGCAATTGTTTAGGTCATAATTAGGGTGCGTCCTCTTAATGCTTTTGAGAGAAACACAAATGGGTATAGTAGGTGTGTGAAGCAAGAAAGTGCCCAGAGCATTACTTGGATTGGGCAACCAGAAACCCGGTTCACATTCGATCATGTAGCCTGTGAAACTGTGGATCAGGTACTCTCAGAAGCTTGAATCTTTACTACTTCAGTGTTTGTGTTTTTGCTCTGAAAATGTGTCTTGATAAAGCATTGGAACTTTGCAGGAGATGCTTTTTAGGATGGCTGGATTACCAATGGTAGAGAATTGCTTATCTGGGTACAATAGCTGCATGTTTGCGTACGGGCAGGTAACTCTTCTTCAGTCTGTTCTCTGATTCTTGTAGCTCTGACATTAACAAAAAGCTTGTTGTAAGGAGGAAAAGTGGGGTGTTCTAGTATAGTCCTTATTGTAGTGATGATTTGGTGACTATTTCTTGGCAGTATGTTTATTTATGTTTAGGGATGCATACTTGGATGAATTACAACTGAAGTTTGTTCTGTAGCCAGGAGATGCATATTACTTAGTATCCCCCTAGTAGATTTGGCTTTTTAGATTTCAGTTTCCTCTAAATCAACTTGTTTCATATGCATTTTCGTCCATGAGTCTTCATCAAGATAAGTCAATAATTTTGCTTCTCGTCATTATTTAACTCTATTGTTGTCTCTTATGTGTTAGACCGGAAGTGGAAAGACATACACTATGCTTGGTGAGATGGATGACTTGGAATTCAAGCCCAGTCCCCATCGTGGAATGACACCAAGGATATTTGAATTCTTGTTTGCTCGAATCAGAGCAGTAAGTTATATCCACCAACTAATCTTAGCAGTATAGGTATCCTGATGACATATATCACTTATCTGACATCCCTTTTATTATGCAATGATTATAGGAAGAGGAAAGCCGAAAGGATGAGCAACTGAAGTATAGCTGCAAGTGCTCTTTCCTAGAGATTCATAATGAGCAAATTACAGATCTTCTTGATCCATCATCTACAAATTTGCTTGTAAGTAATAGCAAGTTAAGATTGCCCTTTGCTTGTAAGTCTTAAAGCTCTTCAAAAGTTAGATGTTGTTCTAATGGTTTGTTATTGAATTTAAACAGCTCCGAGAAGATGTCAAGAAGGGTGTGTATGTTGAGAATCTTTCAGAATTCGAGGTGCACACTGTGGGTGATATCCTAAGACTTCTAATTCAGGTTAGATGACGTAATATGTATCCTCTTGATGCTACCTTATTAGGCCATATCTCTTACTCCTGTTTGATCCTGTATGTATACCCTAATCCATGCATACCTCCAATTGGCATCAGGGTTCCTCAAATAGGAAAGTAGCAGCAACAAAAATGAACAGAGAGAGTAGCAGATCACACAGTGTCTTCACATGTATTATTGAGAGTAAGTGGGAAAGGAATTCAACTACCAACCTACGGTTTGCTAGGCTGAATCTAGTTGATTTGGCTGGTTCAGAAAGGTAACATACTACTATTATTACTTATTAGCCGTTGATTAGAGCATCTCAGCTGGCGTGTAGGTTTGTTGATTTCATGTCTACTCTTTGCAGGCAGAAGTCATCTGGTGCTGAAGGTGAACGGTTGAAGGAAGCAGCTAACATCAACAAATCACTGTCAACTTTGGGGTAATTCCACGGATTAGTGACTTTTTTGATAGTAATTCAGCCGCATAGAATTTTTCTTGGTTATTCCTCACTGTCTGTTTCTTTCCACTTGTTTAGACTTCATGTCCTTTTATCTTTGATTTTGTACACTGTTTTTCTAAAAAAGTTCATTTAATCTGCGTATTGCAGTCATGTAATAATGCTGCTCGTAGACATTGCACATGGAAAGCCAAGACATGTTCCTTATAGAGATTCAAGGCTGACCTTTCTTCTTCAGGTTAACTTTTTCAACTTTGAAGCTGTTTGCTTTTGTGTGTGCATGTTCGACATGTTTTAATCGTTTTAATAAGATGTAGACCTCACTCTAGAACATTACATTATTCAGGATTCACTTGGCGGTAACTCGAAAACCATGATAATTGCCAACATTAGCCCTTCTATCTGGTAAAGAACTTGTCTCATCTTGGATTTAGATTACATCTCGTATATTGCTTATCCTGCTGTCAATCTTACATTGTTTCTTCTGGTCTAGTTGCGCTGCTGAAACACTGAACACACTGAAATTTGCTCAAAGAGCAAAACTAATCCAAAACAATGTAAGTAGTTTTTGCTTTAGTATGATAAATAATGTTAAAAGTATCAAAATCTGATTCTTCACTTTTGATCACAGGCTGTGGTAAATGAAGACTCTGCTGGGGATGTTGCTGCACTACAGCGCCAAATATGGCTTTTGAAAGTAAGATTGTAATATTCAGCCTCTATAAGATTTTATTTGTGAACTTAGTATTGACAACTTCTTGTTACATCCACAACGCTCTTATCCAGGAAGAACTTTCAGCTTTGAAACGCCAAAATGTGTCTCGCACTTTGGCATTTGATCCTTCAACGACTATGACAGGGAGAAGCGAAGAAAATAGCGATGGAGAAACAAGTGTTAATGACCTGATGAGTGAGTCTGAATCAAATGGCAATGTGCGGGTGTCTTCTAAACAGGTACATTTGGTTCCCAACTTTCCATAATTACTAACATCAAGGACAACTGTAAGCCTGAAAAACCTAATGAAATAGAAAATCCATGTAGATATATTCACAATTTTCTGTATTTTCAAATCTTATGAAGCAAAAGCAATCTCACATGTTTTCATTAGTCACCAGATTTAGTTGCTCTTGCATGAAAAGTTCTAGCTGTAAAAGGAAATATGTTTCTTTTTTTGAGAAAGAGAAGTAAATCCTAGTTTTTCAAATCAGCACATCGTTCATTAAAATACATCCCTACGTGAAATAGAAAGAGAAGAAAGGAAGTAAATCACGTGGAAATTACTTGTTTTAGAATTTTAGAGTCTATAAGCAAATCTGGAAGTATGAGCTATTATCCAAGTCAAATTTACACCTATCATGGTGAAATTTGGGAAAAATCTTGACAACAGATATTTGCATCAATTCATCCAAATAGTTCTATGAACTAATATAAGATTGGAACTTAATTGACTGTTTGGATGAAACTCTATTGTATTGGATTACATTAAATTCATCTAAGTAGTTGACTTTTTAAGGATGCATCTTTCGTACTTATTGTTATCAAGCCCTCTATGTACTCATAATCTTGGTTAAAATCGCTATGCTGAAGTTCATTTTCACTAATGATCACTCTATGAATCCTTATACTTGTTTGGAATAGTTGAAATCATTGGAAACCATGCTTGCTGGAGCCTTGAGAAGGGAACATATGGCTGAAACTTCAATGAAGCAGCTTGAAGCTGAAAATGAACAGTTGAGCCGTTTGGTAATTTCTCTATTCCTATCTAATATGATCATATACATTTCAATAACTTTCCTTCTGACCTTCCCTAAAGAAGTTACGGAACAGTACATGTTATTTGTGGTAGTTGGCTCATTTAACTCCATTCTGCTTAATGCACTCAGGTTAACCAAAGAGAAGAGGACACTAGGTGCACTAAAATGATGCTGAAATTTCGAGAGGACAAGATCCGAAGAATGGAGTCGCTTCTGGGTGATTTAAAACCTGTAGATACCTATCTGCTTGAAGAAAATGCTGCTCTCTCTGAAGAGGTTCAGCTGCTTCGAGCTAAGATTGATAAGAACCCAGAAGTGACCCGGTTTGCTTATGAGAATATCAGACTCTTAGAACAACTTAGGAGGCAAGTTTTCTAGAAAAAACAAGTTAGTAGCTCTTAGCAGTTCTTTTTACTGTGTTTACTCTTATTTTACCGATTGTGTTCCTTACAGATATCAGGACTTTTACGAGGAAGGGGAGAGAGAGATTCTAATGCGTGAAATATCTGAGCTACGATCCCAGGTCCGTTGACATTATATATAAATGGAATATCTCTTTCCTCTTGTTCTCCCTCTGGATAAAAAAGGAAATGCTTTTTTGGTAATTGACGTAAATGTTTCGTGTTTACAGCTTATGCATTTTCTTGATAATAGCAGTCAGCCGCATAACCATGCAAAGTTGATTCAGGTTTTCACTTGAGTTTTCTTGTTAATCAGTAATCAGGCTTCCATACAACTTTCGTGGCTGTCTTCCAAACTGTTTACATATGTTTCTTCTTGGTGTAGGATGGAATTGATAACATTGAAGACAAAGAATCCCTCCACTCTGAGGTTACAACTGTGTCCTGCAACATACATTGAACTCCATTTTACTTTTTTTTTTCCCTCAATGTCTTAGGTTCAATTTTTCTTTTGTTTCAGTTGACTAATACCTTGGATGAGTTGGCTGAATGCCGGAGTAAGCTGAAGTCTTGCTTAGAAAGCAATGAAAAATTAAACAGGTAATGTCTTGTGCGTCTTCTTTTGCATTTTGCTTGGTAAATGCTTCTTTCTTATATCTAGTAACATCTTATATTGCTAGATTTGTTAACTTATTGTTAATGTTTCGAATTTCTGCAGGGAAATTGAAGATTTACAAGCCATGTTAAGAAACAAAGAACTGGGGACATATGAATGCCGGGACATTGTTAATACCACAAAGGCATTTGATGCAGTCGAAGAAGAGAAATGTACTAGTAAGAGTGGGGATATAGTGATGCATGCAGAAGATATATTGAATTTGGAACTGGAACTGGATATACTGAAGATAATTCTAAAAGAAGAGAGGATGGCACGAGGCAATGCCGAGGAGATGGTATCTTCCTTGATTAGAGATGTCCAGCTGGCTGATGAGAGTGCACGGTTACTTAGGGAGCAGTTTGAAGATGCCAAAAGGGATCTGAAGGAATCGAAATCTGTGATTGAAGCACTTGAATCTGAACAGCTTCTGTCAATCCATGAGATCGAGGATCTCAAGAATCAGAACGACCGTTACTTGGAGATTTTGCATAAGAAAGAGCTTGAAATCTCTGCACTGAAGAAGCAGGGATGTGACCAAGAGTCTGTAGCAGTCTCATGTTTGAAGAATTCTGAGAGTGAAGAATCCCCATTACAGGTGCAGCTTATGAGGATGCAAGCTTCACTTGATAAGGCCAAAAGACTGAACAAGTGGCACCAAAATAATCGTGCTTCTCAGAGATCTAACGAAGAAGAAATGGAAGAAATACGCAGGCAAGCTGAGGCAGAAACTGCTGAAGTTATTGTCTGCTTGCAAGAGGAACTTTCCATGCTTCAACATCAAGTGCAAGAGAGTGAAGCCAGGGAGAGAGAGGCAGAAGACAAGCTGTTAACCCTCGAGACAAGATTGAAAGAGCTTCAGGAAAACTTGGATATGATGTCGCTGGATAATGAAGCTTTACGTCAAGTTATCCTAGAGAAAGATTTGGAGATAAAGTCACTAACAGAAGACTGGGAACTACTGAGCTGTGAGGTTGAAGAGGCTCTTGTTGAAGGGCATGCTGCACTTAGAAGTGCCTCTGACCAGCTTGATTCTGTTCCAAGTCCTATCACTGACAGAAGAGGCCGGGTTTCTGAACAGCTGGGTAAAATAGTCAGACAAATCTCTGACAAAGAATCGACGATTGAAGAGCTCAACTTGTGTTTGAAGGATGCCAATGGCAGGATAAATGACATGGAACACATGCTCATGTCTCTCAGAGGTGCAACAATGGTTATGACTGAGTCACATCAACAAGAATGCTATGAAAAAGAGAGAGAGGTAATGCGGTTGAAATCAGAACTGACCAGTAAAACGTTCGCTGTAGAACAGTTGGAGAATAGGATGAAAGTTAGTCATGATGAAATGAGAAGGTTATCTACATGCGCGACGGCAGCTTTTGTTATTGTCAATAGATTGTCTGAGTTAAACTCCAGCCATGTTGACTCACTGAGGCTCATGGAAACCCAGCTAGAAGATTTGCGAGAAGCAAATCAGAAGAATGCTGTTTTTATGAGTGAACAGGCTACTGCGTTTGAGGAAGCCAAGAGACAGATAGTTGACTTTGAAAAGGAACTTGAAGTTTCTGAAGGTAACAACGCTATGCTTAAGCAGCAGCTTGATGAGCAGCGAAGAAACATTTCAATAATGCAAAAGAAGCTGGAGGAGAATGAGGAGCATGCCATTTTGAAGACTCAAGAAAGGCTAAACGACCTCAAACTGGGAGTTACTGAAGTCAGGAAAAGTTTAAATATGTATTCGGAGCAGGCTGAATATGAGCATATTGACAGAGTAAGCTCATTATGTACTTCACATTTGTAACATAAAGGAGTAAAGGACAGTATAGACTTAGCCTGGTATATGAGATTTTGAATTTCGCATTTGTACTTCACTAACCTGTATCTTCCTTTCTTGGGATAGGAACCTCTGCAAATGAGTAATGCGATAAAGAAGGAAAAGAGCGAAGCAGACTCTAATTCCAGAGGGGATTTAGAAGCAGTTGCTTCAAGCTCTTCGGTTGAAGGAGAGGAGGTGATTCCATTGTCTACATATGACAGTTGCAACACCAAAGCAGTTACTCTGACTCTTCTGCGGAAGGAAATAGAATGTGCTATGCAGAGTTTGAAAGATGTGCAAGCTGAGATGGCTCGTATTGGTGCTGAGAAGGAAGAGATCTGTAAATCTGAGAGGAAGGGGCGTCAAGGCATGGAAACTGTGAAAGCTCAGGTGCTTAGTCTACAGGCAGCCTTACACGAATTCGAAACACAGTGTGAAGGAAAAGTCATGGCCTTAAATCATAAATTGCATAATCTTGAAACTAGTGCACTCGAAGCCAAAAGCTATTGGTCGCAAACGAAAGAGGTATTCTGCCCTCCAACTCAACACCATTGATTTCCATGAGGGTCACTTTATTGCCAGTGTTTGCTAGTAGTATGTAGTAATTTGACCTTTTTTTCGCTTATATAATCTCTTTTCTTTGCTGTGTACAGTCTCTTGTGTTTGAACTTGAGGATGCTAAAGCAATGGCAGCCCAGAAGACTGCGGAGGCTTCTCGCTTTCTTGTGAGGTTTGAAGAGGTCCAAGATACTATGAAAGAGGCGGATATAATGATCAACGGACTCATGATAGCGAATGAAACAATGAAGCTGGAGATCGAAGACCTCAGGAAAAGGAATGAAGTCCTGACCGATGAGAGAGATAGCCTGATAGATGAAGTTAATGGATTGCAATCTTCCCATGAACTAAAAGATCAGGAATGCAAACACCTCGAAGATCAGTTTGAGGCGCATTCTTCTGAGATCGTGGATCTTATTCAGGGACTCGAGGGGTTTGTCTCACTGACCCAAGAAGCGACCGAGGAAGCATTTAAGTCCTTGGTGAGTGATTTCAGCTCTATGAAGTCTCAGGTCCAAGCTGCAGTGAAGTTCATACATTCATCACTTGAGGAGATGTGGTCAGATATCTTTATGAAGGACTGTGCTTTGTCTGTTTTACATCTTTGCCATATGGGTGTACTGGTGGAGGCGGTAACTGGTCTCAATACAGAAAACGGCCTCCTTCAACATGGTATATGTGAATCAAATGCTGTTATATCTAACTTGAGGGAGCGCAACATGAAATCGAAAGAAGAGCTTGAAATGTGCCGGAGGATCAAGGGCAAGCTTTTGTCTGACATTAGAAACAGCCTTGATCGCATCTCAAACAAAGAAGGTGAAGCAACAAAGCTCAGCATGAAGCTAAGCAGCTTTAATGAAAAGCTACAGGCTCTTCAGCGTCAAGAGGAATTGATGTTGGAAAGGTCCAACGTGATGGGTTCTGAACTTGCTATGTTGATGAATGATTTGGATCAGAGTAACTCCAATGTGACAGCATCTCTTTCAGAACAGATGGAGTTGCTGAACAGCAAAGAAGAAGTTATCAAATCTCAAGCAGACAATTTCATGGCAAACTTGTTTGCAAAAGACTTGGAGCTGTTTGTTTTGGCTTCACAGCTGAAGCAACTGGCTCATCATAACACTGAGATGACGAAGGAACAAAACACTTATTCTTCAGCGTTGGATCAGTTGAGAAAGGATATGGTTTGCCTCGGGATTACTGCGGATTTGAGAGAACAACTCTTGTTGGAAAGCGAAGCTCAGGCTATGTACCTTTGCTCTGAAGTTGAGGAAACAAAGGATGGTAAGGCGATGGTATTGACCCAGCTGCAAACACTGCAAGAAGAATATAATATTCTGGGGCAACATTTAAGCATGAAGGAGGAGAAGAACAAATCATTGCTAGTCCAATTACAAGAGCTGAAGAGCAAAAACTGCACTCTGCTCAAAGATGTGCAGGTAAGAGACTCTGATTTGGAGTCGACCTTGAGTTGTATTAGTGAGCTCAAGTTGCAGAACTGCGAGTTAAAAGAAGATATTTGTACTTTGGAATCAAGAATTGCAACTCTGGAAAAAGAGGTGGAGATGAAGAAGGCTGAACTTGATGTCTTTGAATGTTCCCGGTTGTCTACAACTGAGGCACTGTGCAGGAAAAGCCAAGATTTGGAAAGTTATGCCTTTAAACTGACTAAACTGCAGGAAGAGAACTGCAGATTGAGAGACGAACTCCAATCCCTTCAGCATAGATGTTATGAAGAGCTCATAGCGTCAAATTCACAAGCTCCAAAATGCATCAGTTTCGCAGAAAGGGCTGATCTGCAAATTTGCAGGATGCTAAAACAGCTAGATGAAAATGTTGTTGCACTTCATGATAGAATGTCTCATGATATTTGTCTAAACCAAGATGTCATATCAAACTTCTTGGAAGAAATGGAGGCTGTCGAGCATACAATCAAGGGGATAGTGTCTGAAAACACATCCTTACAAGAGGAGCTATTCAGGAAGGATGAGGTTTTAAGTGGGCTGTTGTTTGATTTGCGCCTTCTGCAGGAATCTGCAGCCAACTCCAAAGATCAGAAGGATGAGATCGATGAATTGATGGTAGCTTTGGAGTCTACTGAGGATGAACTTGCATTGAGGTCACGGGAATATGACGAGGCTGTTGCCTATAGCCAAAGACTTGAAACTAAAGTGAAGGAACAAGGAGATATCATACTTGAATTAGAGACAGATCTGGAAAGAGCCAACCAATCTGCTAAAAAGCTCTCAGATGAGAATATGGAGTTGCGGTCTTGTGTAGAAGACATCAGCGAAGCAAGAGCTTGTGCCGATAGAGAACTGGCTGAGAAAAGGAGTGTAATTGACAGCTTGGAAAATGAGCTAGTTGACATGGGCAACACCCTGGCACAAATGAATGAGTTGGTTGAATCTCTGAAGAGCAGCTTGGAAGAAGTTACCCAAGAAAGGGACCACCTCCAGAACGAGATGGCGACGCTGGAAGAAAAGATCGAATCTGCACAAGCCCTAGCTGAAGAAAATGAAGCAATTGCTGCAGAAGCTCAGGAGGTAATTTGACATACATGCACGTAAGCCTCTGTATGTATGTCGATATTTTCAGTTGGGATAATAGATTTCTGTTTTTTATCGAAATGCAGATAGCTGAATCAAGAAGGGTTTATGCTGAAGAGAAGGAAGAGGAGGTGAAGCTTCTGGAGAACTCTGTGCAGGAGTTAGATTCCACCATCACCATGTTGGAAGACAAGGTGCCTTTACTAATTTCTTATATTTGTATTTCACAATTTACTTAGTTTTCTGGTTACATTATGTTAATTATGGCTTTTTTGCTGCGCCACTCACTGCAGGTTGACATTCTAAAAGGAGAAGCTGAAAGGCAGAGGCTGCAGAGAGAAGAGCTGGAACTGGAGCTACGTGCTTTGAAAAACAAGATGCTAAATGTTGAAAGTACCGATTCAGATGTTAAACGGTCTGTGAGCATCAACACAATCCTTTTTACATTGGTCTGCTAACTTAATCCCCTCCCTTCTGTTACTGATTGAAGTATCTTCATTTCCAGGCATTTGGACGAGAAAACAAGAAACCTTCAAGAAGCCTTAAAGCGGATCAAACTTCTAGAGAAGGATTTGGCAAGTAAAGACACAGAGGTATTGTTCTTGGATTCCTCATTCTATTCATTCTATTAAGAAATATACTTCAGACTTTGATCTAATATGCAACTTGTTTATAGATCGCTCAATGCAAGGCGCATATCTTGGAGCTGACAGTACATGCAGAGGCACAAGCTAGTGAGTACAAACACAAGGTCAGCTTACTAATTTTCCGAGTGAGAGTTCAAATGTAGTTTCGACGTGTGCTTTTGTTTGCAATTCATTGCAATAAACTTGCTCTATGAACTATCATGCAGTTCAAGGAGTTGGAGGCAATGGTTGAGCAGGTTAAAGCAGAAGAGGCTTCCAACCATGAGAGAATTTCAACAAATAAGTTGGAGAAGAACGCCTCTAAAGGAAGAGGTTCGGCTTCTCCCTTCAAAGCAAAGGGTTCCGGTTCCCCCTTCAAGCCAAGGGGTTCTGGTTCTCCATTCAAGTGCATTGTGGGATTGGCCCACCAGCTCAAATCTGAGAAAGACGAGGAGCTTAATGCTGAAAGGCTTCGCATTGAAGAGCTTGAAGCCCTAGCCACAAGCAGACAGAAAGAAGTAGGCTATCTTATCTTGCATCATTTCAAGCACTTTATCAGTCAAGTTATTCATCTGACTAATCATTGCTTTTGGCAGATATTCATGTTGAATGCCAGATTAGCTGCTGCTGAAAGCATGACGCATGATGTGATTCGTGATTTGCTGGGAGTGAAATTGGATATGAGCAACTATGTTGTAAGTGGACTTTACTGTTTTCAATGCATAACTCTTTACTTGTGTTTTGATCCAAAGCTCACATCAGAACTGTGCTATTTTCCCTGATTGCAGACATTATTAGATAAACAGCAAGTGCAAAAGATAACGGACAAGGCTCAATTTGATTGTTTGGAACCCCAGGTGAAGTATACTTCTTTTTTTGTTTTCTGAAAGGTAGCTGTCAGTGAGAGTTGGAACTTTAAGCATGAGTTGGGATTTTCATGCAGGATCAGGATGTGAAAAGGCTCAAGCAGCAGCTTAATGAGTTTATAGAAGAAAGACAAGGGTAAGAACTTCTCCTGCAACTGCACCATGTAAAACCTGGGGGAATATTTTCAACAGCTGATGTGTTTAACTGTTATTGTAGATGGCTAGAGGAAATTGATAGGAAACAGGCCGAGCTAGTTGCTGCTCAGATTGCGTTAGAAAAACATCGTCAGCAAGAGCAGTTGCTCAGTACTGAAAATGAAACATTAAAGACGGAGCTTGTGAATCACAGGAAGAAAGTGACGGAACTTGAAGGGGAGGTGAAGAAGCTGTCCGGTCAACAGAACTTCCATCAGCGCATCCACCATCACGCTAAAATCAAGGCAAATCCCTTCTCTGAAACTAGCGAGCTTTCCTTAAAATTTGCCATAAATTCAGTGACAGACATACTAATGTGAATTAAAATGTCACAGGAAGAAAACAATGTGCTAAAGATTCAAAATGAGGACCTTGCTTCTAGACTAAGGCGTGCAGAATCATATCTCTCACGTATCAGGGAAGAGCTCGCTCATTATCGTTCTTGCGATGGAAGAAGCTCTCACATTAACTTTGACGAAGAACAAAGATTAAACCACAAACTACAGGTTGGTTGGAAAAACATTAGTTTCTTTGCAGGTGTGTTATTAAGGGAATATAGACAGATAGATTGAAAATGAAATTCTTTGTTTTGTGTTTGGCAGGAGGCTGAGAAGGAACAACTGCAGTTGGCACAGACATTATTGGCCTTATGTACAAGCATTTTAAAGGTATATACAACCAAATACAAATCTTCTGCTTCAGAAGTAAACAAAAACTTTGATGATGCCTATAATCTTGCTGTCATTTTATGTCCTTAGGCTGCCGGTATTACCAAACCAACATCCGAAGTAAACCTTTCTATGGCTGAAGAAGCCCTCGAGCACTTAGAGAATCGCGTCATATCATTGGAAAGAGAAGTGGAGGATTTGAAACTTAAGGTACTCTCGTCGAAGCCTTTCTTTCTTCTTTCACAAGCTGTTAGAAAGTTCTGCTGGTGTATTACTGACTGAATGATTTGATGAATTTTGCTGTACAGAATAAGATCGCAACTGAAAGGATGAGGTTGGCAGAGCTAATGCCACCGGATTCTTCTCCATTTAGTACGCGGTCAGAGGACAACCGACAAACTCCTAGGAGGTCATCCCAGGCTCCATTTTTCTCCGCACTTGATCGATAGCTCAACCTCTCAAGGATAGAGTATATATAAGCAGTAAACAGAGTTAGCTCTACACTGAGAGTTGCCAGAGAAATGAAAATTGTATAGATAGGCATAATTCTATTCTTTTTTGTTGTATTTACTTATGTCACAGTTACCACTATGTATATTCCTCTGTTTATAAACAGCATTTCCATGGCTTCAAATCTATGTGCAAATCAGATTTCAGAAACTTATCTAATATTTCCAGACTTATGCAAACTTACCCAGCCTCTTTGTGTCTACCTAGACTATACATTAAAGTGCCATGCTGCTGGGTTTGCCATGACTCATGAGCTCATGGCGCACTTGGACATATAAACATAGTTACATAGATATAAACAAGTCAAATATATATTTTTTTTTTGACAAACAAGTCACATATATTGTATATGTGTAGACACACAGCTGGAGACCCGTTCTTCAGATTATTGTTAGATTTTTCATTTGCAAACTTTTTCTTTTTTGGTAGTAAAGAGAGAGTAATAAAAATGTAAAAATTGTTAGGAGAAAGGTTCGTCTCTTAACTATGATGACTAGAATATGCGATTATTAACATGTCCTTTTTACTTTAGATATATACAAATACAAGTATGCAACAAAAATAAAACTGAAGCAACAGCTTCCTACAATTAGACGATTTGAGTGCATTCCAATGGTGGTTTGATTGCGTTAAAAAATTAACCACTACATTTCCGGTTTTCTTGACGGCGGTTTATAAAGGTACTTTACGTTGTCATGTTGCCGCTGCATGGAAACAGCAGAGTTCCGTTGTAGTCTAGTTGGTTAGGATACTCGGCTCTCACCCGAGAGACCCGGGTTCAAGTCCCGGCAACGGAATTTATTTTTAATGCTTCTGTCTTTTGTTTTTTAGAGGGGGGGAAAAAAAAAGAAAAAGTCTTCTAGTCTTCTCTAGTTCTCTCAATTTGCACTTTTATGAATGATGGTTATGTCGTCTAGCCTTGAAAAATTATATGATTCATGTGAAGGTGTTGTATTTATGTCCAGGAATATAATGGATGCAAAATATTTTCGTTACTTAAATGAAGATTTATTTTAAGTACTTTTTAATATATTTGACGTACCTTTTATTTTGATAGAATAGTTCATTTTATTCTTGTAAAAGGAAATTTACAAATATTTCTAAAATATAGATTTTGCTAAATTATGTGCTTCTTTCACTTGCTGCCTAGAAACTTTTCTAACCATATATCCCATAAATTTGCTAAGTATTTGAATAATGTTACAAATAAAAAAAAAAAAAGCAGTTAGAACTACTTAACAAATTGACGTGCCTTTTAATTCAAAGGGAATATCATCATTATTGTTTTGCCCTCTAATATCTTGAGTTGGTAAACTAGGAAAATCAATTAAGTTAAAAAAAATGAAAGTAATTTATACTGAAATTATATTGTGGTGAAAATATGATGATAATTTTGGACTCTACAAGATGTTAAGATGTTTTATTCCTTTAAGATGAATTCATTTTTTGTTATTGTGAAGGTAGCGTGCTTGCTTGATGACTCAAAGTATAGTGATCACATGTGTCTTGTTCTCCCTCTTATTTCTTTCTTTTGTGTCCCTCCTTGTTTCCTTTCTTTTTCTTTTGTTCTTTTTCCCAGATTTTTCCGTTCGCATCTCCCTCTATCCCTGTGCCTGCTTGGAATTGAGACTTTACGTCCTTTCGGGTCTCCATCTTCATCTTCATTCACAGATTCGTGTTGTTCATCGCCTGCTGCATGACTGTATACGAGCAATGCTGGCTCTACTCATTGTCTTGCTGCTTTCACCTTAGCATCTTAAGTGCTGGTAGATTTAGGTTATGCGGTAGATTCATATCAATTCTATTTTTAATATGTTTTGTTAATTTAGATTTGACATACTTGTGAATGTAAAATATTGGGAAAAATTAATGGTTTGTTTCTGAATTAGGGTTTATTTCCCATGTTTCATTTGGATTTAGTTTACAAGATTACCTGCACTTCGACGTTACCTTTGCATTTCTATTGAAAACTCAAGAGGATTTCATCTTGGATGTACAGAAAATCCCAATTTAAATATACTCTAGTTATTTTTGTAAGGAAAATTAAAGGGGCACAACAAAGTTATCAAAATTTTTAGATAATGGAGAATTGAAATTTCCGAGGCTATTCTTCTATTTATTGCCTAGTTAATATGGATAGTTTCAAAAGTTCACATATGGGTCTAGAGGTTCACATATTTTAGTTTATCAGATTGCCTACTTTGTGAAGTAAAAGTGAAATTGTCTGGTTTAATTCCATGTTGTAAAAGCATCATCAAAGACCCCCGTGCTCTGCCTTTTTTTCCCAACTTTAAAGTGCTATCAATCATGGTGTTAAAAGTAGTTAGGTTAGGGTAATACGTCTTTGATGCATCGATCTCAGTAAACATTATCCAATGCCCTTTCTCACATAGTTGTTTTCAATAAGCCATCGATTACCATACTATGTGAGAACATAGTTGATACTAGGCCAGCCCGAAAAACTTGTCTCCAGTATTGACCTCCTTCAGTATACGTTCACGGTAAGTTCATTGACAATGACAAAGACAAGGGAACAAGTTTCTATGTTTTAGTCATATTAGAGATTAGTGTGTGCTACTTCTAACATGGGAAGGACATATAACAACTCGAGAAGGCAAAGCCCACAAAAATCACTTTGTCTGTTAATGACAACTATAAGAAAATCCATAAGGATGGATCACCTGTTGTACATGTCAGAATTCAAAGCACAACTAAACTTGACTCTATTATTGTCATTAAGTTAGCCTCTTTCTAAAAAACAGTTGGGCGTCACAATAGAGGTTATTGAAATGAGTTATTGATCCAGCGAGCCAATCTTTATGGGGTTTTGACTATTGAGAGTTTCCGTTGGGAAACGTCACTCAATTATATACGGTTTAGCCTTATGAGAAGTTGCGCAGAAGTCCATGTTTGGTAACTTTTTTATTTATTTTTCGATTCTTGTATTCTTTTTAATTTCCTTTCTGATAGTTACTGATCTTCCATAGTTAATCATTTCCCTGTTCTCGAGCAACTACTGGCCTTGATCGTGTTAATGCAAAAGGAGTTTTGCTTTCATAGTTAATAAATATATATATTTTAAACATCCATCACTTCACAATGCTTTTGAACAATGGTTCCGTACACAACTTTGACCTGGTTCGGATGACACTAGAAACTAGATTTTAATTGGGCTTATTGATTTGTTACCATAATAGACGGAAAAAGCGATAAATAATCAATCTTTCGTGATTTCTTTACAATTGTATTATAAATTGCAATTATTGCAATAATCAGATACGACAAATATGGAAATGAGCGGTTCGTGGCAATGTTTACTAAGTGCACTTCATCAGTCACAACCTCATCCCCCTCATTATTTAACAAGAGATTTCCCCGGTTATTATGACAATTGTATCTTCACTTATTCTAATAGAAGCTAAGCAAATCTCTCAATGAGAAGTTAACATCTGCCCAAGAAAATATAGCCGGTGCTGCTGGGTCCAAATTGCTCTATTGTTGGCTCAACTCTTGATTAACTTCAGTGGCTTAAGCAAAACATGTATATTAAGTATTCATTTTCCCCTTTGTTCAACATTGAACTTTGTATGTGTATACCTTTATAGCATTAGCAGTAGAGTTGGAGTGAGAAGATAATGGGGGGTATTATGGCAAAAATAGTTGGAGTATTAAAAGTGTCCTATAGTAGAGTGTAAAAATAATGAGAGTAATTGCGGGGCATGATTCGTTTCCCTTCATTTCTCTCTCCTCTTTCTCCATTCCCTTGCTCCTTTTCTACCCATCTCTCTCTGAAATAATAAAAAGAAAATGAGAGGCTGTCACAACCCATTTTCCACGACCAACGTGGGAATATGGGTGTGACTCCCTCCCTTTGCAATTCCCTCGCTGCTGAAACAATTTCCTCCCATCATCCCATGCCACATAAGCATGTGTCTCCCATGTTCCATACTGCTTCGATTGCTCTTAGGCCATAAAAAAATGATAAATTATCTTCTCTATTAGTTGCAAAAGTGGTTAGCTTAATCTCACTCTCATATGCACATTCTTCCATAATTAAAACCAAATTAAAGTCCATCTCCTATTAGATGTTGATTGATCTTCTTCATATTTTAATATTTGACTTTTCTGTGCATATAATTTATTAGTTACAATTCCATTCAACAAGAAAAGCAAAGAACTCTGCTGAGACCTTATTATTGTTGCTAGGATTACTGAGCTTCAAGATCATGTCGTTGCTATTCATGTTTGTAGAAATTCATGTAATTCCCTTTTTAGCATTCAATGACTTTCAGAGTTTTTTTTGGACAATAATATGAACTACACATGAAGCCCTTGAAAATTCGCTCCATCTTTATCCGAAGGATCCCATACATAAAAGGTCGAGTTGCCCCTTGCTTCTGAAGGCCATCCTTCCAACCCGGATGGCATTGATGTGAAGAAACTGTCAGTTATCCTCCAGTCAGACTCTATAATTGCCATGACTATCACTCTGTACGAATCAAGTCGAAAGAGAAACCTTAATCCCCATTTACATCAAAGTCATCCCATTTGACATAATTTAGTTACAAAGTATTCAAGCACATAGTTTCACAATTCATTCAAATTGTGTATATAGATTCATCTCAATTATATGATCATATAGTTATAACATATTGATGAAATTACCATACTTTAAAACTACATATTTATCAATTGACCACTATCATCATATTTATAAAGATATCTTCTCGAATGATAAATATGTTGCATTGATTTTTACGGTTGGAAGCCCGTGCCACCACCACTAGTTCTACATAGACTAGCAGGGTTTACACTTCATTTTTTTTTTTAAAAAAAAAAAATTTCGCAAGGGTTTGTAATTTATATACTGGTACACTCATTGGTAGGGTTTTACAAGTTACAAGAGGCATCGTCAAGACTTCAACGACGTCGTAGGTCTCTTCCAATTCACCTCTGTCTTGCTCTAGGTAGCCCCCTTTTTCTCTCACTTGCCTACCTCTCTCTCTATCTCTCTTCTCGGCGGTTATAGTGTCTGAAGACTGAACTGCAAACACTCAGGTAAGAGCTAGGGTTCCGCCATTAAAGAGGAGCTCGAAAACCAGACCTAATGGAAAGAGAAGCGTTAGGAACGAACAACAGCGGTGGCGGAGGAAAGAGAAAGATTGAAGATGAGATCGAGCTCGCCAAGCAGAAAGCTCAGGCTATCGCTGCTCGTATCCTTAGCGACGCCGATGCTAAGCGTCCTCGTACCTCCGTCGAACCCTCCCCTCCTTCTGGTTTCTCCTCTCAGCCTTCCTTTCCTGGTATTCTTTTCTCCCCTTTTGTTTTCTTCTGTCTAGGGTTTTCAGTTCTCTTGTTTTAATTTCGTGAATTCGATACCGTGCTCCTTTTGTTACGAATTTTGTGGTTCCCTTTGCTAACAATTTGCTGTTAGTATGTGAAATTGTCAATACGAATTTCGGGGTTTTGATTAGTGTATTTTTTGGTGATTTGGGACTTAATTTTTGCTGATTAGTGTGTAGCGAATTTCGAGGATTTGATTGCTGTTCTTGAAACTTTTGTCCATATGAGACCTAATTTATCTGATTTATGTGCAGTCTTGAAAAGTTTTTGCTGATAGAAACACTTATTTTCTGCCGATTAGCGTGAAGTTAAGCTTCACCACTAGAGATGAGTGGTGCGAATCATATAAGGTTCTTTATGACTTTGCATAGAAGAACACATGGTTCAGTGCAAGTGTATAACTTTCGATACATTGTGGAGGCTGTGTTCCAGAGTTGTTGGTTATAGCAAGTGGTGGCCTCCGGGGTGTTAGTGTTTGTATTCTGTGAGTAGGCTTACTGGTGAAAGTCCGACCTTCGGTTTCGTGAAAGCTTTATGATTGTTTCATTGTGATCTTTCTGCCACATGTTGACTTGAACCCAACTTTCTTAGGTTTAAAATTTAATATGGGTGTTACATGTAAGGACTCCTTTGTTTGGTTTGATTAGATAGGCTTTAATATGTTTAAGTTCTATGACTTCAAATTTCTTTTGCCGTTTCCCATTATGCCCGATGACTGATAATTTAGATGGCTGTTGAGAACGGTTGTATTTATTTCTGACGCATTTATCGTTTGTGATTATAGTGTCATACGCTACTCCACCAAGTCAGTACAATGGTGTACCAAGCAGCAAGAAGATCATTATTCCAAATGCAAAGGTTGGTTTGAATGTAACTTGTCAGTGAAATATGCTAACATAGCTGCTGCATGCTTGTTCTTCTTAATGTAGGATGTAATACCAATTATACACCACTGCTAATGCTTTGTGGTTGCGGCTACAGGTTGGTGTTATTATTGGAAGAGGTGGAGACATGATAAAAAATCTCCAACAAAGATCAGGGGCTAGAATCCAGATTACGCGTGATGCAGAGGCTGATCCCTCATCTTTGACTAGGGATGTGGAATTGATGGGTACACAGGAGCAGATTAGTAGAGCAGAGGAGTTGATCAATGAAGTGATTGCTGAGGTGATGATTCTTGGCCTGAGGGGTCATTGACTCATTGCATGGAACTAGTTATTCAATTTAGCGGAAGTTATCATTAATTTTACTTTTATTTAAAAAACAGACAGATGCAGCGAGTTCTGGTTCATCTGGAAGTAGAGATGTTGCTCCTGTGCATCCTGGTCCTGGAGGTGAACAGTTTGTAATGAAAGTTCCAAATGACAGGGTAGGATATGGTTTTAAATTATTCATTTTAGATTCAATGAAGACATTCATAACTAGTTTCATATCTTGGACTGCTTTATTCTAGGTTGCTTTGGTCATTGGGAAAGGAGGTGAGACCATAAAGACCATGCAGGGCAAGACTGGAGCTCGTATTCAGGTTAGTGATTATATCCAAAAGGATGGTACTTTGTTCTACATGTCCCCTCCCACCTTTCCATGTTCACAAATCCATTTCTTTTATTTTGTATTTGCTCATGTTTTTGTACAAATGCCAGAGCTTGGTTGCATACTTGCATTTGACCACTGATAGAATAGAGCCCTTTTTTTTCCCCTTAGGTTTGGAAGTTCAATATATAGCATGTCTTCCAGCTTAGGTAGGGGCACATAATACATTTAGAAATGGAACCGTTATATTTGGCCCCTATGGGTTACTTCGTGGGAGGCTAAGGTAGCTCACTATAATGTTTTCCTGTCATACTTTATGCTGCATGGGATGGTTTTAACTATGTCAAAATGCAAATTCGTGAGAGGGCCTGGAATAATTGGCCGGAAACAATAATATTCCTTTTCTGGTATTCCAATTTTCTGTTTAATGAGATTAAGCCTGCCCTGATGCTTGTCTCATTGTATTTTGTTGCCATTAAATACACTTGTTCGGCAAAGGTGCTCTCACGGCAACCCTTTTGGTTTTCACATATGTTGCTCGTTATTGTAATTTACAAACTTTGTGTACGTTTGTTTGACTTCACCAGTCTGATTATTTGCTTGGTGCTGCATTGCTTATTGGGCGCATATTAGTTATTTCTTTGGTTTCAGTTGGCTCTCATCAGGAGTTCTTATTATCAGACTGACCTTACCGCACTTTTCTTTGCAGGTTGTTCCCCTTCGCCTTCCTCCTGGTGATACTTCCACAGAAAGAAACGTTTACATAAGTGGAACACCAGAGCAGATTGAAGCTGCTAAAGAATTGATCAATGAAGTTATTAGTGGGGTATGTTTTTATTTTATTTGTTGGTCTCTGTGTATCCTCTCTTACTGTGATGAATTGATAAGAACATAGCATTATACTTGAAAATGGATGCTAGAAGCATTGCAGCACTCTCCAAATCAAGAATATCTTGGTCCCGATAATTGTTTGTGCATGAGTAAAATCTGGTAGATTAAGCTACTTGAAAATATACATGCGTAGCTATTGTTGCAATTCTTTTTCATCACTCATTACTCAACTTAAAGATAAACCATTCCAAAGAGTCGTGTAAGAAGATTCACATACATCATTTTCAATCATTCTAGCAAACAATGAATTATGCAACATTCTGCTTATGTTGATTTAATCCTGTTAGATCAATTCCCTAAATCATAAACTTGGTATCTTGCTTGTGTGACGTGGTTGTCATTTTTCAGAACCGAATGAAGGTTATGTCTGGGGGCAATACGTACAACCAGTCTGCGTACCCTCCCAGTTCTGGTTGGGCAGCCCAGGGTCAACCTCCCTCTCAGCAGCAAGCTGCGTATGGCTATGCCCAGTCTGGTGGGTATGGTATGCCACCACCTCCCCCATACTATGGCGGCTACCCTTCCCAGCAAACTGGCTGGGAACAACAACAGGCTGGCTCAGTTGCTGCTGCTGGTGGTCAGCCCCAGCAGCAGAATACTGGCTACAATGCATATGGACAGCAAGCCCCGGCAACTTCAGCCCCAGCCAATGTTAACTACAACTACAACCAAATGCCTCCTGCTTCAGGCTACAATTACAGTCAGGGGTACTCACAGCAGCCACCGAGCTATGGGCAAGACGTCTCAGGTCAGGCTCCAGCACCGGATCATTCTAAAAGCTATGCAAATCCTGCTGCTTCTTATGGACCACCTGCTACATCTACCCAGCCTGATGGGCCAGCTGCTGGTCAACCGCCTCAGCCTGGGTACGGACCACCACCTACTAACCAGACCTCTCAGCCCGGCTATGGAACTGCCCCTGTCCAGGCTTCCCATACGGGTTATGGACCACCTGCTTCCCAAACTACACAGCCGGGTCACGGGACACCCCCTGCCCAAGCTCCCTATGCAGGGTACGGTGCACCTCCTCCCCAAACTTCCCAGCCAGGGTACGGCACCCCTACTTCCCAGGCAGGGTACGGTACACCTACTTCGCAACCAGGGTATGGAACAACACCACCTCCACAGGGTTCCCAGCCACCTGCTCTGGCCAATGGCTATGGTGCATATCCAAGTTATTCTGGAGCACCGACCTATAATTCAGCAGCTTATCCACAAGCGGGTTATGGGCAGCAGCAAGATAACCAGGCAGCTTACTCGTATTATGGACAAGGTGGATATCCTCCAGCCCAAGGTGCTGCACAGACAGGCTATTATCAAGGTGCATATCCTCCAGCGCCCCCACAAAATGACGGTCAACCAACGAATGGGGTGCCACCGTCATCAAATTATGGTGCCGATGGTGGAGACGCAACAGCTGGGTCAGGTGCTGCTGAAGAAAGTGTGAAGTCCCAAAGCTAACACTGCAGCTGATTAGGGGGGCTTCCTGTGCTAATGTTTCAACAACTTCAGCATGTATTGTTGTAGTGTTGTTCCTTTGTTGGATTATGCTTATTTGTTTGCAACAAAGTGCACTTTGTGTTGTGTTAGTACTTGGTAGTATTTCGTTGAATATCTGTTGGTTTTATGATTTTGGGATGTGGTAAGATGCAATTAAATCATGTGTTGAAGTTTTGATCATGTTTGGATTACTTCTTGTTGGTTCTACATCGGGAGCAGGAGTGCATGATCTCATTCTATATTTCTATGTTGTGACGCCTTGGCTTTTCCGAGCGTGCCTGATTTGGTACATTTGGTTGAATGATGTCTCATTGTCTAGCTGATCTTTGCTCGTATTACTGTTACACATTTGCAGTGAAACACTTGATTAAGCTCCAAGGTGAACTGATGAGTTTTACTTCCAGGAGTGTTGCTGTGTTGTGGAACTTTTTACTGTTATCTAATGTTTCCAATTCTGATTTGACCTGAATCTGCCCTGTTTTTTTACTCGCCACATACTGTATAATTGTATAATACAAAATTATAGTCTGTGTATGGATATTGTGTTCTATACTTCTATGTATTCTTCCATATGCAGCGATGTATGTCTGCTTGAGCGTTGGAATGGAAGAACGCGATGGCCTAGTGTTAATTTACGGAAATGTATCAAATACTTGGGTAGGAACGCAAGAAGCACCAGTGGTCTAGTGGTAGAATAGTACCCTGCCACGGTACAGACCCGGGTTCGATTCCCGGCTGGTGCATTTCCTTTTTTATTCTTTGCTACGCCATTACTTCATTATAGACTGATTCTCATCCCAATTCCAACAGACTGACAGCATGCTTGCTTTTCTAATTTCTATTGTTGTTCCACTTTTCAGTTCCCATCTGCTCATTTTTCAGTTAACATTAACCCGACTCTTATTGCATCGAGGTAAAACGTTTTCCCGGAAAAAAGGGAGAAACCAGGTAAAATAGGAAATTGGGAGGGGTAAGTTTTTCAGTTTCATTTAATGGTAAATAAAAATTGAAAGAGTGAAATGAACATGTAGGATCCGTGGCGCAATGGTAGCGCGTCTAACTCCAGATCAGAAGGTTGCGTGTTCGATTCACGTCGGGTTCAATACCCCGATCCTAATCACGGGTTCACCCTTTTTTTCATTTTTTTTTTCTAATTTTGATTTTGTATGATGCTTAACTATATAACTATGAAATCAAGTAAACTATAGACTGGATTGATGGTACAGAAAATCAGTAAGATTTCAGGACCAAGTATACATGATAGTTGATAGATACCCTTGAACCCAAAATCCACTCACTCAATAACAAAAGGCAAGGAGAATGAAAGACTTTTTCAGACTCAAACACACCAAACAACTGCATAATGTTACATTGCAGAAGACATACAAACATAACATGACATTGAAAATGCAAATTGACAACTTTTTTTTTTGGGATGTTTCCTTTGCCCTCAGTCCATTGTTAGGGAGGAGTACCAGGGCTTCTTTAAGCCCTACCATAGACGGCCTGTCTTTTTCGGGCCCATCATGGTGAGTTCACTCAGCATAGACGATCTCCCCACTGCTTTCAATATCGAGTTCAGGATCAGATTCGAGATCCTCCTCCATGTCATCGTCGATGTCTAGGCCACCAGTGAGATACTGGTTCAGACCTTGTGACCCAGCAGGAGGCATCGTCGCCTCTGAAATTATCTGCATTATCTCGTCGATGCTCTGCATTGGCTGATCTGGCTCTTCAAACTCATGATTGTTCTCTGCATTCTCGTCTGTCAGATCGGCTGGTAAGTTCTTCAGAAACCACTCATGCTGCTTTATCTCCGGTATGCTGATTCTCTGACATTGTTCACAAAAGTTCAGTTAGGACATTTCAGCAGAAAAGAAAGTAACTTAACGGTTTGATTCATGTCAGATCATGTCAGGGGTATATCTACCTTTGTTGGATCAGCGACGAATATTCTTGACAGCAGATGACGACATTCTGGGGATATATGTACGTAGTCAGGAATAGAGTATTGCACGTTTAGAATCCGCTGCATAGGGCCAAAATTAGCAAGACTCAGACTGGTAGAGAAAAATTTTACTGTGAATGGATGCATATGAAGCAGCGAATGACTTACATGGATTGTCTTGCGAAAGTTCTTGGGCTCGTCAGGGTCCTCAAAGGGATAGGCCCCAACCAGCATCACATACAAAGTTACCCCACAAGACCACACATCTGCTATCTGGACATAGAAAGTTGTGCGAAAGCACAGATTAGAAAACATCTTAGATTTAAGTATAAAAACTACTAATCAAAGAGTCAATGAGAGTTGGGAGTGAAATCAGTCTCCATGCACTTGGAACAGAAGAAAAAGTACATAAATTTTTTAGTAGTCAAACTTTGAATAGTTTGATCATTAATTTGTCAACATATACGGCAATCTATAAATTGAAACCAGTATAGTTAGACTTGTGATGGAAAATTCTGAGTTTGATGAGCATCGTAACTCTTACCTTGCCATCATACTCTTTCTTGAGCAGCACTTCAGGAGCAATATAAGCAGGGGTTCCAACGGTTGATTTTGGTTGGGAATGCAGAACTGAAGACTGCAGATATGCAAACATATATGTGAGTATCTTAAAGCAGTTGTAAGTTTGACATAGAACGACAGTCGAAGATGCTATTACAAGGTAATCAATTTGAGATAACAGCAAAATTATCATTGATTAATCAATGAAAATTAGCACCAAGAGCATATTACATATATGAATAGCTGTTTGGCAACTCAGCGTTACCAACTAATACACACTTAGCCATAATGAATCACCCAAAGTAGCCAAAAGAAAGAAATAAAGTATATACCTTAGAGTAGCCAAAATCACAAATCTTCAGGCGAGGAACTGGACTTCCATCCAATAACGTGTTCTCCAATTTCAAGTCTCTATGGCAGACTTGCTTCAAGAAGTAAAAAATACAAAGGTAATCAGGGTGAGTAAAAAGTGCTGCAAAATAAACAAAGGTAAAATCATTATGAAGTTCATGATCATTAATAAGAGTACCATGGAGTGACAATAGCTGACTCCAGAAATCAATTGTTGGAAGAAGAACCGCGCCTACAAAAGGTATATTACATGATCATTAAACGTACACACATGCATTAACATATGAACTCAGAAAACAATGGAGCAAACAATCACCTCGTCCTCACTGAATCGTCCAGCGTTACATATCCGTTCAAATAGCTCTCCACCGGAGGCATACTCCATCACGATAGCCAAATGTGTTGGTGTCAAGATCACCTAAATCATTAAGACAAGGTGTTAGACTGTTGCTTGTTCTATAAATTTCAAGTCTATACCATTAGTTGTTCCTCTTCACCTTTTTTTTTTTCTTGAGGAATAGGTTCAGTTGAGAATAGGTATGGAAAAATAAGTTTAGAATAAGTTATGCAAAAAGCTCTCCCCAAAAGTCCTGAATAAATTTAGTGAAAATACACTAAGATAACTACATAGACTTTTTCCTTGGATCTTCCATAAAAATGCTACTTTTTCCTTGGTTGTTTGCCGGTTTGCATGTCGTTTGCTGTATTTTATGAACCTTTAAATCTTTTGGCTATCAATAATTAAAAAAAAGTATGTTACACACCTCTTTGAATCTCACAATATTGGGGTGCCTCAATGACCTATGGTTGGTGATTTCCCTCTGCACATTCTCATCTATCTGCACTTAGCAAATTCAAATTGTCAAAATAACGCAAAGATTATATTACACATCCAAAATCAAGTTCAGTCCTTTGAACTAACAGAATTACACTTCAAAATTGGTCCTAAATCTGACAGCCTCAGTGATGCAGTATATCCAGAAACAGAAACAGTGATAAAACTAAAAACCCAGAAACAGATCCTACATACCTATATAACAGAGTTTCAGAACAGAGGAAAGAAGTAAAGTAGTGTAAATCAACACTAACCTTCTCACCTCTCTCGATATACTTAACAGCAACAAGCTCATTTGTCTTCTTATCTCTCATCAACCGAGCAACACCGAAATTCCCAGACCCAATGTCCTTGACCAGCTCGTAGCGGTCGCTGTCGTGCATGATCGGCAAGTCCATCGTCATCTCTCCTCCGATAACCTCGCCGGAGCTCCGGCAGTCACCTACCTTTAATTTCTTCCTCTGTTTTTGCAGAACTAAAGATACCCAGAAAGCTCCCCAACAGAACACAAGTGAAGCTAGCTAGCCCACCAAATAAAATGCAGAAAATCGACAGAAAAAGCAGGTAGGTAGTAACCTTGGCGATGGATCGAAATGGATAGGGGTGGTGTACGTGTCTAGAAGCAAATCACGGGAATTGGTAGGGAAGATTTTAAAGAGCAAACAAAAAACAAAAAAGAGGGTTTAGCTGGTAAGAGACAGAGACAGAGACAGAGACAGACACAATCTGGAAGGTAAGAAAAGGAAAGAATCCGTGAAAGCTTACTTACCACAACACCCCACACAATCCCATCAAAAAACAGAGCACCCAACTGATCAAAACCCTAAAATATAATCAGTTTGAGGTTCAAATTTAGAGGCTTGATGAATGCCCTCGTGAAGCTAAGCTAAGCTAAGCTGGAAGACATGCATGCATGGGTAGGTTTAGGAGTACATGTACACCTTTATAGATTAATGGGAAAAGTTGAATTGTCTTTTTGTTGCAATAAATGATTCATTCAAAAGGGAGGAAGAAGAAGAGGGTAATCGAAGAAGCCCACAAAGATATGGTGTGGGAACTTGGGAAGGGAAGATTGAAATCATAGAATAGTATGTGATTTTATGAAGGATCGTATGAAGAAGGTAGTGTATGATAAGAGTGTGATTCAGAAACAGTTGGAAGTGAATAAGTGATGATGGTGGTCCAGTTGGTTGGACGGTGGAGGTGAGAAGATCCTCTCCCTCTTCCCCCCGTGCGTTTCTTAATTAAATTGGGTGCAGATTAAATGACTGATTTGCCCATGCTTCCTCCACTTCAATGTGGTTCACAATTCACGAGGGATAGCCGACCTTTCCTTTTTTGTTTGGCCCCATCTCGTAAACAACGGGCCACAATGATGTCATATTGCCAGCATACCTACACAAGGATAAGGGTAGTTCCTAGGGGGGGGGGGGGGAATAGGGCAAAGGATAGGTCACAAGGCCACATGAGTGATATATAAACTTAATTTGCACTCAATTTGTTGCAGATTATGTGCCATGCATGGGTTAGGACTTGTTAGCCAATCGCCACTCACTTCCTATTTCAGTGTCAGGAGTTGAGTGCAGGACGACATCTATCACTTCCATTTCGGAGAGTCTTTATGGGTTGGAGTGGTCTTTCATCTTTGGTTGGCGTCCTCTCTGTATCCCGTCACTTCTGAGGCTTGGTGTACCAATGACTACTTATATGTGTAAAAAAATAAAAATGGGTTAGGACTTGTTAAAGTTTGGCTCTTTGCAAATTTGTTTGAAAGTTCTTAGATTAAAAGGAGATAACATAGCATAATAATAATTAACATTATGCACAAAAAAATAAAGAAAAAAAGGATTGAGCTATATTCATAGACTGGTGATTACTCTTCTTCGGACGAATGTTGCCACCATCTTGAGAGTCATAACTCATAAGCATATGTTGCCGCTAAATCTTGGCAATCTCATATTTTATTAAATTCCTTAGCACGCTTTACTAGTCAAGATGGATGATTTGCATTGACCAACAACCTTATCTTTCTCTTTTTAGATCTTACCATGCAACTTGAGCGAGAATGCTTCCTTGTCTATTTCTCCTGCTATGAGAATTCCTATGGACATGCTTCTTTCAAGGAGAAAAACATTTCCCTGATCGCGGAAGCCTTCTACCATCTCTTGGCTTTACAGTGGCTCGATGCATGCCATCACGAGAGCAAAAACTGGAATGCTGACACAAGAAAATGTCTCGAACTCTTGGACTTCAGTTATGTCTGCTCCATTGTCCTGAACAAAAGACACAACTTTGTTCACCATTTCTTTTCCAACACAATGTGTGATTGATAGACTATCTTGATTTCAATAGTTTGGGGAGCTGATGAGACTATAGGTTTGATTAGCACCTTTACCCCTCATGTAGCCTATACTCGGAAGATAATAAACTTCAACAAATCGCCCGATTAGCAAGCCTTGAATTGGTAAGTTCTAACATTCAAGGATAGTACGCGACTCCTGTCTTTTGGTGGATGTCAATTTAGTCTTAGACTTCGTCAAGACATCTTTGGGTTGAAGATGTTTGCCGGAGATTGCGTAGGCTAAGAAGTTTAATATATGATTTCAAAGCAACATCCCAATTGTCCAACTCTAGTGAACCTGGAAGTCCAATCGGAATAGAGGGAGATGCCACCACCCCCATCTTTCTTACTTCTAGGCCCTTTAATATCAACCAAATTCCCTTCCATGAGCATACTACCAATCACTCCTTCCAAAATTTTCTCCTTCTTTGAATGAGTTTTACAACCCGAAGACATCTCCACATTGTCATAAATTCAAGTTTATCTCCCATGTATTCCTTAAAGTCATTTCCCTTTTCTTTGGTTGGGTTCATCCTTTTGCTCAACTAGGGAGGAGGGTAAGAGGGGGGTGGGGGGGGTTAAGTAGGTTAAGGAGGGTGTTTACTCCTCCTTTCTTATGCTTGGGAAGGGAGTGTGAGAAGGTAAGGGAGAGTAAAGAGAAGTGAGATTTACTCCCCTTCCCCTCTTACCCCTTTTAACTCTTATTTTTTTACACCCCATTTGGGGTGTAAGGAAGAGTTTAATTAGTTTATAACATACATAAAATAGAAAATGACCATATTAACCTTAACTCTAATTGAATAATAACACACACATCCACATCTCTCTCTCCAACTCTCTCTCTCTCTCTCTCACTCTCCCGCTCTCTCATAGATCCATCTCTCTCTCTCTCTCTCTCTCTCTCTCTCTCTCTCTCTCTCTCTCTCTCTCTCACAACACACACACATCTATCTTTGTCTCTCTCTCTCTCTCTCTCTCACACACATCTCTCTCTCTCTCTCACTCAATCATTCACTCACTCACTTTTTGTCTCTCTTACACACACACACATCTCTCTCTCATATCTCTATCTCTCTCTCCCTTTGACACACATACACCTCTCTCTCTCTCTCTCTCTCTCTCTCTCGCTCTCTCTCTATGAGAGAGAGAGAGAGAGAGAGAGAGAGAGAGAGAGAGAAGGTAGAGAGAGTACAAAGAGAGAAAAGTGGTGTTTGAAGAGTAGAGAGAGAGAGAGAGAGAGTGAGAAAGAGAGAGAGAGAGAGAGAGAGAGAGAGGAGGTAGAGAAAGAATGGGTATAGAACTAATGTATGAGTGTAATACCATGTCATTGTATTACATATAATATGAAAGGGCAAATATGTCAATTAAATACTTACTCTTATGAACTTTCCTAATTTAGTTCCCAAGCAAGGGTAAATAGTTTACCCTTACAAAAACTCTCATACCCTCACCCTCTTTTACTCTTATGAGTTATGAACTCCTACCCTCCTTTCTAATTCCCTTCCCAAGCGGACACTTAAACTCCAAATTCACCTTAGAAGAATGAAAGACTTAAGTCCATTTGAGCTTTCTTCAAATCCTTAGTGACTTCTTTGTTATTGGAGTTTAATTAGAGTGCTCGTTTAAGATCGTTAACTGTCTCGCCAAGACAATTCAACTTCAACAACGCTAATGCCCTGCGGAACAAAGATTTAACATTTAGGGGGTCAAATCCAAACCATTATTGTAGAAGGTCAAAGTTTGATTGAGCTATCCTAATTTTAAACTATATGCGGCAAGGTTCAAACTTAATGAGGTGCTCACTTTGACAAATAACTGAGCATCATCCTCACAAAAAGGTTTTACTGCACTGAGAAACTGGAATGTTAGGTCATAGTAAGGACAACTTGCTGAAAGTTCCTTTTCTAAATAATTCATTCCTTCTTCTTTAATTTCTTTAGCTCTATACATTGCATGCCTAAGATATGCACAACAACCATAATATGCAAAACTTCCTTGTCAAGTTTACCCTCCATTTCAAATCAAACTAGCTCAACTCAACCAATGATAATAATTCTTAATAAGTTCCTCCCAATAATTGAATATACTCCCAACTCACCATTAAATTCTAGTCAAACATAGCCACCGAGAGTTGAGCAAATCTCTCACACAATTGAAGACCCAACAACACCTCATTGAAGGGGAATTTTAGTGGGTTTATACGTCCCACTACTCTTGGTGGTTGAATAGTTTGAAAGTATATTTTATGACGAAAGGTTTGACTTGAGCTTACACACACATCCTTCCTCCGATCCATCTGGGCTGGCCACAATTTGTGTGCTTTATCTTTTTAGGAGGATATTACTTGGGATTATCTTGTAGGTTCGTTAACGCAATTAACCATTATACATTTTTACTTATTGAAAGTTATTTAATTAGCCTTGTAAGTATCATAAGGAAATTCTCTCCCTAGCTTATCTAATATTTTCCTCCGTTTACGATCCTATTATTACTAATTTAATCCCTATAACAACACCTTCTTCCAACAACTCTCACTAATACATAGAGCCCCTCATCTTCTATTTCATCTTCCTTCTCTTTTGAGCATTTTGATAATTGCATACTCCAAACTTTGTGCCATGAGTGTATGCATTAAAGGGTACTAAGTTAACCTTATTTGCGTCGTAGTCGTGTTGTTCGCTTTCAAGGTAGTGGTTCGTCCATAACTTATTTGTTTCTGTCCTTCCCACAATCGTAATCCTTTAATGGCTGCACCTCCAAAATCTATCCCTGAGCTCTACAAAATTGAGCCCTTGGATGGAATCAATTACAAAGGATGATCTTATAAATTACTAATTTATCTCGAACGACTTGATCGATTGTGTTGCCCTCGCACCATCTAGATGGAAAACATCCTACTTTCAAGACAATTATCCTAAAGAGATCCTTGCTACTCTTAAAATGCCAGCCATCCTTTCTAATGAAAATTACAAAAAGAAACTGGAGAAGGATAATAAACTGGCCTCTAGCTACCTATTGAACAACATAACAAATTCGTTGTTTTGAGTAATATGTGAACTTCAAATCTGTAAAACTTGTACGAACCAAACTGAGGCGAGATATGGTTTTGTTGATGCTAGAAAGAAGGAACACGTGGTTGGAAAATTCTTGCAATCCCACCAGATGTATGTTAGACAAACTCAAACTAAGTTGACTGACGATAGCAAGGTGTTGTGTGCAATATCAGTAGAAGTTAATCTCGTAACTAACAACATCGAATGGTGTTTGGATAAAAGAGCAACCAGACTCTGGGTGAGTGTTCATGATTTCTGGTTTTGATGATGACTCCCAATGTTACGCAATGATGGAAGGTATGGTTGATTGTGTGGATTTGCCCAGCTAAGTAATATGCATGAGTTGGTTGCTATGAATGGTTTGCATACATGCATTATCTTGGAAATTGATTTGAGGGGAACATAATCAATGTCATCCCTGACATGTTATATGTATGTGTGGTCAAGATATGTGGTCAACATACTACTGTAATCCCGGTTACTGATGTAAATAAGCCCACGCCTACTTCCCCAAGCCCAATCAAGAAGACCCAAATAAAACACAAGGATAAAGATAGGGTCCTTCAAGAAAGAAGTCCATCTAGTCCAGGCCCAATAAAGGAGATTCAGCTCAATTACAAAGAGGTGAAAAGGGCCAAAGGAGAAGAGTTCAAGGTAGAGGCCCAAAGGCCGATCCATATCACTTGCTCTTTGTTCCAAGAGGATGTCCAAACATCCTAGAAGGTCCAAATCCAAGCAAATCTCGTCCAATAACACGTCCAAGGCCCAGTTCCAAAGCCCAAAGTGAATTTCACAGTTTTGACCATTTCAGTTTGAATTTCACGGTTTTGGCCTTTTGGATGTAAACTTCACATTTTTAGCATTTAGTTATTATTAGTGTGATTTATATTATAGTCTTATTATTTTGAGTCATGTAAGATGTCAAGTAATATATAAACTTGGTCATCAAGTCTTAGGAGTCTAGATTAGTCTAGAAGGTTCTAGAATGAGCTAGAATGTTCTAGAAGGTATGGTGTGAGTGTGTTAGGCGTGTGATAGGTTGCTTTGGGGCCAAGTTATTGTTCCTAGATAAGGTTGGCTTATTTTGTAACTAATCCATCTTGGATTAGGAAAGCCAATTCCTATTAGGATAAGGTTGTTGTAACCAACTCCCCTTAGGATAAGGAGTCCTAATCCAAAGAGGAGAAGGTTATCTTAGGCGTCCAGTATTAGGAATCCTTGGCTTGCACGCCAAGTAGGAGAGTTCTAGTAGTATTTGACTGGCTTGCACGCCAAGTCAAGGAGTCATAGTCCATATAGGACTTTAATAGTATAAATAGCTAAGCTTGTAGCCTTTCAAAGGCATCTGATTTTGAATATGAATACAATCAAGCTTTTAGCTTACCCCTTGAGTGTTTCGTGAGAACCTCGTTGATCTCTTCTATTATATCTTGATTTGACAACTTAGAAGGTGTTTCTGTAACTAGGTTAAAGGTCAAGTTAGCCCTAGGGTTTTCTTTCTTGTGGCGTTTCTGTATCAAGATAGATTCTTTGAACTATCC
Source organism: Portulaca oleracea (assembly GCA_029582165.1). Classification (NCBI taxonomy): domain Eukaryota; kingdom Viridiplantae; phylum Streptophyta; class Magnoliopsida; order Caryophyllales; family Portulacaceae; genus Portulaca; species Portulaca oleracea. The sequence goes on from CM055876.1 coordinate 39,009,350, forward strand.
TGGTTACTTTTATCTTTCTATCTCAGTTAGATAAACCCTAAGGCTATCAACTCTCTCAAAATCTCCCTACAAACGTCCAACCTCTCTCCCTCAATCAAACATCACGTCACCCTCTCTCTCCCCACTCACAAAATATCTCCAACAAACCCTCTCTCTCCATAACAAACTTTCTACTTCTTCTCAATTCAATCTTTCTCTCTCTCTCAATCAAAGGCCTTACGCCAAAATAGTTTTCTCCCTCTCTCAATCAAAGGCCTCACGTCAAAATAGCTTTCTCCCTCTCTTTCTCACGTCACTCCCTCTCTATCTTTCCAAGATTCAATCTTTCTTATTCTTTTTTCCCACAAAAGACCTCACGTCACAAAGAGTTTTCCTAGATCCTGGTTTTCACGTGTTTTCTCTCTTTCATACACTCATTCTCACGTGAAACACCCTAGTTCTTAGATTGGTTGCACGTCTCTTCGATGTGTAATTGATCAAGATCTAATCTTTGATCCCATTATACATCAGTTACTAAGTTGAGAAGAACTGATATTGTTGAGTCAAAGAAAGATGGAAGTTGATTTATGAAGTTCCTCATGTTGTATGAAGAGAGCAATCGTAACTAGAAGTAAATAGTAATAGCATGACATACACGTCTTTTTTATTCAATTTACATTTATCAACTAGTCAAACCACTAAATTTATCCAAAACATTTTCTATAAACAAATAGGTAAACAAATACGAGTATCAATTATCGTTAAACAGTCTAAACTACACCAACTATATACTAACTCGATAGTTATAACTTATAAGTCATTTTTTTCTCAACATTTTAATGAATAAATTTTATGGACATTTGTAAAGAAATTTTTTGGCAACTTATAATGGGCACCCAATAACAATTAACAGTGGCAGTGTGGCACCCTCCAACATATCCGATATCATCACCGTTCTCCAATCTGCAGTCACCAGAATCACCACCATACTCGATAGTAGACGAGCAGGAAACTGAGAGATGCTGCGTCTGAGCAGCCCATCCCAAGACTTCTCTCCCCTTTCTCTCCTCAATTTCCATCCTCAACCTTCAAATGTCTTACCCTCTTTCTCTCTTCCTCAATCCCAATCCCAGCACCGTTCATTCCGCCCTTTTCATCCTCTCTCTGTCTCAATCTCCAACCCCCACCCCATCTCATCTGTCCTTCACGCTTCTTCAGCTGGGCATTCCGTCGAACACTTGGTGGGCGAACCTGTAAACAACGATGCCTCCGATTCAGACAACCACTTTGACACCACTGAGTTGAGGAAGCTGCAGTTCAACACCCCACAATTGGAGGTCAAGGAGTTGGAGGAGCTACCCGAGAATTGGCGGAGGTCTAAGTTGGCTTGGCTTTGTAAGGAGCTCCCATCTCATAAGCGACCCACTATGACCCGCCTGCTTAATGCCCATAAGAAGTGGATTAGGCAGGAGGACGCTACTTATCTTGCTGTTCATTGTATGCGCATTCGTGAAAATGAAGCTGGCTTTTGGGTAATCACCTTTTCAACTCGCACTAAAAGTTCTTACTTTTTCAATTTGTGTTCTTTATATGGGAAGATTAAGTGATGTTTCATGAGATGAAATGATCCTGTTATATTGCAATTTTGGGTTGATTCCTGTTTTTCCATTCTAGTATCTTGAGTTGATAAGATGATGGCTGATGAGAACTGTTTGCTTGGAAGTTGTCTCCTTTTCATGTCTGTTCTCCCTCTATTGTTTTGAAATAGAAAAGATGTAAACCTGTTACTTGAATGCTTATTCAGCTGATAGTACTCATTTGGGTTCTTTTTGCTGATGCATTTCTAATGCATATCTTTGGCATGAGTTTGAGGAGGTTTATCAGCATGTTGCTGGTGTTTTAGATTCATAGCTATTTGCTGGTAGCAAGAAATCAATGATTTTACATTTTTCACCTAGATTGAATTCATAGTCATGCTCTCAAACATTGTAGGTTTACAAGTGGATGATCCAGCAACATTGGTTTTGCTTTGATTTCGCTCTGGCTACCAAGCTGGCCGACTACATGGGTAGAGAGAAGAAGTTTGCTAAATGCCGAGAGATTTTTGATGACATAATCAATCAGGGACGAGTGCCCAGTGAGTCGACATTTCATATACTGATCGTTGCATATCTCAGTGCTCCTGGTGAGGACTGCCTAGAACAAGCTTGTGAAATTTACAATCGCATGATTCACTTGGGAGGATACAGACCTCGGCTTGCCCTTCACAATGCTCTTTTCCGAGCTATTGTCAACAGACCTGGTACCACTGCAAGGAAGTATCTTACACAGGCGGAGCTCATCTTTCATAATCTGGTGACATGTGAGCTTGAAATACATAATGATATCTATGCTGGCCTCCTCTGGCTTCATAGTTATCAGGAGAATGTTGATAAAAAGAGAATGTCGTTTCTGCGAGAGGAGATGCATATAAAGGGGATTGAGGAGAGTAGAGATGTACTTTTATCTGTTCTGAGGGCATGCTCCAAAGAAGGTGATCTGGACGAAGCAGATAAGACGTGGCTTAAGCTTTGTCAATGTGATGGCGGTGTTCCTTCTCAAGCTTATGTCTACAAAATGGAAGTCCACGCCAAAGTTGGTGATTCTTCAAAGTCCTTGGATTTGTTCAGGGAAATGCTGGAACGTGATGAATTTGTCACAGTTGCAGCATATCATAAGATCATTGAGGTTATGTGCAGAGCTCAACAAGTGGAAGTAGCTGAGTCTCTCATGGAAGAGTTAAAAGGAAGTAATCTGAAGCCTCTTCTGCCGTCTTATCAAGATCTGTTGAATATGTACTTCAAATTAAGCCTACATGAGAAATTGGAGTCCACTTTCTTCGATTGCCTTCAGAAATGCCAGCCAAACCGGACTGTCTATGCTATCTACTTGGATTCACTAGTACAAACTGGTAACATTGAAAAGGCTGAAAACATCTTCCACCAGATGCTAGAGAATGATGCTATTGGTGTACATTCCAGGTCATGTAACACCATTCTAAGTGCATATCTATCGTGCAAAGACAATGCAAAGGCTGAAAAAATATACGCTTTCACGTGTCAGAAGAAGTACGAGGTTGAGCCCTCATTGAAGGAGAAACTAGAGCTTGTGTTTAGCTCTCGAAAGAAAGTCGTCCAGAAGTCTACGATCTTGAAACTGACTCCAGTGCAAAGAGAGATCTTGGTGGGTCTGCTGTTGGGTGGTATGCGAGTTGAGAGGGCAGAGAAGAGCAAACAACATTTCATCTGTTTCGAGTTCAAAGACAATTCTAGTGTACATCCCATCTTAAAGGCTCATATCTACAACAAGTACCATGAATGGCTGCTGCATTCCGGGGACTCAACAGATGATGTTCACAATATCCCCTCAAAATTTTCAACAGTCCCACATCTTTGTTTTGGTTTCTACGCGGAACAATTTCAGCCGAATGGGAGACCAGCGATTCCCAAGCTAATCCATCGGTGGCTGTCTCCACGTGTTCTTGCTTATTGGTATATGTATGGTGGGTATAGAACATCAAGAGGGGACATCTTGTTGAAGGTGAAAGGTAGTAAGGATGACATTGAGAGGCTTGTCAAAGCATTGAAGCAAAAATCATTGGATTTCAGGGTGAAACAGAAGGGCAGCAGGGTATTCTGGCTGGGTTTTCTTGGTAGCAATTCTACTTGCTTTTGGAGACTTGTAGAACCTTATGTATTGGATGGGTTGAAAAACTCTCTAAGAGCTGAAGATGAGCCCTCGGGAAATGGAGCAGTTGAGAGCTGGAATTCAAGATTTGACAGCGATTCTGATCCTGAATTCTCCGAGAGTGAGTCTTCATGAAAGACTCATGATTGAAAACACTGAACTGCATCATTCTTGTTGACACATGATTGCATTTCAATTTCAGCAGCAAGTATGATCATTGACACGAAGTTATGACAACAACAGTTGTGAGCAATACTTGAGGTTATACATAAATAGACAGCACAGATGGTTCGAACTTCCGGTGCCAACTGATATAATGGAGCCAACTTCATGATTTGGGATCATTATTCCGGGTTTTGTCTTACATGTATGGCATCTACATGTCTCTCATCTTTGTGGCGGGTTTCAAAGGACTGACTTCTATGTAAAGTTTGTGAACCCCCAAAGCAAGATCCATGAACCCAGGATAGAAGTGATTAGGATGTATTTCTAAGGAAACACTGAATGACTGAAACTTGTGAATGAATTAATTAGTCCAATCCATGTTTTTCACGTTCCACCACTATGGCCCTGTTCTTTTTGCAAGGTAGTAAAATGTTATTTTACTTTACCTTATTTTGTCTGATCATTCAAAAGAATATGACTTACTTCTAAATAATTTATATTTAAAATTTTTTATTCAACTCATTGAAATTATTTAAAAATAAAAAATAATAAATAATGTGACATTTATCTGTCTATATCATGTATATTACTTTTTACGTATGTCTTTGCTGCATTCAAAAGAATAGTGCCTATATATGCCGCAAGATTGGGGCGTGAGAAAAGGCCTCTTAGTTTTGGGCCTGGGAAAAGGCTATGTCCTATATGTGAGAAATATTTCGATCATCATAAATCATGCGCCCTGACCTGAACCGAAGAATAATGATTAATCAACTTTCGGTTAACCATACTGTCAGACGTCAGTTAGTAAAAACTCTAAACCATACAGCTAAACATAATGGATGACTAACTGGTTTTTAAACTTAGTTAACCTCAATGTTTAATTTTCCATCATACTTCACTACATCACACCACAATTATTATCTGTTGGGTTGAATGTGGAGACCAATTTTGGGTTGGTCTCTGTCTCTTGGGGAGCAAGGTAGAAGAGTTTGAGTGGGAATCAAGTTGTTGATTTGTTCCACTTCCTTTTTGTAATTCCTTTGCTGTAGAGACTATATTAATCCTAAAATTTTGTCAGCCTTGTACTATAAATAGAGCCTAGGTGCTAGGTTTATTTGCATTGCAATTGAGAGTGTTTCATCTTATACCACAAGAGATTGACCTGTAATCTCTGTGTTACTGGGGGAGTTGTGTGAGGCTCAACTGTGAGTGTTGAGTTCTCAAATTGTAACTCTAGGAAGATTGTGAGAGATTGTGGAGGTCTGGGAATCTCTGAAACACTCTTGTAATCCTCTGATAGTGCATCGTTCGTGGTTTTTTCCCGGTTTGAGTTTTTTCAAGTTAATTCCTCGTGTCGAATCTTTATTTATTTTTCCGCCCTTATTATTGTTTGTTTGCTAACTACACCCTGAGAATCCTAACATTATCATTATATCTTTTCATTTTTTTTTTCTCTCCTCACTTTTCTTCTCTATTTTTGACATTCATTGTTAACCGACCCCACCTATCACAACTTTCACCACAACTCATCACACTTTCTCAAATTCCACAGCACCGCATCATTACCACACCGCAACCAACCGTACAAAAGAACGGGGTAGTTTGTGATTATCCATTACCAATGTGTTGTATTTTTATGTTTTTTTAATGAAAATTTAAATTCACCATCTCAGCATCTCTTAAGAGTAGATATTGAGTTATGTTGAACAAAACGTTATCATTATATCTTAACATTATCATTATATCTTTTCATTTTTTTTTTCTCTCCTCACTTTTCTTCTCTATTTTTGACATTCATTGTTAACCGACCCCACCTATCACAACTTTCACCACAAGTCATCACACTTTCTCAAATTCCACAGCACCGCATCATTACCACACCGCAACCAACCGTACAAAAGAACGGGGTTGTTTGTGATTATCCATTACCAATGTGTTGTATTTTTATTTTTTTTAATGAAAATTTAAATTCACCATCTCAGCATCTCTTAAGAGTAGATATTGAGTTATGTTGAACAAAACGTTAGGAAATCAAAAATCATCCCAAATTCCCAATTGTAAAAGAAATTAACTTTCATAAAAAAAAAAAGCAAAAGACAAATTATTAACTTTTTCTTTACATTTTGAAAAAGTTTAAAAATAGTTTGGTTCGATTAATCAAAACTTGTGACCTCTAAAATTGTAAGCCAATCGCAAATGAAAGAAAAGTACAGTTCAATTAACTGACTATTTGAATTTTTTGTCGGGAGATTTTTCAACTACGTATGATTAGTTTTTATTCTACATTTAAAAATTGAAATCAATAATATTGATCAAAGTGATTAATTATAACAAGTAAATTCAATTTATTGGGATATAAATGTGTACAAAATTTAATATTTCTGCGTAGATTTAACTGTAATTTAGGCCTCGTTTTTTTATGCGGTACTGTTCGGTGTGGTACCGCACCACCCCGCACTACTCAATATTCTACCATATTTTTCCAAAAATCATTACCAAAATATTTTCTTACTTTTCTCTCTCTTAACTTTTCTCATCTACCTTTTACATTCTCTCCTCACCTACCCTACCTACCACAACTTTCACCCCAACTTACCACAACACACCACGACCAACCGCATCGCATAGAAAAAGGGTCTTAATTTGTTTTCAACTATCATAATTGAAAGCATAACTGCCGTAAAATTATCTTTAAAAATCAAAATCAATATATATTGATGAAATTAATTTATTGTACTGTAATAGATACAAATACTTTTGAGAGATGAAATTTATTTTAGCCTAAATATTGCGAGCAACGGTAGAATTTGACTCTATTTATTTTTGTTAGGTTTTCAGTTTCAGTGTTTTGGACTCTGTTATTTGGGCATAACATAAGGGATGAAGAAGGGAATCTCTGTGAAGGCGGAAGCCACTAGAAAGTAGACACCACACCACACACTTACTTTATTTTTACTTTTGGAAAAAAGTTATGATATGAGGCGAACCGATTCTCAAATGATATCTCATCCCTTCAGTTTTGGCCCTTCAATTCAGATTGCCGACACCTGCTCCACCCTTCCCCCTTTTATTCTTTATGCGCTTTAAACCTTCAACTCCCGTGACATTGCATAATTTGGTAACCTATTTACTTTTCTGAAAGCAACCATAAAATAGAGGGCTGAATTTGATACAATACATGCTATTCCTCTTGTCCCAAAATATTACTAGTAGAAACTTTTAGAGACTAATTTGCTGATTTTTAAAGGTATTGGAATATAATCGACTTTTAATGTTGGATGCTAGTGTACTAATCGTTTAGATGTATGATGAGTAAAATTGAATGTCAATATACCACCGTCGCGCTAGTATGTTAGTGTTCAATTTTACTCATTATCATCAAATGTTAATATATTTGGGATGAGAGAAGTAAGACACTATCCGGTGATATGAAGAGTAAAATTAACGGATTTATCGCGTCAACTCATTTAACTAAGTAGATTGAAAATTTGTACCCAAGCCCATTAGTATCGCGTTTGGTGGTGTCAGATCAACTTTTCCCAACTTTACTTGCAATATACTACCTCCGTTCCATATTAATTGGCATAATTTTGACTTTCACGATCTCTAATGTCACTCTTTGATTGATAATTTCTTACGTAATATGTTATTAACAATTGCAATATTATACTTGTATGATAGTATTTTTCGTTACAAATCTAATGATGGTAATTTTATATAACAATTCATTGTATATATTGAGAAATTTAAGGTCAAAATTTTTGGAGTTTGACTGCACAATTTCCAAAGACGACAGTTAATATGGAACAGAGGGAGTACTAACTTTTAATATTGGATACTAATACAACGATCTTTTAAATTTTTGGAATAAAAAAAGCATGTGTTTTCTTTTGGAGGGGAAAAATAATAGTTAACATTCTCCAAACAATATAAACATCAAACAAAAAAGAAAGTCCTAAAAATAAAATAGGATCGAACATATAAATATTAATATATACATAGGTTTTAAAGTATTACTTATTTTCCTTAGTCAAAAATTTAAATGATAAATTGCCCAAAATAAAAATAAGCATAAAACCAACAGAAACAACTTGCATATATTTTATTTTTATAAAAAATTACGTATCATTACATTAATATTAGATATCAACCATTGTTTATATTGCAATATGTTAGACCTGGTTCAGATACCCTTTTGAGGTTTTGATACCAATCGTTAGGATCGAGGTAAAATATAAGGTAGCCTAGTATTTGCAGCGGAAGATAAAATTATCAGGATGTATAAATTGAGAAGAAATATAACAAGATCAGTAATTAAAATAGAGAGTATAAAGACACATAATTTACGTGGAAACCCAAGTCGGGAAAAAACCACGGACGGCAACGGAGCAATAATCCACTAGTATAAGGGGAGAGATTACAGAGAGATCCCAAGGGGCTATATAACGCAAAGGGATCGACGGCAAGATCACAAGGGATTAATAGCGCAACGGGATATACTGAAGACAAACGAGCTCTCTGAAGGACTCTCACAACCTAGGGATGGGTAGAGGTGAAGAATGCTCTATGTGTGTTTTTCGTATGCCGTAAGTGTATAGGTTGATAATAACCTATATTTATAGGAAAAACTCCCTATAAACCTAACTTGACTCCCACTCCAATTAAATTTGAAATCCAATACAGTTAGGAAACCTAACACAATAAGGAAACCTAAATAATATCATAATACAATTAGGAAACAAATAATTGTGGAATCAAGAGGCTGATTTTGGGCCATAAACCCAACACAATAAAATATAGTAGTACATCCAAACATCATGGCAGATTTCATGCCGTGTTAGATACAGAAAATTAAGACAAATATTTTATAAATGTGATTATGCATTAATTACTAGTCAATGAAGAAGTGAATTGTACTCTACTATATTCAACGATGGACTTACAAGTCCATCCACTATACCAATCAAATACTATAATACTCAATATAATTATTAATTAATTCGTAACCATCAATATTTTTAGGAATTATAATTATAATTATGTATAAAAAGCTGATATATGTCATAGAATTGGTATTTGTTCTCATTCACTTTTTAAGAGTTGCCTTTGCCAGCCTAAAAGTGCAAACATAGATTAATTAAGCATCCAAACCTCATGATTTCACAAGAATAATGGTGTTGTTACCTTATTATAGCATAAAACTTTGCTTCTAATTAATCTAATGCGAAGATTCTTGGACATTGCATGATTAATTGCACTGTAAATTAATTTTGACAGTACCCCCAAAATCCGATGATAAAGATTCTGAATGAAGGAATCTTTTAAAATTGTACGGTTGACCCTAGCTCACTCAGAGTCACTCATTTGTTGTTTAAAAATCTGGAAAAGTTGCCATTACCATGTTTGGGGCTCTCTTGGATTCCAGAAAGGGCAGGATTAATGGAATCCTGGATTGGGAAAAGAATCAAAAGATGCTTTACCTAATTATGATGACTCCCACATGTTGTGTACTTCCTGTTCATATTCCTACTATTTTGTTCTTTTCTTACTCCCACTTCTATTCTTTGAATTTCAAATTCTATCTTCATTTCTTTTTTCTGTTCACATTTTTTAAAAACAAAATGATAATTATCTTGAGTTTAGATGGTTAATAACCATTTTAAATTTTACCAAAATCATTCAAAAATATTTAAATTAGCATTGCACTATTGATTAGTGTTGGCCATGCATTAATATATAACAACATTGATCAACACTTACAAGTATTTGTTAGGCATTTCTGATAAAATCATAAACTAAATGTCTACCGAATAAGTACAATAACGAATCAGTCATCCCTAATACAACGATCTAAATCAACCATCGCGGCTCATCAATATATCTCGATCCGCATTTATCAACATCGATTTGTTAGTGTGGTTTAATTGAAGGATAGAGTGAATCATCTAACTCATGGCGATAAAGACACAAATGATGATCCAAAATGTTGATAATAATAGCAGACGTTGTGTTGTGGTGTCCATTTTATTCGTACATTGAAATTAAGAGGAGATGCCCCCACACATCTTCAGATTCCCTGTTTCGATGTGCTATTGCTCTCACTGTTGATGGTATCAACATAAACTTGATGCTGCCTCCCCTTGTTTTCTTCCGTAATTATTGTGGTGGACTATGCATGCATATCTATTTGCTACATATATCAAAGAAAAGGACGAGTTGGTTTAAAGTATTGATCAAGGCGTGAAGGTGATAAAATTGGCATCTTTTTGCATTGTGAGTAGTATAGACAAACAATTTAATCTTGTCTATTTGAGATAGTGTTATCTATTGGGTAACTATTTGAGCTCCAATAGGACTATACGACTAAAAGTTATTGTCTTGAGTAGATATTTTTGCACACTTTGATTTAGGTGCAACATATTGTATTAGATATTTTTGGACACCTTGATTTAGGTGTAACATAATGGATGTTTTTAGTTTGGGATAGTTTAAATTTAAATGGGTATCAAAGAGGGTCCTTAAAAGTTAAGTTTTTTATGGAAGCAAAAAAAAATTTTACGGGTAAAAATTGTGGGATTGATGGGTTATATTTATGAAGAACGGTTTGATACATACTAATTATTCCTTAACTTGTAAAGCTCATCAGCAGTTACCCCTTGCTCAGTTTAAGAAAAAGTCTACATTACTTACTTTTGATCAGTGATCCATAATCTCCAGTCCAACCAACTTGTGACTCGAGTAAGTAAGCCAAGGTCTCACAAAGTATCAACAATTCAGAGTATCCTCCCCCAAAAGGTGGTGTCTATCAAGTAAAGGAAAAGCTTGTTGAGATTGTTTCAAGAGTATAAGTGGATATAAAATATGTTGGAAATATATAGGATAATTCTAAGGTCCAAAATAAGTTTTTACACATTTAACCAGGTTAACATGAACTAAGTTAAAACTCGCACATGTCGCGTTGATAGTTCATATCATGACTGATATGGGCCACGGTGGCCTTGATATGGGGCTGCCAAGTATGAAACAGTTTGTGTCGGATTATTGGGTGATTTCAATACTCTAACACCTATAATGCACGACTGATCAGTATCTAATCCTTTATTACCATATGATCTTTGACCCCAACAACTATATTTCTAGTATATAATATGTGGTTGAAGACTTAAAGTCATAGTGATCATGCTCATGATCCTCAATTAAGGACCATGTTAAAGGTTATTAAGCAACCCTAAAGTCGGCGTAAGGTGCCCCCTATTGCACTATGAATATAGGTCATTCGCAAGCTGACTATTTGAGCATCATCTCATTAATCACGCCTCTGTCTCTCCCTCTCTTCTCTAAATTGTAGCTATACTTTAGGGAATCAAGTGAAAAATAAGCCCCTTATTACTTATTAGTGTTTAAGTAAAGGATAAGTTTATCCCTTAAACATTAACAATATAGTACATAATCATTAAAGAAAGTATGTTAGTCCATGACCTTAATCTTATCTAAGTGAAATTTTCATTGTTCCTACACCATTTGCACACCTTTCCTCCAACAATCTTAATAACTATTTAGAACTGTCTCTCTTCATGACATGGTAGCAACTTTCAAAAGTTGTATCGATTTGAAGATGTGAACTTTAGGCGTTGGCAAAGCAAGATACATTTCTTGCTCACAAATCTCAATGTTGCATGTGTTCTCAATCACACCAAAGCCGAATTCAAGTTCAACTGCAATCGTTAATCGGAGATGCTTCCAAGAAAGGCGACTAAAGCTAGGACAAGAGTGGGGAGAAGCTAGCGAAAGATAAAAAGCAACAAGGCAAAAGCTCAAGATAGAGAATGATCACTAAATTTGTTGAGGGTGCATTCTCAACGGGATGAGAAACTCGCTCTTTCATGTTTTATAAACATATGGAGATGACCAAGAAACTTTGAGAGATGTTTGAGCTAGATACATGTAGGAGGATGCATGATGGCATGTTCTGCTTCCATTTTAAAGTCCACTGCTTTCTCTTCATCCTAGTTACTGCCAACTTCTTGGGGAGTCAGAATATGTTTGAGCTAGAGGTATGAGTCTAAACATATTTGAATTTCACCTTGATGTATGATCAAAATAATTACATCAAACAATGTGTGGGTATTCTTTAATTAATGTCTACACAATGCGCTAGTACTTACTAGTCCTGATATGTTCAGAAAGTAATGATGGACCCGATGATAATGAAAGATTTATCTTATCTAAACTTACATGGGAGTCCTATCTCTATGTTATAATGCATTGGTAGTGAAAGATTGATATAAATACTCCATATTTTTCATATTATTTGTCATTTTAATTAATTTTATTTTATAATATCTGTCATTTTTTATATTTTAATAATATATTAATAATTGACTTATCAAATTGATTCTTATTAATTATTGACTACTATTTTTCTAATTTTTAACTAAATCATTTATAAATTTAATGCTATACTAAAGGGATAAAATTGGTTTTTTAAAAGCATAATTTTTAATAATAATAATATTAGCTTTTTTGATATTATTTCAAAAACCTAAAATCAAAGATAAAATGGAAAGAAAGTGTTAGGAAAGTGTCCTAAAATCACCAAATCTCTTGATTTCACAATTATTTGTTTCCTAATTGTATTAGGATATTATTTAGGTTTCCTTATTATGTTGGGTTTCCTAATTGTATTAGATTCTAAATTTAATTGGAGTGGGAGTCAAGTTAGGTGTATAGGGTGTTTTTCCTATAAATAGGTTCAGTATTCTCCACTTTATTTCACGACCCGGCGTACGGTGCGTGGCGCACGGCGCACGGCGCTCGTCGAGTACGGCGACGTCGATCAACACCAGAGAGGGAGAAAATATTGAGAGGGAAAAAGATCTCACCAATATTTTCTATCCCAATTGAATCTCGAGAGAGAAAGATTGAGAGTTGTGAGGGAGAGACATTTGTGTTGTAATCTCCTTTGTTGTGGATCTCATCACACCCTGTAATAGTGATCTGGTTGTACTCCTCTTTTCTTATAGTGGATTGTTTTCTGGTTGTTGCCGTTCGTGGGTTTTTCTCCAAGTTCTTCGGTTTCCCACGTAAACCTTGTGGTTGTGCACTTTTATCGCTCTTATTATTTTGTTCCTGAATTTTATCGTAATTTCCGTCATCTCAATTCGATTCTATTATTCGTTTCCGCTATTACCTTGCTATTCTTTTCTCTAACAAGTGGTATCAGAGCCTCACAAGGGTATCTGAGCCTAACAAAAAGAAATATAAAATACGAATTCATTCGGTTATCTTTTTATAATCAAAGGAGAAATATACCCACTAAGGCCTTGTTCTTTTATGCGGTATTTTATGGAATGGTGTGGTGAGGTGTGGTGGAATTGTGGTGGGGTGTGGTGGAATTGTGGTAGGTTATTGGTATGTGGGGTAGGTGAGGAGAGAGAATGTAAAAAGTAGAGGAGAAAAGTGAGGAGGGAGAAAAATAATGATTTGCAGTAAAATGTGGTGGGTTGTGGCAAATTGCGGTAGACTGTGGCACCGCAATTTGCCAACCACAGAAAAGAACAGGGCCTAATTAATTATGATAAGAATTTGCGCTAATTAATTATGGTAGTGGCAGAGGTCTAGAGCTGAATCCAGGATTTGGGTTGAAGACTTTGACCCTACATAAAGATTGACTGCGCGCCTACCTCTCTTATCATATTAAGAACTATGCCGCACATACTCAGTAATTAATTAATTAATTAATTAAGAAACGAAGGGAAATCAGCAAAGGTTGCCTAACTTCGATTTCTGGAGTGTCTTAGAATCCAACAATATTTTACAGTTTTTAGTATTTTTTTTTTAATGATCATCCCTGTAAATATTATATTTTTATCGTATTAATATTTGTTAATCTAATGAAAGTTATCGTACATGTTAAAAAAGTAATGTTCAATGTTTTCAATATCTTACTAGCAAATATATCAAAAGGAAATGATACAATAGAATGGAGAGAGTATATAATTAGCATTTGTCATTTTTGAAAGAATAAAAGAATTACAAATATCAAATTAAGTACAAGAGAAGCCTAATTAATTTTGAAAATAGAGTCACGACTCACCATAAACCCCGTATCACCAACAATTCTATGAAGAAAGTTATAACCACTATTCAAACTCTAATGTAATCTCGTTAATAATCCGATCTCATGTCACTTGAGCGCTACTTTTCTTAAACAAATATATAATTTTCTTTTTTTAATGGATGGCAAATTGGCAATATACCCCCTCGATCAAGGGTTTTTGGACATCAATAATACCAACTTTGGGGGTATTGGATATTAATAATACAAACAATTTTCTTGGACACTAGCAGTACGAACTATTGGCCTATTTTTCTTTAACAGTATATCGTTGAATTGTTATGGTTTAAACTCATCGAAAAGATGATGTAACTCCATAATATGTGACATGGAAGGCCAGTTAGTGTCCACGTCAACATTTTCTACCCAACCTCTGCCTTCCGCGCCACACATCATGGAGTCTCGTCATCTTTCCGATGAGTTAAAACTATAACAATTCGGTCGTGTACTGTTGGAGGAAAATAGGTCGATAGTTGGTACTACTAGTGTCCAAGAAAATAGTTTGTATTATTAATATCCAATACCCCCAAAGTTGGTATTATTGGCATCCAATAATCCCTCGATCAATTTCTATTTAATTGTTCACTTAACTAATTAACCTTTTTGTCCCAAATTATTTATAATTTTACATTTTCAATATACTGCCTTATACCAATTTTATATCTATATATATTCTTTAGTTTCATAATTAGTTTTACTAATTAATTTTATGATTTTTTTACTAACTTTATCACTTATTTCGGTATGAACTCCTCACTCTCTCAAAATGACAGATAAATAATAACGAAGAGAGTATATGATTAATCTTCAAATTCTACTATCAGAATGCTCCAAAAATTAAGTCAATATATGTCAGTATCATATGGATTCAACTCGAAGCTCCGGACATTAGGGTGAAACATGGACGAGAATTAGAAAGGAAAGGCTCAACCAAAATCAATTAATTTATGGTAGAAAATGCTCTATGACCCTTAGTTAAACTTGGCAAAAATTTGAATGTATGTCCTATTTGTGGTCAAAATTATGAAACAATCACTCATATCCTTCTTGATATCCCAGCACTTGGAGATTTACATCCCAAATGCCTTTTGTGCTATGATGTGAAGAACAAACAAGCCATGGACTTTGGTGAATCATGCCAAGAAATGAAGTCTCCAATGGTGCCATGATATGAAGCTAGTCTCCAATGGTGTACAATTTAGTCATGTACAAGAAATTATACAACATTCTGAAGAGAACAAACATATTTCTGAATTATGACCTTCGTATTCTTTATAAACAACGATAATGTAGTCATGTACAATTTTTATACACCAAAGTATAATTTTACGGTAAACCTATAATTGTTGATTTGTTATTTAAAAAGTAAGAAACACTGTAGTACAAAAGGAAAAAAAATATAGTATTCCCTCATTTTCATATCAATTGTCGTCTTTGAAAATTCTATAGTCAAATTTTAAAATTTTTTACCAAATTTTTTTTAATATTTACAATGAGTTGCTATATAAATTACCATCATTATATTCATAATAAAAAATACTATTATAAAAAATAATATTATAATTGTTAATAATATATTATATAAAAAATTATTAATTAAAAAATGATGTTGAAGACTAAATTAAAATTATACTCCCTCCTTCCCATTTTATTTGTAACTTGGAACATAATTTAAAAAACCAAAAAAACTTTCATTTCACATTAATTTACATCATTGGAAATGTGAAAATGTTGAATAAAATGGTAAATAAAAAGGAAAAAGGTGAATAAAAAGGAAAAATTGAAGAAAAAGATGTAAGTAATAAGGTTAATTTGATAAATTAGTAATTAATGTGTTATTGGAATTTTAAAGTGACAGATATTATGAAAAAAAAGAAAGTTAGTTAAAGTGACACATAATACGGGAAGGAGGGAGTAATAATTAATATGGGACGTGGGAGCAGTAGAATGCCAAAATGATACGAATTGGGAGGATCTTGAAATTGGTAGAATACATTGTACAAGAATTGACCAATAGAGATACGGTAGGGCAACGTGAATCTTGACAAGTAGGCAAATGTTTGGTTTCCACGTTAAAGAAATCTCAGTTGATGCTTTTAGGGTTTTATTTACTTCTTTATTGGAATTTTATCACCTAAAAGGCTAAAATATCCCCCTTCTTTTGACTTTTATTTTTAATTTAGCTTGCTTTATTCAATGTTGGATTTCAAACTAGATCCAAATGGAGATACTACACCTCAGATAATCTTAATGTTGATCTCATAAAAGGTGGAAAAACTTGCAGCTATCTAATACAACAAATAATAGTCCAATAACCCTTAAATTCATTGTGAATATGCAATTACAGTAAATATTTCTCAAAAACAAAATTACAGTGTATATATATATATATATATATATATATATATATATATATAATGAAAAATAATATAAGACTTTACACAAGATAATTATTAAGTGTCTCATCTTAGTGTAGAACTATATCATTACCCATTTGGTTGACAAAACAAATATATAATTGATTCTATAAATATAATAAATACAAAGTGCAAATTATATAAAATTGTTTTTTATCCATCATTTTCCAAATTTTAAAAAAAAGTGTAAAATATGCTTAATGAATATGATTAATTCGATTAGAGTGTCATTTATATTTGTTGGTGCAACCAACAAATTAAATGTTGAACCCTTATAATTGATAATTAGTCATAGGAAAGTTGGACTCTAGTAAGCTGAATAATAAGAGTTGGGACAATATGCATGGTAAGCAAGACTTTAATGTATTGCAATAAGTTGAGCTATTGGATCATTGGATTTTAATATACCACCACCATGTATATGTATGTATATATGTATGTATGTGTGAGTGCGAGCGCACACACATGCACTTATATACTACATTAATAGACTATGTGTTTATATATTCTTTTTATGCCTAAGACAAACTAATTATGTGTTTGTGTTCTCTGCTCAAATTCACAAAACTTTTTGTTTTAAAATTAAGCCCATAATATATCAATTGTGCACCTAGTCGCACTAAGTATTTGTTGTTTCTTCTTATATGTACCTAACTTCATGTTTACTAAAGCCTCTCATTTACTATTTGTTGGTAATTTTTGTTGGTAATGCCCTAAAACCTCACATCCCTGCCTAAAGTGAAACCGAAAAGGTTGAAATAGTTAATATCAAATTAATTTAACATGAACATAAGTTTAACAAAGTTGAACATAATCCAAGAAAGTCCATCAAAGTCACTTGTTTGAGTAAAAAGAAAATATATTTGATAAAAATGAATCAATTTAAAATCAGATTGAATTGAAAATGATCTTCTACATTCTTTTTTAAAATTTTGTTAAAACTACCGATAGAGAAAGAAGAATTCAGAAACACATCTTACAAAGCATCAAATACATCACTAAAACTTCTAAAATACCTGAAATGCTCTTACTAAACTCCAAGCTAATCCAAACATAGTAGGGCTCAAGATACATATTACCTAGAATACCTATCAATCAATAGGAACATTGATCTAAAATACTACAATCCAACCATTATGAAAATCTAAGACTTCATTAAGAACATTTTTTTTAATTATATTTTAATTATTTTTCTTAAACATCAAGAAAAAATAAAATAAAACAAAACAAATCCTTCATTAACTATTTGTAATTCAGATTAGTTACTTTTTTACCCTTAAATATTTATTTAATAAACCAATACACATGGAATGAAAAACATCTTCAATTTTTTCTAGAGATTTATCTTGATTATAAATGATAATCTCATATTTCTAGAAAGAGCTTCTTTTAACATATTAAAATTGAGATTAAAGTATTAAAGCATAAGGAATGAATGAAGCAAGGAAATAATAAAATGAAGAAGATAAGGAATCTTGAAGAAGATATCTTCCATTGTTTTGGCCAATTGCTTACTCCACCTTGGAATGATGGCATAGCACCACCTCAGCTACCTAGCTAGTTTCTAATCCTACACCTATTTAATGTGTGTGCATCATTATATTTACATTTATTTTGGACTAATGATAAAGTTTTAAGCAACCCTTGGATCCCTCCACTAGTCATCTATAGAATTTTCTTTGGCATTATTATCCTTTTTTTTTTCTTTTTTTTTCATTTTCATTCTAAGGTGATAGGGCTTAGGCCCTACCAAGCCAATCAAACAACCTTAGGCATGAATTTGAGGGGCAGGGGAGTGCCCAAATAACCATTCGCTAGTCTCAACCCATCCTTATCTATAAAACTACTATATATAATTACCAAATAATTAATAATTAATAAATGGCTCTATACAGAGTAGTAGGTTGTTTCTTTTTTTTTTTTTTTAAATTTTGGAAAAACAAACATAGTACTACAATGGTAGGCGCCTTTATACCGCCCCCTTGTACAAATTGCCTTTTTAAACTCCTTACATATAAAAAAAAAATTATAAATTTCGTTTTGTAATATTTGATATTTCATAATTTCAACATATACTAATAACCTTTACTTTTACTTAGGCAATGTTCTTTTGTACGGTGGCTATGGTGTGAAAATGATGCGGTCTGATGAAATTGTAGAAATGTGATATAGTGTAGAATAATATGGTAAAATTTATAAAAAATGTGATTGATATGGTAGGTGAGTAGAGAAAATGTGAAAACCAAAGAGAAAAATCACGAGAGAAAAAGGTGAAGAGATATAATGATAATGATTGTGGTAAAGTGTGATATGGTATGATAAAGTGTGGAGAATATTAAAGCTCTGTTCTTTTGTGTGGTTCCACGCCGCACCTGTCATATTTTTCCACACTTACCACATTCCTTCCAAACCATACTATACCATTCCACACTTTAACACAACAATATATCATAACTTTCTGTTTCCTCACTTTTCTTCTTTACTTCTTACATTCTCTCTCCTCACATATCACATCAATCATTTTATCTCAAATTTTACCATATTTTACTTTTTACATTATCTCTCCTCACATATCACATCAATCATTTTATCTCAAATTTTACCATATCTTACCATATCATACCACATTTTCCAGAATATTTCCATACCATACCATTTACCACACTGAGGCCTGTTCACTCGTAATATAGTGCGGGTTTTTGTATTGTATCCACAGAGAGCAAGATCTTTTTGTCAAAACTTTCACTACTAAAGCCTAGTTTAAGGTAACAAAAACGATTATGACGGGAAAAGGGGAACAAGGATAGATTATCAGACAAAAACAGAGAAAAAGAGGCTCAAGGGTCGGTTTTCGCCACCTAATGGTTTCCATCAAACAAAGCAATTCCGGACAAAACACTAAACCAAGCTAGAAGCTAGGATATTGCAAGAATAAGGCCACTTCGGGGCCTCTCTCAAGGTATACCCGAATTTAACCCTCGAGGTTTGTCCAATAATTTCTTAAGGACGCACCTAAAGAGTTTGAAATGCAAATCTCCTTACCCGAACCTTTCCACTTTACTCAAGTGGAATAGTTCAAATATCCATTCGAATACCTTAAGGACTATGTTTGGGTAGGTTTAGTGGGCTTTCACCACACTAAACCCCATAGTCAAGAGAGTCATCGAATGAAAACTTCATAAACAAGGCCTAATGTTCTATCTAGAACTAACTATAAACAAGGGGGCCCATTAGGGGCTAAACCTTCCCCTAAACCCTAAGGAGACTAGCCACTAATCATAATAAAAAGCATTAAAACTAACAAGCTTAAAACAAGAAACCTAAGCATGATATCTAGAAAGGAAAACAAAAGAACTAATTAAAGCTATTACTAAAAGAAGGGAGTGAAACTTACCCAAACAAGAAATAGGATAATAATAATAAAAAAGAAGAAGAAACACCAAAGCTTGAATAATAATCTTCGAAGTAGTACTCCTTGAATACAATAATCCAACCCGAATACAAAATAAAAGGCAAGTTTGAGAGTAATCAATGACAGAGTTTTCTAGAAAGTAGTGCTAAGCAACTAAAAAGGGAAAGATGAACAGTAAAAAATTAGCTCCTAGGTTTAGTTTTGGACCGAGCTTAAATACATTGGGAGAAAAATAAACAAAACGCAGTCGTTTTGGCCTTAAAAATTCAGTCGGTCAGGGTCGTCACGGGCGTTACCACCAGACGTCACGCCCGTGACGAGGCGATTCCAAAATCTCGAACAAGAGTTCTTCGCTGAGGTAACAGGCGTTACCTCGTGTCGTCACGCCCGTTACCGCCTGGGAATCGGCTTCTTGAAAATTCTCCTCAGCTAGGTCACGGGCGCTACCACAAGCTGTCATGCCCGTGACCTCTTGGAAGTTGGCAACTTGGGAAAATGGCTCAGCAGGGTCACGGGCGCTACCTTGGCTTATCACGCCCGTGACCGCTCTCGGCAAAATGACACTTAATTCACAATATTGGGTCACGGGCACTACAAATGGGGTCTCCCCCGTGACCATTTGGGTTTGCCCTTTGCTCATTTTCTAACTTTGGTCACGGGCATTACCCTTGGGGGTAATGACCGTGACCTCCTGGGTTTGCCTTGACTTCTCCTTTGCATTAACTTCAAGATGAGGGCCGCTCCAAAAATCCCGGGGTTGCTTCCTTGAATTCCCGAGCCGGGGTTCTCGACATCGACATCGACAACCTGGCATCTCCCAATGCTTCGGGTCCAAACTAACCTGCATAAAACTAAAAGAAAAACGGATAAGAGACAATTATTAGGGAAGGTAACGAGCAACAAATCTAAGTAGACGGAGTGATACTTAGGCTCAAAATTGAGCCTAACCTGTTCTTTGGATTAGTTAGAATCACTTTTGGATGGATTGGATTGGATTGAATTGGATAAGTTGGATGTTTTTTTGGGGAATTGTGTTTTTAAAGAGGATACTTTTTTGGGGAATTGTGTAAGATTTGAATTGATTGGATAGGATTGAATTGGAAAGAGTTATCAATCCAAAGAACAAGACCTCAATTTGCCGCACAAAAGAACATGGCATAAGTAGCATGGTGAGTTGTGTTACTACACCATATAAAAGAACATACCCTTATTCAATAGTAGCCTCCTTTATAACTCCCCAGTCCAATAAAAGAGCTACTCATATATTTTTTTCAAAGCCTGCTTGTATTTTATCTTAATTAAATTGGACCTAGCATAAGCTCAAAAAAGTTAGTGGTAATATCAGTGTTCTTCTACGAATGATTTTTAGGGTGAGACCGTTTTAAGTAAACTTTATCGTGAGACGGACTCCTTCTAAAGTAACTTTTTTAGTTTTTAATATTTCATTATGGTTAAAGCCTAAAAATCATATTGGGGATTGTTTCTTACTACGAACAAAACTAGTAATTTATTAAGATGTGAATTTTATTATAGTCGCTCAAATAAACTATGACTCTATGAGTTACCCCGATATTCATAAAAAGTCATCGCAAACATGTACATCTCACAGTAATATAGTGAGACGACCTTACATAAAAGTTATTGCTACAAGAATGGAAAGAAATACTCTCTCCATTTCAAAATATTTGTCCCCTTTGATTTAACATACATTTTAAGAAAAAACAACAAATTAATATAAATTCACAATAAAATACCAATAATACCCTTAGTTTTAAATTTAAAAATAGTATTTATATTTTTTCCTCCAATATTTAAACACTGTAAAATTCAAATTAAAGGTATTTTAGTCATTTCAATAAAATAAAATTTTCCATTTCATAAAAGTGGACATAAGTTTAGGACATCCAAAATTGAAATAGTACGAAGGGAGTAATTCACTAATATGCCTATACTCCAACAATAGTCTTCTTATAGTCCCAGTGACGCAGTGTCTAAGGGGATCCATGATCTCCAAATATAGGTAGTCATAAGAGTGCATGAAGTGATTGATTCCCGAGGAACCAAAAGAGAATTTGAAAACCAAAAGGGGAATCAAGAAAAGAAGTGAGTCATAGACTCAAGGGGGAGATAAAAGTAAAACTTTGACCAATAATATTTTAATTTGCATGATGGCTCATCTCACATTTTATAATAAAAAATGCTATTCAAAAAATATTATATTATATTATATATTTTTATTTTTTATAAAAAAGAACAAAGCACATCTTTGCTGAATCAACTTTTTTTTTTCAGAAAAAAAAAACATAACACAACTAAGAAGGTGCTTAATCAATTTGAACACGTCAAAATTCAGGATTTCAGGGTCTAAATATAAGAAAAATAGTCCTAATACGGATTCACGGATATGGAATGGCGAATATGCGACGACTCGAAAAGGACGGTTTTAAGCATTAAGATACTTGAGAATTCTCCCCCATATCTTTGAAAATATTTTATCACCCCAAAAATACCACCTTTTTTTTTTCCCAAAAGGAAATAAATAAATAAATAAACAAATTAAAAAAAAAACCCGTAAACGTTGTTGTGGGTGGTGGTGTGAAAAATCGGCGATGCTCTTCCTAAACCCAACCCCAGCCAACGGAATCTCGGCTTTCAATCCCCACTTTCCAGCTTTTCTCATTTTCTCCTTGATTCCCTCCTTCTCTCTCTTCTATATATTCATATTCATCACCCCTCACTGCAACTTTGTTCTCCTCTCTCTCTCTCCCTAAATTCCCCCATTTGTATTCTCAGTTTTCACACTGGATTTCTTCTTCTGCAATTAGGTCTTCTTCTTTTGGGTATCCATACATACAGATTCTGGGTTGAGAGAATAAGAGATGGGTCTTATGTCACCGGAGCTTAGCTTAGATTTGAAACCCAGTTATGTGCCTGAAACGATTAATGGGTTTCTGAGAGAAGTTTTGATGATCGGTGATGTCAGTCAGAGATTAGATAAGGTGGATGAGTTTGTCAAGAGATTAGAGGATGAGATGAAGAAGATTGAAGTTTTTAAACGAGAACTCCCTCTTTGCATGCTTCTCTTAAAAGATGGTTAGTTTTTGTTCTCTTGAATCGATTCTTCAGTTTATAATCTATGTCCAAACAACAAAAAGTTTCGATTTGTGATATGGGTTTTCTGTAACTGGTTTGATTTTGTTGGGGGTACCCAGGTAGATGTATGAATTCTAGGTCTGAATCAAATGCTGGGTTTTTACTTTTTTACTATGCTCTCTCTTTTTTGGGTGGGGTGGGTGGGTGGGTGGTGGATGGAAAAAGTTGGATGTGTGGACTGGGTTTTGTGGGGTTTGTTGATGGCCATGAACAAAATCTGTGAAAAGCAATTTCTAGAATATGTGAGGGAATTTTCCTTTGCATTGGCTTTTACTCTATCCCATTTCCTTGTTCAGCTAGCTTAATCTGATCTTTGTTAAATATATTAATCAGATTGAGCTATGTTTTTCTCTGATCTATGGTGTGCTCTAACTTGAATCTGTGATGGGTTTGTGTTTCTTGACAGCAATTGTAGCTCTAAAACAAGAATCAACACAGTACAGAACAAGAAATGCATATCAACCAGTTTTGGAAGAGTTCATTCCAGTGAGAAAAGAGACTGGTGTTGTTGGAAACACACAAAAGAATGATACTAATAACAAGGCAGATGAAGAAGATTCCACCAGAGATAAGAAGAATTGGATGAGCTCTGTTCAACTATGGAGTGGTGATACTCAGAACCAAACCCAATCCCTTGTTACAGAATCTCAAAAGGTAAAAACACAAACTTCATTTCAATTGCAGATTATCAAAGCAGATTTGGTTTGATATGGGTTTATTGATTGCTTGGATTTGCATGATTTGCAGGATGAAGATGATAAAAGAAACAAATTTGTGGGTAATGACATAATTTATCCCAGTAAAAAGGAGGGAGGATGTAGAGGGTTTGTCCCCATGATTCCTACTTACCCCAATTTTGCAGAGTCAGGGAGGAAAGTAGTGAAGGAGGATGTGGGTGTATCAGGACTGTCTTTTGTCACAACAGCTGGAATCAAACACACCAAACAGGACCCAATTCCTCCCAGTGTTTTGAATTCAAATTTTGGGATTGATAGGATTTGTAGCCCTTCCACACCTGCCTCCAATGTACAGTCAAATGTTCGGACCGCCACCGGCCACCAGCAGCCCACTTCCCGGAAACAGCGAAGATGTTGGTCCCCGGAGTTGCACCGCAGATTCGTGGATGCCCTGACTCAGCTTGGTGGTCCACAAGGTAGTAGTTTTTCAAATCTGTGGTGTTGAATGTTAGTTATATGTTGATATTTTGGCATGCATGTTGTGTTGTCCTGATGGGACTGAAATGTTGAATTGATGGTAGAATACTGGTGTTTAGCTGACTTTTGTGTCATGGGCATGGAATTTTAGCCTGATATATGGTTAGATACTTAGATCTAGTTCATCATTAAGGTCATAGACTCATATAGTCTATTCTTTGGTTGCTAGTTCTTGTGTAGATCATCTGACCAAAGGCTGTCTTCCATAAGCTGGTTTTGCACAAGATGACTTGTTCATAGATTGTATGCTGAAAGAGTGTTTTTGACATATTTTTGTGCTATGTGGTGAAATCGATTAGCTGGGGAAGTGATCTATTTGCTATAGCATAATTGCTGTCATAGTTTGTCTTACAAGATCGTTCTTTCTCAATTGCAGTAGCCACTCCTAAACAAATCCGGGAGTTGATGCGGGTTGATGGGCTCACCAACGACGAAGTCAAGAGCCATTTACAGGTGGGATTTCAGCTCTCCTTCTCATTCACCTTCATAATCAAACCTATGTACATTCAATCCATTAAAAAACTGACATATACCCGATTCATTTCACAGAAATACAGGCTTCATACAAGAAGAGCCCCGAACAATTCAGCCAACTCAACAACTGACCAATGCAGCGATTCCTCAAAACCGAGCAGCTCACAGTCGGGGTCTCCTCAGGGACCCCATCAGTTTCCGGCTGTCACAGGGGGAACCTCAACCACGGGGGACGATAGCATGGAAGACGAGGAGGATGACAAATCCGAAAGCCATAGCTGGAAAGGCCATGTACACACTACAACAGGAAAGAACAATGTATAGGAAATTATGTAATCTACTGGTAAAAAAACTCGAGTTTTGGCGATAAAAAACATATCTTTATTACTACATTCCCTGAGATATAAGTTTTTTGCAGGATTAGCATTTCCCCCAGATTGGATCTTGTTCTGTAGTTGGAGTCTCTGTATTATTTTTGTTCTTGTACCGGCATAAATTTTCAGATCCAAGTGGGGGAATAGACTTAGAGAACAAGTATAGAACCTCGTTTTTTTTATAAATTTTTTCGAAATAGTAGAGCCAAAAATATTTGCCTAGAATAGAATCTCTTTATTGCTTCTTCATAATGTTGCATTTTGTTCTGTCTTGGATTCTGATATTCCAGGTAATATCTGGAAGAATAATGATCACATGGTATTCATATTCTGATTCTGGGTTGAAGTTCCTCTGTTCCTATTCACAGCTCCAGATATGTCTGTTTCAGATGGATTTTCTATTTGGATCCATTCTAAAGATTTTCCGCATCTTTGATTTAAAAAAATTGGTTGATAACAAAATTCTTTTTGGCTGATAACAAAATTCTTTTCGGCGAAAAACCTCGAAGGTTTACGTTGTCAAAATTAATGGGGATCATTTGATCAAGGTGGTCATTTTCGAGCTGTTTGACATTTTGTGGCTGCAAAAATTATTGACAGCTTCCTTGAGTTCCTTCAAGAACTAGAAAAGGGATTAAAATGGCAATAATTATGAATTAAATGATTTCGACATTATGATAGAGATAATAGAGTCACGTTGATATTCAAAATTATTCCAAATAGTAGACTTACTTGAAAATTAAATCATAATTAAATGATGGATAAAGATATTACTGACTCTAATTATGAATAAGTTTTATAGGACAAAAATAAAAATATGTATCAAATTGTCTTTAATACAACCCATCAACTCAATTTTTACTTGGAAAATTTTTATTTTGATTTTCATCAAAGTTTGATTTTTTGACTAAGACTTTAACAGATGATATGTAGGAACAAAAGAAGAATCTTGTTAGATCGCTGTTTTGTTTTTATTGTTTTTTTTGTTTTGTTTTGCTGGACTCTTATTATTTTGCTGTTTTGTCGATTTTGCAGCATTTTTTTAATGCTTTTTTTTAACCTTTTTTTGCTTACAAATTATTGAAAAAAAGACCAGAAAATTGGGGGTATGCTACCAATGTCAATGTGGCAATAAATACATCCTTGCTTGGCTTCTTTGCGTGAAGCTATGGGTAACCAAAACAGAGCTGTGACTGCGAAACTTTTGGAGGTTTATTAGTAGTGGAATCTAACCTGCCGCTTAATCAATTTTTTTTCCCCAAGGCCAGCTAAAAATTTTGATTGCCAATTGATGTGACCTATGTTTAATAAGGGTAATTGAGTATCATTATGAATTACCCTCATCACGATCCTGTTCAATAACAGTTATTTTTGGTACCCATAGTTGAGTTAAGCCAAAGCGTTATTTACTACTGGTTTTAATTGTTCCGTAAATCAATGGTTAATGATCTATTTTGATTCAAATATTTGCATTGAAAAAGGAATGATCAATGATATGTTCAATGACAAGTCCATCTACCTTCTCAGTCTATTGATCTATCTGGATATAACTTTTCAAAATAATTTGGCTATACATAGTGAATCTGACAAAATAATGGGGGATATCAATAGCAGTAATGGTTTGTTTATTGTTAGTAGTTGGGTTCATGTGTAGCGGCGGATCCAAGGTTTTTTTTTTCATCCAACACTATATTAAATTGAAAAACAAAAATTAGAGGTGACCATGACCACCCCTACAATCAATGGGGACATGCCTATGTTCATGTGAGACGGGATGACAATTACGCAGCTCACCACTTTACAAGGATTACCCTGGTAGAGTCTGCAAAAGTATAAAGTGGAATGTTGGAGCTCATCACTTTACAGGATTATCCTAATAGAGTCTGAATAAGTCTGAACTGGAATGTGTCCCTTTCAAAGTTAAGTTATGTACTCATAGACTAGTTGGCCTTAGATGATCATTAAGACCCTGTTCTTTTTTGCGGTGAATAAAGTGTGGTAATGGTAAGGTATGGTGAAAATGTGGATACTGTGACCATATGATATAGTAAAATTTGTGGTAAGAATTGGTATGTAGGCGAAGAGAGAGAAAAGTGAAAAGTAGTGAAAAAAGTGATGATAGAGAAAATTATAATTATTATGATTAAGTGTAATATGATATAATAATATGTAATAATTTGTAATTAGTATGATAAATTATGATTGGCGTGGTATGGTAACACAAAAAAGAATAAAACCTAAATTTCGTTGGGGGGAAGAGGTAATGGAGAGGGAGACAGTCTTGATGTAAAAGGTAAGGTTTGATGCATGTGGTTGGTGGCTGTTGAACAGTTGTTCAGAATCGAATCCAACCAAAGGCATCCAACACAGGGAATGAATTTAGGGCATAATATTTGACCAATCTCTTCAATTTCTCCATTCATTTATTATTAATGGTCCAACACAAAATCTTCTGTTTCAATATTTTATATGTTAGTTTTTCTTTTACGTTTGCAGTACTCTTTATTGTCATTTCTTAGGCTATATTATTAAATTAAGCATTTTTAGTTATAATGATAAGATCAAATTTTAGATGAGATAATACAAGCATTGAATTATGTTCAATGTAGACATAATCTTAAAAATAAATTCATAATGAGTTGCGCTGTTGAGGAATATAACAATATTTTATTTTAAAGTCCAAATCCTGATAGAGATGCATGATAAATTCACAACTCTCGTATCATTAGATCAAAAGGCTTATAATAGTTGAACACTTCTTGAGCCAGGGATTTTATTATCACCAAAGAAATGGCTTGACATTTATGGAGGCTACGAATTTGATGAATCATACTTGTCATGGACCTTTCGATACTACTATTTATTTTCAATCTATATTTTAATAAATTGTTAATAGTTATCCTTATTTTCAATCTATACTGCTTAATTGTTAGTTATCCTAATACAAGGATATAAGTGTTGGGATTAACCCATGAATAAGATATCCTACATCAAAAAAGTAAAGAGAAATGTTGTGATAAAGTAGACTATTCCTCTTTAACATCAGTTGGTTTTAAAATGAAACCTCATTTAACTTATAACTATAGAACTTAGTTGAACTGTTTGGCCACCATCTTAGATTTCCCCAACAAAAATGTTTCTTGCAACAGATGATCACAACCTCTTATTTTCTTTTAAAGAAAAGAGTTCACTAATCCAATGACCATAAGTACAAGCAAAGAATTAAAAGAGGGCTAATAAAAGGTATATCTTCAAAGACATGGTTATTACTTTAATTACTTCATATTATCTTTTAATGTTATTGTCGACAAGTAAACATCGTTGTCAACCTAAGATATGAGGGAACAAAACTAGATCCATTCTTATCGTTTGGATTACATTACCCAATAATTAAATATACATGACGATTCCACACATTTGATTAACTTCTCTAATTATTGCAAAATATTCTAACAACTACTAACCCTCTGAAAATAGTGAGGGAAGTTATAATAATCATCTTAATTTTTAAAACCCTTGTGGGTATCTAAATCTTAAAATGTCCTTTCGATCCTCTCAACGGCCTGTTTGGTAATACTCGTTGAGTTGACTACATTCTCCCTCGTTTTGGTATTCAAAGATACACTAGAGCAAGCACTACATTTAGGAAAATTAAATGAATAAATAAGTGCATAATGGACCGTTAGGGATACTTAAGCAACAGTACAAATTAATGTATTATGACTAATAATTATTGAGAAATAAATATAAGATAAAGGTAGAAATTTAATGATAGTACTTTCGTATACTGGAACAATGTATATGTTGAGAAACTAATAATGTCAACGGATAATTAATATGAAACGGAGGGAGTAATAGTTTAACATGGAAATCTAAACAAACAAAATCATAGGCCGCATGAGATAATACAATTGATTATTAATAGGATATAATGAGCGATTTTTTACAAGATCCAACAAAGAGAATATAACCAACTCTATCAAACTCTGTCGTAAATTGAAGTTGATCACTTCAGTTTTCTAATAAACAACCACCTACTCTAACGAGAGTCGCCTCTAATTACCACACTATGAATGAAGAACTCACTCTAGTCTTACATTAGTGTCACTACAGTTAGCTTTGAAAATTTTACTACAATTCAGAATCTTACCTAATTACAATTAATAAACAAATTGTGAGGTTAAAGACTGAAAACGTTGGACGATTTTATTACACTCTCTGTACATAAGCAAACAAACTAAATAAAAATGGTTGAAATGCATGGGAAACGAGTCAGTGTCACAACTTGGTAAACAGTTGAAGGAGAGAATATACGAGGGCCATCAAAATCTGAAATGTGATCTCACTGATTTGGTGAAACACACGTTCTTAATTTTAAGATAATATTGAGGGGATGTTGATGATTGAACATTGTTGTTGTCCTTTATAGGCGAAAATTAGAGGTACGAATTTAGTAATATTCTAATTAGCACTAGTTTGATTTTAAAGTATATAATTGGTTTGCTTTTGTTGGGATTCACCAATGAGTAAAAATGCCCCACATCAGAAAAATAAAGAAAAAGGACATGATGTATAAGTCAAGTGCGTTACTCCGCTTAACACCAATTGGTTTTAAGATGAAATTCCACTTAACTTGTGTACCATGAACCTTGGTTGAAGTGGGTTTCTGCCTTGGATCTCCCCAACAAGTGGTATCAGAGCCGATGGCTCGTTCGGCTGGGCGCAAGGTGCGGGAAGGTGGTCCCGTAAAAATCACCATGGACAGAAGCAGAGACCATGGCACATGCGCGGTTGGATCTCCCGAATGTAGAGAGTGGTGGCATGATAGGGAAGATTGTTGGAATTCACCAAGGACATGATATATAAGTCAAGTAGGCTACTCTTGAAGTGGACTTAACTTGTGTACCATGGACTTTGGTTGAAGTGGAATATATATATATATATATATAATTGGCTTGATTATAAGCAGTACATTTTTTTTGATGAAATAAGCAGTATAATTAAATTTACTTAACAATTCTCATAATTTTAACCATTAAATAAATGATAGATTATTGTATATTGATAAATTAACTTTGAACTTGAGTGATTCTCTTGCTCTTTTATGCCTCAACCTAGACTCATCAATGTACGCTTTTTGGATAATACATGTGCTTATTATCATAATGAGCATTTGAGTTGTGTCACAACCTTGACGAAGAAAAATAAAATTATGGTTTTACAGGAGGAATCCATTCCATGCGAAGTAGCCCAGTAAGTGAGGAGTAGAAAGGCCCAAAACACTGTTAGTATGAAAAGCCCAAAGTCCTTGGTAGCCTCATTTGCATTAGGGTTAAGGGATGGCCCAAGAAGCAAATTGTTTATGAAGGATTAGAATGACACTAAGGTCCCAAATTATAAAATGTGGGGACCAAAAAGATTGAGTTGACATAATTTTTTTTTTATTTTTTTCTATCACTTGCCTGAGCTGACAAAAAATTAAATCAAATAAACAAAATTATGTTAACGCTGTCTTTTTATTCCCACATATTTTATAATTTGAGACTTCATTGTTCTCCTAATCTTCTTTAGTCAATTTGCTTCTTGGACCATCCCTTAGGGTCAATAATCTGAATTGGAAAGAAAGTCAGGCCCATTATTTGTATTTTGTAATCCCTTGTATATTCCAAAAGATAGAAGTTGTTTTATCCATTGTTAATTATTTTTTCATCGAAATTAATTTTTAATGGTACTTCCAAAGGGTTCAGTCTATTAAAAGACAGTTCAAGTATCAAACTCCTATGACGACTTAGAGATGACTGACTGTCTTAACATATCAAAGCAACTGACCTACAAGATTACTGTTGGGGAGATCCAAGGAGGGAGCTCACTTCAACCAAGGTTCATGGTACACAAATTAACTGAGGTTCCATCTTAAAAACTAATTGGTGTTAAGAGGAGTAACCCACTTGACTTATATACTATGTGCTTTCCAATTGTTTTTCCGATGTGGGACATTTTACTCATAGGTGAATCCCAACAATTGCATTCATGATAAGCTTAACAACGATATTCACCACCTGCATCCACCACCCTGGCGCCAAAAACCATCTCGAGCCACTTCCAGCATTGGCAACAAACACCTAGATCACGCGTTTCTCTCTTTTCAACCCCCCCCCCCCCCCAAAAAAAAATATTCTCTCACTCTTGGGCATCTTTTTTGAATGTTTTTGTAATTAGGAAACCATGATTCGCCTTTTGTAGACAGACATCCGAAAAAGACGCGTCGAAGTGATCCTCAGGGACGTGGGAGTGGTGGTTGCAGATCTCGAAGCCATTAATGTTGCATTTGAAGCTACCTCAACTTCAATTTCAAAATCCTCTACCTTTTCTCCTTACTTCTTCCTCTTATTTCAAAGCTCCCAAGTCTCAATAATTGCGGTCACCTCTCCAAACCCAACATTCTCTGCATTCCCAACCTATACGAAACCCCACAAGCCCCATTCTATATATCCACCATCTCCTTCTCAACCTCCATCTCCAACCCGACCCTCAATCCTAGCCCCAAACCCTCCCAACAATGGGAAAGATTTGCTTCTTGTTCCTGTTGATGTTTGCTTTTTACCTCCTTCCAATTTGGAGGTTCCAGCTCCCTTAGATCAAGTCTTGGGCAAATATCCTAGTGCCCTACTAGCTTTTATGCAAATAATAATACTTCCCCCGTCCCTTTATGAGTGTTAATTTTTCTAATTATTTTGTCTCTTTTTATTTATTATGTTTACATCTTCAATAATTAAAATATATATGTTATCCTTAATTAGTGAATGAGATTTTTATTTTACCTTTTAAAATTATCTTTTATTCTTCTCTTTCTCTTAATGAGGGACATACCTGTCCATACATAATCTTTTCATTCTATCTCCAAATAAATTGTTCAAATTTGACTAATTAGGTCAAATTTTTTTTAAATCTTAACAGTTGATTTATCAAATAATTTTACTTGAATACAATATTATTAGTCTTGATAAAATAAAACGTGAAAAATTAACGATTAAAATATTATGTTGAAAGACCGGAAAAAAAGTAAACTGAACAAATTAATGGAGACGGAGAGAGTAATAAATAATAATCTGAAGAGAGGGCCCCGGATATAAGAGTAACTGCTATATTCCGTTGCGTTCGTTACAAACTGCAATTGCCCTAACAAAATCCCCCGCAAAAATTCGATCATTCTTTCTTCCCATCCCCTTCTTGAACCCCCTTTCCAAAATTCAACCAAACTCAAATTTCTCATCCGAATCTAAACCTCTCCGATGAATTCAACAGCGGAGAATAGTGCTCCTCCGAAGCAACTTGCCGAAGCTAGTAGTATGATGGGACACCCTTTCCAAATCGTTTGGTTGCCGGGTCCAAAGCAGCCATACAACAAGTTCCCCAAGGGTGAATCTGGGTTCATTCTTCGTCTCGACTTGCCCGGAGCTCCCCCATCTAGGATCAACTTACTCAAGATCCCACCTGACAGGATCAATTTCCAAGCCGTCGCCCCGAAGAAGGAGGGGTTTCCGATTGATGAACCAGACAGAGTGTATTCTGGGAATGTGAGACTTAATCGCTACCCCAATGATATCTCCGTTCGAACCCGTCGTTGCAATGGCTGCTTGTTCATGTTCTTCGTCGAAGCCGATGGTGAGGTTTTCCGTTTGGTTCCAGCCCCTCCACCCGCCCTTGACCCTCCTCCCACTTCTCCAGGTATGGTAGCTTTCTCACTTTTCTCGTTTCTGATTAGTAGTTTGATGTTTGATGGTGAGTTTTCTGGGTTGTGATTCAAAGGGTCACAGGAATCTGACAAGGATGAAGGTTCTTCCCCTCCGAAATCTATCGATGATCTTGTAGATTGGATCAGTGGAACAAATCTCGACCCCACCAATAGTACAGGAAAATCTGGGTCGCGCAAAGCTTCTTCCCGGAAATCTAAGAAAGGTTCGTCGTCTTTCTTGATTTTGTCTTAGTTAGGAATCTGGGATTAAAATGTTGACGTTTATTTCTGTCTGTACTTGTGAAGGGTCAAGGAAATCTAAGCATGGTAAAAAATCTTCTAAGAAATCCACTGATAAAGCTGAAGGTATTCTTAATTACAACTATTGGATTGCTTCATAATCGGATGCAAAATGTCTTACTTTGTACTATGTCCTTTTTTTTTTTTTTGTTTTAAGGTTTGGCAAATATTGAGTTTGGTGAAAGTCCTTCCAATCAGTCTGCTGAAGGTTAGTCTGAACTCTTCTGATTATCTTGCCTTATTTGCTGTACTGCTACTGCTGAATTTCTTTACATTATAGTCTTAACTGTAGCAGACAGAGTTAAAATTTCTGTTTCTGCCTAGTTGATAAGCAAGTATATGATACTTTTTTCAGTTGCAATTGTGAGGTTTAAGAATAATTCCTTATAACTGGATGATAAAATGCCCAATTTTGTGCTTTTCCCTATATCTTTTAAAGGTTCTACAAATAATCAAAAGAAGTTTTGTTTAGACACTTTTTATCTATAGAATCTATATAGAGAAGATACCCTATTTTTATTTGTATTTGATTTTGTTGATTGAATCAAATACAAATAAAAATAGGATTCTGGTGTGAAGTCACTCGACCTTAGGGAGAGGACTGGCCAAGCGGCATAGGAGCTGACTCGGCGTCAGCGGCTTCGTGCCGCACTGGAGTAATCCAATATGTGGTTCCGCACGTTCCACCACTTAAATCATGAGTTGGGTGAAAGTCTTTCTAGTCAGTCAGTTGAAGAAGGTTCGTCCAGTTTCTACTGATTATCTTTGCCCCGTTTATTCTACTGCAACTGCTAGATTTCTTTACATTTGAGTCGTAATTGCAGTGGACATGCATGGTTAGAATTTTGTGCTTCTTCCTGATTGATAAGCAAGTATATTATATCCATATGTAACACTTGTTGAGCTGCAATTGTGAAGGTTTCAGAAGAACTCCTGATTGACAATGAATATGATACTTTTTTTATGTCAAAGGTTCTGCAAATCTTGAGTCGGGTGAAGGTCCTTCCAATCAATCCCATGAAGGTTAGTGCAGAATGTACTGATTATCGTACCCCGTTTGTTGTACTGCAACTGCTGGGTTTCTTTACATTTTAGTCCTCATTGTGCATTTTAACCTACATTTTTAGAATTTTGGTTGATTCCTGATTAATAATCAAGTATATGTTGCCTGGTAATTTTGAAGATTCGGGGACAGTTGGGTCGAGTAGCAGTTCTACTAGTGACGAGGTCCACGAGGATGGTGAAGGTTTGTCCGTCCAAAGCGGCCAGAATTTTCTTGCTTGAATGTTTTAAATTGTGAACTACATTATCGGAATATGGTTTCACTTTGTATAGCTTGGATGCTGTCGTATATAAAGAGAAGCGTTCTCCTATTGTATGGAATCGACCCACCAAAAGGTGTCCTTACTTCTCAGTGCAATTGCCCAACCTTACTGTTTCATTCATCATGTATTCTGTTTTTTAACCCCTTATGTTTTACTTGGGTTTCAGATGAGCTTCCTCCTGTTAATACTGGTACTGCACAGTCTTGCCATGAGGAACCTGAGATGGCAATAGGTATTATTTTCCCATATCCCTCCCTTGAATTTCCCGAGTTCGATAATAATTTGATTATGAGAGGCTTAAAGCAGTTCAACTTTCGCGCCTACTGTTACCTAGGTGCAATCAAAGGATTTTGCCATCATGGTTGGATGTGCGAGTGCCACCAGTGTGACCACCATGGTATCTACCTCAGAACATGTGAGTATAACTTTGAACCAGAACAAATTGGTTTGATTTTGGTAGGTTTTGGCAAACTTTGTTAATTGTTATGTTCTCTGGATACTATACATGGGCAGGGACAATAACTGAAGATGTGATAATCTCAAACAACGAACTGCAGATTAAAGGACCGAGGGAACTGTGTGTAAAGAAAGTGGTGAAAGAAGAGGGTGGTGGGTATTCGCTGTATATGAGGGTTGATCTGCCGGGGCTGGAGCCACATCTGCGTGTGACAATACAACGCGAGCGCAGTATTATAGTGCATGGGCTACCTCAACCAGAAGAGCATTACAAGAAAGGAGGAAGGAACTACCTGTTTTTTGTACAGCTTCGATGTTCATGCTGCAGGTTCAATCAACTCAACCAAGAACATGAAAATGGTGTCCTCTGGATGTCCTGTAAAATCATTAGGAAGACATGAACTTCCTAGTCTTTCGCTTCTGACTTGAGCCACTGACTCGATCAGTTTTCGCGACTAGTGTACGCAATGGGCGTTTAGAGATGGCCTTTATGTAAATCTAAATACTACTGCATGCACATTTGTTACTGCTTGCTTATCAACGTTGCTTGACAGACTCTCTGAATTGTACCACCAGCTTGTTGTCCACGAGTTATTCACTGATTAAGGCTCTTCGTTGTCCACGAGTTATTCACATATGAACAGATAGTCACACACATGCGATGAGAAAGCAAAACAACAGTACATCACAAAACAAACGATTCCAGAAACTATTATGTGATTTATGCAAAGTCACTCCTTTAATTACCAAAATGGTAAAATGCAACATGCAGTCTGAACTGAAAAAATTACAACATTGTATATATTAGAACATTGTATATGTTAGAACATTGTATATGTTAAGAAATTAGTGATGACACAAGACAATCTAATCATCAACTCCCTGTGAACATAACTTACCATAATCTCTGCTGTAACTTACCATAATTTCTGTTGTTTTTTCAGGTTGATAGAATGATAGTAGTTAAGACAGTTCCTCTAACCCTAGCCAGCAGCAGACCACAGACCATCCAAGAACGCCAAGTTGTATGACTGATTCGATGAACCAGGTTAGTCACATGTCACAGAAATCATACTAACACACCAAATTATATATATACTATCTCGATCCCTTCGACGTGGAATAACATAAATGTGTCTCCTATTGTCGGCCTGATTTATGAATAGATAATTCCACTGTAAGAGGATCAAAGGAAGGCTGACAACGATGAATTAGAATTCATGATAACAGAATTATGGAGACTACTTCAACTCACCATTAAAGAGCAACCTGAGAAACTTCTGCCAAGATTGTTGTCACTTCAGTCAATATGCCTGAAATATTATCGACAAGTAGACAAGAAATTAAAAGTGCAAAGCTGATAAACTCAAATTCAAAGCCAATATTTATGCAAAACATGACATATACTTACGAGGCCGAAGGCGTCTGTTTGATATTCATTCAAGGTCATGCATGCGTAGATAATAATCAAGTAGTTTTTTGCATAGATAAAAATGGTACAACTCCCACAAGTACATTTCATCAAAACCACATGCTAAATAAACACAGAGGAAAATGAAGTGTCCTATATGTCATGAAAGAAGAAAACCCATCCCACAAACATGCATGTCAGGGTAGACGTTGACACATTTTAAAATGTTGCATTCCACTTCGAAGTTACTGCCTTAGCAAGCGTTAATTTTTCATTACTTGAATAGCAAAAGAAAAACAGACTTGGAAAGTGGAAACAGAATCCTCAGATGATAATTGATCTCATTTGATTGAACCTAACAAAAGAGCAATCACGCTCTGTAGGATTTGAACCTATAACCTCATGTTTTGGCAACCCATGTTCTTCCAAACTGAACTTAGAACACTTTCATATCAGAACAGAAATGACTGTAGAGAAAACCTTTATAACCAAAGTTTATATAAAATCATTCATGTACACTAAACACTTGAAACTCCTTGTTATGACCAGCACTTAGTCATTGAAATAAATGTGATAGCTGGGAGAAGTTTGTCACGAGCACATCCACATCAAACATCTGTTTGGACCAAAGCAAAATTGCAAGACATTATTTAAAACCAGTTAGGATTTAATTAGACTAAGCGTGACAAGAATCGACTTACACATGAAATCTATACAAAGCACACTAACTAATCTCCTCAGAAACTCAGTTCTTGGGATTTACTAGTAGCAATGTGAACAGGACAACATATGGAACTCATGAAATCTTATTATGATAACATCAGTTTGCAGTGCCTTGGTGCTGGTTATCAACCTGTCAAAGCATAGTCAGTTGATGCTAATAAAAATCATTAGGATAAGCGATAAGTTCATCAAATTGCAGAAGGAGCCTTCAAATGGCATCGTGTTCATCGGCCTCCTTCCCTCCCTTCTAGTCAGTCTACCAACAACACTAATTCACCATAACAATTGGCCGATACACTTTAAAAAGAAATGGTAAGCATACAATTTCATTTTCCACACTAGAATAAGTAGTTCATGCAAAAGTAACCATTGTTTCAGAAAGACTCACCTGGGAGGGATTCCAACAGAATTAGCATAGTTACATGATTAAGAGGTCCAAAAGCTAACCAATAAAACCTACACAATGCGCACTTACTGATATGCTCAAAACTGCATCATGCAATTCTTGGGGTTTAATAGTATCAAATTGAGCGGGACAACAGAAGGAACTTGATAAATCCTATAATAACATTGTTAGCATCACATTTTGGAATTCAAAAAGGATAAATTGTCATCAACCTGTCAAAGTATAGAAATCTCACTACTACTAAATTATCTGGATTAGAGGTGAGTTCATCAAATTGAACAAGGAGCTTTCCATATTGTAGACATCATGATGATGTCAATCGGCTAACAACAGTAAGTCACGATAACAATTAGCTGATATACATGGCCAAAGACTCTGGATTACAAAGACGAGAAATGACTCCACAAAAACAACTAATTCGTCCAGATATGGAGAAAAACACCACGCATCAGAGTTAGATATGCTATTAACATGAACCAAAAAGCCAAGTAGAACAATTAGCAACAAGAAGAAGATAATTACTGCAAATCTGCAACATGTTTAGGGTTTGCCTAGGAATAACAGAGTCTACAGAGTGGACTACACTAAGATGTCCCGATTTGAATCTTTGTTGAGGAAAATTAATTCGAATTTAATGCAGAAAGAAACTAAGACATACAGTTGTCATAAACATCGATTTTTCAAAGAGCATCAAACCTCAACCCTAAATTGGCAAATCCTGATCGACTTATCGTTTTCGGTTGTTCCACAAACAACAGCCTCAATTCTCACTAGCCGGTAATCGAATCACCTACAAGTGCAACTTCAGCATTACTCTCACAGCAACACCAATTTGTTTCCAAAACCCTAATTTACCCCCTTAAACCCTAAATCAATACCTTCTTTTAATGTACCCTAAATCGGTACCTTTTATGAGAAAACTAGTTGATCAAATCAAGCCAATCAAGCGACCGTGGCCAATGCCTTCGATTTGAATCGCTGGATCGGAAAGATTCTCGCTGAAGAAGACAATGATGAGGAGGAGGAAATCCGAGGGGATTTCGGGTTTTGCCCCCCATTTCGCTTTCTCGTCGCTCTCCGAAGACTCAAGTATGGAAAATGTATTAGAGTTTCCTGTATTTATAGGACTCTCGCAATTTACGCGTAGTTCATTAAAACCGCGTATTTTCAACATGACACGTATTGAACGCGTACTGTTCGGTAAGAAAACACGTAATTAGCCAAATGCTTTATTTTTTTCTATTTTTATAGGTTTTATTTTCCAGAGATTCTACCATAGTTGAAAATATCAACTATGATAGTTGAAATGTATAATTACCCTTTATTTTACCATTAAAAATTTAAATTAATAAATATATATATATATATATATATATTCACCATATGACACATTACAATAAGTAAATCTATAAGTTAAGTTATAATTTTTTACAAACTTGAATATTTTTAAGGAAATTCTATCATAATTGACTTTTTTTTAACTATCATAGTTGAAAAGTGAAAATGCCATTAATTTTACCATAAAAATTCAAAATCAATGTAGGTTGATCAAAATAACTTGATACAATAATTAACCATGTTTAAGAGAATATAAATCTTTTTAACAAATATGATTTATTTTTTATAAATGAATGGTATAAAATTTTCAACTACGTTGTCCACTTTTTTTATTATGGATCTACTAGCAAAAATTCAATGCGTAATCTCAGCATTCAATGTGTATTCCTGAATAATCTCATTTTTCAATTATTCAACCATTTCATTTTTTAAATTCAACTATAGTATAATTTTCATTTATTTTCGGGGTCTTATAATACTAGTTATACCCATATTATTATTAACTACCCCTCTTCCATATCAATTTCTCCCTTCGTTGCTTATTAATTATCGTCTTTGAAAATCGTGCAGTCAAATTTCAAAAACATGAAAACATTGACCATAAAGTTCTCAACATATACAATGACTTACTATATAAAATTATCACCATTAGATTCGTAAAGAAAAATATTATCATAAAAGTATAATATTGCAATTGTTAATAGCATGTTATGTAAAAAATTATCAATTAATTAAAGAGTAACATTGAAAACCGTGAAAATCAAAATTATGACAATTAATACGGAACATAGGGAGTATCACAATGTATATATGAGTTAAATTTTAAAAATATTTTACCACTATTTCTTAAGATATATAATTTTCTATTATACAAACGTATTACAGTATTATGTAACTATCACAAGAGTATAATATTGTAAACTTTTAATAAAATATGTTATACAAAATTTTATTCAAAAACGACATTGAAGACCATATAATATTTATTAAACAACAGTCAATGGCCCTGTTTGGCAAACAACTGATAGTTGTTGGCTGATTGCATTGGCTGATTGCATTGGCTGATTGTTGTTGGCTGTTTGTATTGGCTGATTGTATTGGCTGTTTGGATTGGCTGTTTGGAAAAGTTGTGATTGATAAAGTTAGCTGATTTTAAAAATTTTTTTGCTAAAATTCCATTTATACCCTTTATCACTAATATGATAAAGTTAGATGTTTGGATGGCATATGGTGTAAATTTAGACAACTTTTGGACAAAATGGTCTTTTTCACAATCAGCCATTTACAATAGGCTACTCCCCTCAGCCTATTGAAAAATGGCTTATTGGGACCAATAAGCTAATAGAATGGGCTGTTTACCAAACACCCCGACAGCCTATTTCATCCCCTAATAAGCCAACTTTTGCAATAGGCCAATAAATAGGCTGTTTACCAAACAGGGCCAATATCAAATCTTCATATTTTCATGAAGAACAATTCTTTACAATATAATTATTCTATAGAAAACTTACAAGTACGCAATGTTCATTTCCATGGGCATGTAGAAGTTAGTTAAGTAATGTTGGATAAATTTGAGTAGGTTTGAATAATTGGAATACAAGTACGTACGTACAAATAGATAACGGGTTGTTTTAAAGATAGAAAAATTATGTAAGTTTATGTAGTGCTTAAAATAATTCACACTGACTTTTTTCCCATCTAGCCCCGAATCCTTTTAACAACCTTCTCCTTAATGCGGGTGAAAATCTTCTTCTTGGAATGGACTATATGCATCGGCAACCCAAGATATTTTTCATGCAAGAGGACTTTCTTCATATCTAGGACAATCAAATGGGATGCAACATGTCCTCACGACAAACCGCAAACCCCGAAGCACACCTTCTATATAAAATCAGACTAGACAACTCCTCGGTCACACAAAGAAAGAGGTACAAATCTTGGAACAAGAAAAATATAATTACAAAATATTAAAAGAAATTGAAGGTAAAATTGAGCCGCTAGACAAGCCTATTATTAGTCAATAAAGATATAGATCCTAAAAGGTACACTACAACTTAACCGGGGGATGTCTTTGAACCTCTCAAAGGAAAAGTAAAGGGTAATTGACCTCGAGGGATAGCCCATCAACACAAATGGCCATGAGGGAAGTGAAGACCATGAGGGTCTAATTTGTGAGAAAGTAGGGATCCAATAGGCGCTGACTAGACATGTCATGTGGACATCCATTGTTTTTGTTTTTGTTTTTTTTTTTGGTTTCAATTGCTTTGCCTTTGCCCTTCTCCGCCTGCCACCACCACCACCTACACCCACCACCCTGATGCCGGAAACCACCTCAGGCCACTTCTAGCACTGGGGATAGACACCTAGACCACGCGCTTCTCTCTTCTCAAGCCCCCCCCCCCAAGGAAAAAAACATTATCTCACTCTTGTGCATCTTTTCCGCGTGTCTGCTAATTAGGGAATGTAGACATACAAAAAAAAAAACGCGTCGAAACGATCTTGAGGGAAGTGGGAGTAGAGGATGCAGACCTTGAAGCCATTGATCCTGCATTTAAAACTACTTCAACTCAACTTTGAAATCCTCTACTTTTTCTCCTTGTTTCAAAGCTCCCAATTAATAATAGCGGCCACTTCCACAAACCCAACATTCTCCCCATTTCCAACATACCTCTGTGAAACTCCACAACTCCACTTTGTCTCATCCACCATATCCTTCTCAACTTCCCTCTCCAAGTACTCCAACCTCGACCCTAGCTCCAAACCCTCCCAACAATGGCAAAGATTGTTCCCATTTTAGTAAAAGAATCTTGCACACCAAGTGCTTGTAATTATTTCTAAAAAAACATAGGTACATTTGCTTCTTGTTCTAGTTGACGTTGGCTTTTTACTTGTTGGAATTATTTCAAGAATATAAGAAGATTATATAGCATGAGAAATCATGTGGAGCAAGTATAAGGGTCATATATAAAGATAAATACAAATTATATGATCAACACGAGTCATATAAGACCAGTACGAGTCGTGTTGTTCTTCAAAATGCTAAATTAAGATTTCTGGGCTCAACAATAACCGTGGTGTACCTACCACGGACTGTGTTGAGGCCCCAGAAACTATTTAATGTTCCAACGGCTATATAATTTTCACTGTTAAGTTATAATCTCATTTTAATACCAGATTTAATACTTCAATAACTATATCATCTTTACACCACATGGTCAATTGACTTCGTCAATGTCAAGATACTCATTAAGGACCTTAATTATGTCCTTTGACCAAGGATTAAAGAGTGCTGGAAGTCTCCTATAAATAGGAAACAATCCCTAGCCATTTGGGTACACCATTATTTAATCACAACCTCTCATTTTTATCTAAACTGCAGCTATACTTGAGTGTGAATCAAGTGCAAAACAAGTTTGTCTTGAGTGTGTTAAGCGCTAAGTTTTATCCTTATAAACATTTATGGTATAGTAAATAGTTCTTAAAGAAAATGTGTTCGTTCATGACTCTTAGTAATATCCGAGCAAGATAACCGTATGATTATTAAGTCATATCTCCATCTTGTCATATATACCACAAGAAGGTCAAAAAGTCGAGAAAAGATGATAAGTTTCAAGCCAATCAATCAAACATCTTTTTCCCAACATCACCTCCTTCCAATTTGGAGGTTCCAGCTCCCTTAGATAAAGTCTTTGGCAAATATAGTTGTCCCTAGTGCCCTACTAGCTTTTGTGCAAATAATATTCATAACAATAATAATAATAAGAGAATAATTGTTATATTCCGTTGATTCCGTTACAAACTGCAATAGCCCTAACAAAATCCCCCGCCAAAATTCAATCATTCTTTCTTCCAATCCCCTTCTTGAACCACCTTTCTAAATTTCTACCAAACTCAAATTTGTCATCCCAATCGAAACCTCTCCGATGGATTCAACAGCGGAGAATAGTGCTCCTCCGAAGCAACTTGCCGAAGCTGCTAGTATGATGGGACACCCTTTCCAGATCGTTTGGTTCCCGGGACCAAAGCGGCCATACAACAAGTACCCCAAGGGTGAATTTGGGTTCTTGCTTCGTCTCGACATGCCCGGAGTTCCTTCATCTGGGATCGACTTCTTCAAGATCTCACCTGACAGGATCACTTTCCGAGCCGTCGCCCCGAAGAAGGAGGGGTTTCCGATTGATGAACCAGACAGAGTGTATGCTGGGATTGTGAAACTTAATCGGGACCCCAATGATATCTCCGTTCAATTCGGTTGTTGGAATGGCACCATGTTCTTGTTCTTCGTCAAAGCCGATGGTGAGCTTTTCAGTTGTGTTCCAGCCCCTCCAGGTACTGTAGCTTTCTCACTTTTCTCGTTTCTGATTAGTAGTTCCATGTTTGATGGTGTGTTTTCTGGGTTGTGATTCAAAGGGTCACAGGAATCTGACACCGATGAGGGTTCTTCCCCTCCGAAATCTATCGATGATCTTGTAGATTGGATCAGTGGAACAAATCT
This sequence comes from Portulaca oleracea, assembly GCA_029582165.1. Classification (NCBI taxonomy): domain Eukaryota; kingdom Viridiplantae; phylum Streptophyta; class Magnoliopsida; order Caryophyllales; family Portulacaceae; genus Portulaca; species Portulaca oleracea. The sequence continues at coordinate 39,052,570 of CM055876.1, forward strand.
CAACCCCACCAATAGTACAGGAAAATCTCGGTCGCGCAAAACTTCTTCTCGGAAAACTAGGAAAGGTTTGTCGTCTTTCTTGATTTTGTCTTAGTTAGGAATCTGGGATTAAAATGTTGAAGTTTATTTCTGTCTGTACTTGTGAAGGGTCAAGAAAATCTAAGCATGGTAAAAAATCTTCTAAGAAATCCACTGATAAAGCTGAAGGTACTCTTAATTAGAACTATTGGATTGCTTCATAATGGGATGCAAAAATGTCTAATTTTGTACTATGTCCTGTTTTTTTTTAAAGGTTTGGCAAATATTGAGTTTGGTGAAAGTCCTTCCAGTAAGTCTGCTGAAGGTCAGTCCGGACTCTACTGAGTATCTTGCCCTATTTGCTCTACTGCTACTGCTGAATTTCTTTACATTAATTAGTCTTAGTTGTGCATTTTGTGCTTATAATTGTGAAGTATATGATACTTTTTTCAATTGCAATTGTGAAGTTTCTGAATAATTCCTTATAATTGGATGATAAAATGCCTAATTTTGTGCTTTTCCCTTATCTTTTAAAGGTTATCCAAATCTTGAGTTGGGTGAAAGTCTTTCCAGTCAGTACGTTGAAGAAGGTTCGTCCAGTTTCTACTGATTATCTTTGCCCCGTTTATTCTACTGCAACTGCTGGATTCCTTTACATTTGAGTCGTAATTGTAGTGGACATGCATGGTTAGAATTTTGTGCTTCTTCCTGATTGATAAGCAAGTATATATATGATAATTTTCTGATGTCAAAGGTTCTGCAAATGTTGAGTCGGGTGAAGGTCCTTCCAATCAATCCCATGAAGGTTAGTGCAGAATGTACTGATTATCGTACCCCGTTTGTTGTACTGCAACTGTTGGGTTTCTTTACATTTTAGTCCTCATTGTGCATTTTAGCATACATAGTTAGAATTTTGGTTGATTCCTGATTAATAATCAAGCATATGTTGCCTGGTAAATTTGAAAATTCTGGGACAGTTGGGTCGAGTAGCAGTTCTACTACTGACGAGGTCCACGAGGATGGTGAAGGTTTGTCTGTCCAAAGCGGCCATAATTTTCTTGCTTGAATGTTGTAAATTGTAGACTACATTATCAGAATTTGGTTTCACTTTGTACAGCTTGGATGCTATCGTATATAAAGAGATGTGTCCTCCTAGTATATGGAATCGACTCACCAAAAGGTGTGCTCACTACACAGTACAATTGCCCAACCTTACCGTTTCATTCATCATGTATTCTGTTTTTTAACCCTTTGTTTTACTTGTGTTTCAGCGGAGCCTCGTCCTGTTACTGCACAGTCCAGCCATGAGGAACCTGAGATAGCAATAGGTATTATTTTCCCATCCCTCCCTAAAACTTCATGAGATGTTCTATGATAAATGATTAACATAGTTCATCTTGCGCGCCTACTGTTACCTAGGCGCGATCAGAGGATTTCGCCTTCACGGTTGTGGGTGCGAGTGCCAGCAGTGTGACCGCCATGGTGTCTACCTCAGAACATGTGAGTATAACTTTGAACCAGAACAAGTTTTGGGAAAACATTGTTAATTGTTGGTATATAATATATGCATGGGCAGGGACACCAACTGAAGATGTGATAATCTCAAACAACAAACTGCAGATTAAGGGAGCAAGGGAAGTGTGTGTAAAGAGAGTGGTGAAAGAAGAGGGTGGTGGTGGGTATTGGCTATATATGAGGGTTGATCTGCCAGGGCTGGAGCCACATCTTTGCGTGACAATACTACGAGACCGCAGTATTATAGTGCATGGGCTGGCTCAGCGAGAAGAGCATTACATGAATGGAGGAAGGAACTACCTGTTTTTCGTGCAGCTTCGATGCACATGCTGCAGGTTCAATCAACTCAACCAAGAGCATGAAAATGGTGTTCTCTGGATGTCATGTAAAATCATTAGGAATACACAGAGTGTTGGAGACTAGTGTACGTTGTGGGAGTTTTGAGATAGCATTTGTGTAAATCTAAATACTACTACATGCACATTTGTTACTTTTTGCTTATCAACGTTGCTTGACAGAGACTTTGAATAGTACCTCCAGCTTGTAAATACTAGAGAGATAGCCTATGTGTATGTGTCTCTATATATGTAATGTACTGTGATGGGAGTCCATCTTACCCAGAGAAATCATTCACATAGGCCAGACTCCAGAGAGGACCACGGCATTTGAATTCTTAAGGAAGCAAAATTAAACGACGCTAATCGGGTATAATTCTTTTACGAAATAATATGAGTTTTTGCATAAGAATAATATGTTTGTTTTCAATCGGGAAAAAAAAACATATAATTGAATTTTTATATATATAATAACACAACTAAAATGTGTAGTGGATGAGATTGGTTGGATCAAGTTCTACCTAATTGATATCTAAAAGCTTAGTGTCAAAAATCATAATCGTTTTTACACAAACCTCTTTTCTCTTCCCTTTCCTTTTTTCCAAAGGTTCTTCCAAGCCAAATGAGTTCCTTTTGGTATTTAAATTGATTTTTTAAGTTTTTCCAAAAGGTTTTCTTTGGAGACATGTAAGCGTATCATTGATATAGAATTGGATCGAATTAGACTGGACTGGATTGAACTATAAATAGCTATTACAAGAAAGATTAAAAGAAATCCTAAAATTTTAAATGTTGAACCATTTTCAGTTCGAATTGGACCATACATAACTCTACCCCTGAAAGTTTGTTGTTGTAATATAATAAAAAGAAAAGCATCTAAAAATATCGTGTGCCAACAGCCCAAGACTCATGCCATCCTCCAAGTTTTCTGAAAATAGAGTTTGGTTTTCTGTTCAATAGAAACAACTTCTAATTTTCAGAAAAATGAGGTTTTTATTATTTTTTAATGATTTTGAGATTGAATTTCATATTTTATTATTATTATTGAGGTTATTGTTGTTATTATTATTATTCATTTTATCATAATGAAAAAAGTAGGGGTTCATACTTTATACAAAGAGAAGTAATACTTGTCGATTGTTTAGGTATTTAAAATGGATAACTGTGAATTAAAATCATATATCTTTTTATTCACTTTATGGTAAACGATTTTATTTAATCAACCTTTTGGCCAACCAAAAATTTTTGCTCTGTGTTCCATTTAGACTTTAGTGGAACCGAAAAAATAAATGAGGAGAAGGGAGTGACCGTTCTTTTATGCGTTAATGTAACTAACCGCAACGCAAATTACCGCAACCTACCGTAAATTATCATTACCTTTTTACTATTTTCACAGCAATTTACCGCAACATATCGCAATTAACCGCATCGCAACGTAAATTAAACACACAAAAGAACGGTGCCTGAAGAGTAAGGAGATTGATTTAATTTATGCACATGTTATGACATGATGGTCTTGTTAAAGTAAATATGGTAGGTTCAGTTTATGTAAGTGTTATATTAAACCCGTGACAAAATGAGATTAAATATGATGGGTAAAAACTAACAGTAAAAAAATTGAGATAAGATCTAGTAATAATATAATGGTAACCTCCTCCTCCTTGAGATTCCATAAGTAACGGAGGTGGGTATGTGTAAATGTAAAGAGAGAAATTTGTGGGAGTTGAGAGATTCCCATTAATTGCAGTTACTAAACTTCAGCCCCTTCACTCACTCCCTATTCTCACACCCTCTCTCACCCCCAACCAAAATTAGAGAGAGAAAACTCAAACTCAATTTCCTCATCAATCAATTTCCTGATCAATCAATTCTGATCTACCTTGGTCTCTCAGACCCCCCCTTCAAGAACCAGAAGCATCAGAAATAAACACCCCACACATCCCTACACATAAGAGATTAATCCATTGTATTAATCATGGCTCAAGCGAACCCAGAAGCGAATTCCCAAGAGAGCCCTGAAAAGGAGATTAAGAGTACTGCTTCTGCTACTGCAACTCCACATAATTTCAAGTTTAATGCTCACGCGCCCGAATTCGTCCCCAGATCACATTCTACCACCGCCGCAACCACCACCACCGCCGCCACCCAGATGCCGATCTCTGGGTATTTTTACCCTTGTGTCCAGTTCATCGATGGCTCTGCTACTGTTGTCGGGACGGATTGGTTCTATCTTAATAATGATAGAGAACCTTTCCATATTTTCCCTAATTCTATCTCCTCCCTCCCTAACTCTTCTAGGAATGTCCTCACTGAAGATGTTCAACAAAAGATCGTCAAACAGGTATGTATATAGGTTGAATAAGAGCATCTGTAATGTGGAACTTTATTGATGGAAATTTGATATTCTCTCCCTCAATTCTCTCTCTTACTTTTTCTCATTCCTTTTGAGTTCTGTAACTCTGCAGAGTTCTAAAATTCAACCGAATAAAGAAAAAGTAGGAGAGAAAATGCGAGAATTGGAAGAGAAAAGATCAAAGTATTATGGCCTGATGATATATACATGTGGCAGGTGGAATACCTATTTAGTGACCTGAGCTTGATGGCAAATGACCCCATGGCAAAACATGTAAGCAAAGACCCTGAAGGTTATGGTAAGGACATCAAAACTTAGCTATTTATCCTACAAGTTTCATCAAAATGTGTCCTTTTTCTATCTTATTTTCGCTGTGGAAATGTAACTGCAGTTCCCATTTCGGTTGTTGCGTCTATGAAGAAGATTAAAGCGTTGGTCACTGACCATAGCTTGCTGGTTCAAGCACTCCGCTCTTCGACTAAACTTGTGAGTGTGAATTTCCTTTGTATTGCAAACATTCCCATGCATAAAAGGATTCTATCTACTTGGTGTTATTTGAGAGTTTTGATATGGTGTTTTATTCAAGGTTCTCAGTAAGGACAGCAAGAAGGTGAAAAGGAGGAACCCTTTTACTGAGAGTTACGTCGATGAGTTACAGGTACTAATTACAGTACTACTGTCTGTGTATTATGTACGTATTAACACTGCATTAAGCCTGTGACATGCATAATCTTGAGTTTAATTATGTTTAGTGTCGGACTGTGGTGGTGGAGAACTTGCCTGAGGATCACTCTTACCAGAACCTCGAGAAAATATTCAGTGTAGTCGGCACGTAAGTCCCTTTCTTATTAGTTACCCTCATATATGGCAGGTTTTGCTTAATTCAACATCTGACTGTCTTTACTTAGACAGTGTCAAGGCCATTAGGTTATGCCACCCCCAAGACGCTAATGCATCTCGTGCCAAAAATGAAGTTATCATCACTAACAAGGTAGAGATTAATATCTATAGAAAACAACTAAAAGTCTCTATCTTTTGATTAATTATTTTAAGGGTTCTATACTTTGACAAATTGTTGTGGAGTGACATTATCTTTGCAATAATTATTTATTAAGGATATTCTGACCTATTTTTCGATCCAAAAATGCGGAAGAAATGATTGTTGTGCTTAAGCTTATTTTAATTGAAGTTAACTATCATTTCAGACCTCAATGTTTAGAATTAGTCAAAGCTACATAACCCTAATCAATGCTAAATATTGCAATTAATACTTTGTGCACCAAAAAATAGGTCGTAATGTTCGCTAGAAATAATTACAACAAAAATAATGTCATTCCACAATTATTTGTCAAAATACAGGGTCGTTAAAATAATCACATCAAAATATGAGGACCTTTTCATTATTTTTTGTATATATTATGGGTAAATTATATGTAGTGTTTCTTTGCTAACCCCTTGATTAAAAAATGGCAGCTTCATGCGCTTGTGGAATATGAGAATGCTGAAATTGCAGAAAAGGCGGTGTGTATACAAACAACCTAGAATTTGTAGAATACCCTTTTGGCATTCATTCATGTATCTTAAAGAAAGTTGAATAGTAAAATTAAGGCGATTTTGAATCCAGGCTGAAAGGTTGAATGATGAGAGAAACTGGAGGAAAGGAATGCGAGTTAGGGTGATGCTGAGATGCTCGGTATGTTGAAATTGATGTTCGTCAACAGGATGGAATTTGTACTTGTCTTTTTATTTCCTTGAAATATTGCAGAGCTTGTTTTACAGTAGTTTCTGACCAGAAATTGTTCAGCCAAAGTCGGTTTTGAAGGGGAGGAAGATGGATTTTGATGTCCTCACTGATGATGAGGAATGCCCGTCTACTGAGGTACCCGAAGAAACATCCCAAGCAAACGGCATTGAATCCATTACTGAGGTAACAATGGCCTTGTTTGGCAACCAGTTGGTAGTTGTTAACTATTTGGATTAGCTGTTTAGATTAGCTGATTGTATGAAAAGTGTATGGTTGTGAAAAACTATTTCAAAAAGCTCATCCAATAGTTTTTTAAAATAACTAGCTTATTGGATTCAAAAAATTAATATTGCACTTACCAAACATCTCAAATAGTTTTTCAACCTTAATCTGAAAGCTAAAAGTGTCTAAAAAAAAACTATTTGGATCGAAAAATAGGTCAGAATATCCTTAATAACATTACGACCTATTTTCTGGTAGAGACTTTTAGTTGGGTAGTCAAACACCTCCAATGTCTTAGTCTCGAACAATGCCTTAGTCACTTTTAGTTGGGCCAGTTCTATATACTCAATAACACAAAAATAATAACCTTAACACCTCCAATGTCTTAGTCTCGAACAATGCCTGTGTTATTGAGTATATAGAACTGGCCCATTAAATCCACCCAACCCAACCAGACCTAGATCTGAAAATTTTAAAATAAACTAACCCAAATTAGGGCTGTCAAAAACTTGTCCAAGCCAAAAACCCTATTCGGTCTGAACTAAAATAAAGTATGCGATCATAAATTTTTTTATCGGAATTTTGACCATTGACTGAACTTTTTAGGTACTTAGAAGTTAGAGTCATCTGCATTGTACAACTCGAAATAAACTTACAAAAACTGGATTTCGGACATCCAGACCCAAAATAACTCGAACTTGAACGTTCCTACCCAAACTAGACACAAACCCAAAACGACCTAAACCCGACTCAAACCCTGATCTAAACCATATTGACCCAAACATATCTAACCTGAATTGTGATGTGATTAACAAGAAAATACTGTATGTTATCGGACACAGGCGGAAGAAAGCCCGACGGCATCGAGAAAAGCATCGGTACGCGGTCGTGGGAAGACGAAAGGGGTGCGAGTGCCGAGCCACAGCCACAGCGGGGGGCGTGGGTTGCTGTCTTCACCGACGTACCCGAACCTGAGCGTGTTGCAATGCGATGTATTGGGGAAGCAGAGCAGCAACAAGGGCCCCAGAATGCCTGATGGCACCCGAGGTTTCACGTTGGGACGAGGGAAGCCCCTCTTAACCTCCTCCACTCCAACATCTCCTGTGTAGTAGTCATCCCCATACATTCCTCTGGCTTCTGGTTCTTTATTAGTTCTTTTTTTTTTCTCTTTTCTTTTTTTTACCTTTTTTAAGTTTTCTAATTCCCTTTTGGTTAATTAGTTTTTATTACAAGACAAGACAATAATCACAGCCTTATAGTTTTAAGATCGATCATATCTTGGCTTTGTTCGTAGTTTCCATATGGATATGGGTCGTCACTAGAAATGAGCAAAGTCGTTGTATTAGCAGATTGGACATGCTTTACTTTAGAGCCACCTTTTGGGTAATAAAATTTTGTATGCTTTCTCAATCTTTCATGTTACTTGCTCTATTGGAGTCATGGGCAGATTTTAGGTATGGCTATGGCTGGGCTTATAAGTCCAATAGTCCAGTTTGCATGGTGCAACCTGACAATGAGCACATTCTTCAAGGGATGAAACCCCAACAAAGCTCTTGATCAAGGGGAATACAAAAGTCTCACAATTATACAATATGTGCTAAACTCTCTATTTGATGTGTGATGATATTAATACCCATGGTACCTCTATTTATACTCAAATGTTGATGAAGAATATGAAAAGAATTCTTAATGGAGTAATGTAATATGGAAAGTCTTGGTGGACAATTCTTACCAGCTTTGATTTTTTAGCTCCCGAATTGAATTTTTTTCCAACTTGATTTTGAATAGATTGTTTGATTGATGACAACTCCTCGATCTTGTCGATTCCACCCCGTTTCAACGTTGCTCTCATCACTTTGTCCCCCGCATGTGATCAAAATTCTTTTTTCTGATCATACATGTTCGTATACTTCCTCTGTTGGATAATTTCAAATGTAAGAGTTAGAAGCCTTAAGTATGGGATAAAAATAAGTTAAGTTTAAAGACAAATTCAATCACAAATTTACAATTGGACAAGTGTACTTAACTTGGACTTTCATAACCCAGTTGGACCAATTAAAGGTGTCACGGACCTAGGGATGGCAGTGGGTACCCGAGTCACAGACGAGTTTGGGTCCAAAATTTTGGACGTACTGGGTCTAGGTCAAAAAGATTGGTAGATTCGAGTCTGGGTCTGGGTACGGACCCGACCCACAGACCCATCAAAATTTAAACACATAATTTTTTTAAAAAGATGAGGACAAGAGCTATTATTTCTCTTTGAACATTGATTCATTTCATCTCAAACGCTTGTGTCTACAGAACTTCTTAATATTAGTAAAAGAGTTTGATAAGTTTTCCTCCTGTAAGTCAAGTATCTTATCCTACAACTACATACGGTAGATGTAGGAGTATATGTTAAAGGAGAATATGTACACATGTGATTCACTTAATTGTCCAAGTAAATATCCAACCTGCAAACAAAATCAAATATTTATGTTTGGATTTAGGTTTTCCGCTCGTCGTCTTGGATTACTAAGTCAAATTGATGTCCCTCCCAGATAGGAAGGAAATAGTTAAGAATTGGCAAGTGATTGCATTGTAATACAAGAAGTTGGAATGAAACCTTACGAGGACCTTTTAGATTCAGGGCTGCTTTTCATCATATACCATTCTTACTTGGAATTGCATATAACTCTACAAAATACAAAAACATATGTTCATATCTTATCAAAGCTGGTTTGCCCGAGAGGTTAAGGGGGAAGACTTAAGATCTTCTGCACATAAGTGCGCATGGGTTTGAACCCCATAGCCAGCAATTTTTTCCTTTTTAATTATGTTTTCAACTTTTAAAGCCAAAATTAAATACTCATCAGAACAGTAGATATAATATATATTGCAAAGGCAAAGGAAGGAAAATAATAACTCAAAAATATTAATGTCACATAATTAAAAGGGAATCTCAGTAAATTTTTCTGATCATAACAAGTTGTAGAGTTTGGCTCAAAGTTATGCAACATGGTTGAAGATTTTGATAATATTAAATTCTTGCACACCTTTTGCTTCGTGTCCATGTACTTCTTTGTTCTGAATTCCACTATTTCAATGAAGATTGCTGGGACTTGTTAACATTAAGGGATTTATGTTGATCCTTGTCAATGAAGGAAAATCACGGCTGTTTCGGCTTTAAATTAGGGTGTGTTTGGTAAGAATCGATGAAAATTTTTGTTTATAGTTTTTGCTTGCCAAACTTTACACTGCATTTAATACCAACACATCCTTTGTAATTAGTTGAAGATCCCCAGATAACCTGTGGAGACCAAGTGGGAAGAAGGGAGAAAGAAGGAGGCGCCAACAGTGCCTAAACGGCACCTTCGGCGTCGAACATCTTCTGGTCGCGTTTCTCTTAGGCCTCCTGCCTGCGTTACAAGGCCCATGTTCTTTTTCCTTTGTGCGGCGGCCGTCCTTATTTAGGTTATTAGAATAACCTAGTTCTCTATTGTATCTTCTAGTAAATATTTTAATCAGATCTTCCCCCTAAATTATCAAGTGAGATAGAGAGAAACACGTACAACCTCTGTATTTGTAATTCTCATATTACTTAAGTGCTCTTCAATCCTAACGGAACCTAAAAAGTACTCCATCTTCAATCTTTAGACACTTGACGAGCTTTGTTGGAACCTATAATGCGAGAAAGCTTCTATGAAAACCCTCGGGAAGGGAATATTCCAAATTTGCATGAAATGCATTCATATTCAATGTACTCAATAAGTTCATTGAGGGGTATGTGGATTCTGACCCTCTTCTTTTGTTGGGATAAACCTAACTAATTTAACTTAACTTAACTTAATGTTTCATTACCTAACCAACTTAACTCAACTCCCTGAAAAACACTCAAATCAATAACTTTTTAAATAAAAAAAATATTCACTTTTTCCAACACCTTTTTTCATTTATTTTCTCCAAAATATTCAAATTTTATTAATAAATATTTCCACCGAACAACTATTTTAACTCAAACTTATCCTATCTTATCTTATCCTAACTTAGCCCCAGTTTTCTGTTGATCTATCACCAAAAGCCTGATTACTGTTAGAAGAAAAATGCTAAAATATCAACAGGCCTATTAGCTCAGTTGGTTAGAGCGTGGTGCTAATAACGCCAAGGTCGCAGGTTCGAGCCCTGCATAGGCCATTTTTATAATCTTTGGCGACTCTATCGCTTTCCATTTTGAGGCTTTCCCAACGTTAAGTAAGAATCCTCTTTCCATTTTGAGGCTTTCCCAACGTTAAGTAACCAAGCTCGAATGGTTAGGCTCAATTTGAAGTTGACCCCATTCAAACGAAGACTCACACGTACATTAAATTTGACAACACATTATGGTGTGTTGTTCAATTAGTGTATAAACACAGAACCCAAGTTATGCTTAACGCAAAAAAAAAAAAAAAAAAATGAATCGTACAAACCGTACCAATCTGACTGAAAACTGTTGCATCAACCATTTACTCAAACAGAGGTATGTACTACTTGTCTACTCTCCTTTCTCTTCTTCTGCCAACTCAACTTCTTCTTCCCATTGTTTTGTCAATTTTCTCTGATTGCTATCTATTACACAGTACACTACAAAAGCTGAAACCACTCTTCATTAACTCTCTCTCTCACCCAATTCTCTGAGGACCACATTGATTTATACCTTCTTTTCCTCTCACTTTCCCCCATCACAACAAAAAGATCGAATCTTTTCAGCATAATCCAATCCCCATCAATTTTTCTGGGTTGGGGTTAATATTCTTTCTACTTTTACATTCAATTTCCCACCCATGAATGTTTCTCCGGTGGACCAAATTATACAAGGACAACCGTCGCCGCCGCCTCCGCCGCCGCTGGCGGCGACCCACGGCTCAGTTGGCACGGTGGTCGGCGTAGTGGCAGCGATTGTAGTAATGGGGATCATCGCCGGCGTCATTGGTAGATTGTGCGGCCGCCGGAGTGTAAAGGGCTACGGCGGCCATCTCGACGCGGAAGAATGGGCGGAGAGAAAATGCTCCTCCTGCATTGACGGCCACGTGGGCCCTCCTCCGCCGCCGCGTACGGCGGAAAGCGGCAATGCCGGCGCTGTGGAGCCCACCGCCACGGCGGCGACCGGGGAGGTGGAACGGAGAGAATCGTCAAATGAAGAGCAAGAAGAAGGTGGGTAATGTAATGTATTGATGTACCATCGAAAACTTGAGCAGAAACATTAGTTAAACTTAATAATAATAAGCAGAGTTGCGCAGGTTGTCAATTTTCTGTAGCTTTTATTTTGAGGGGATTTTGATAACATTAAAATAAGGGATTGATGATTCAGTTGGGGGGAGAAAATATTAGGGAGAATGTAGCAGAGAGTGAGATTGGGAGATTGTAATAGTAACACCAAATATTGGTTTATTGTGAAAGGTCACTCTCATTCTAACTCAGGCTGTGTTGAGCATATAAAGCTCTGTGCAGTCACTTGTACGAATTGACCACATGAATCTCATTCTCAGCCTTGTCAATTTACTACTACTACATGCTCCTTGGTTTCCTTCCACTAGGCCAGGGGTGATAAGTTTTATGCCCATTTATGTATCACAATTCATTATACTAGTCAAAAATTTTCCACACTTCACCACAGTTTACTACAATTAGTATTAATACATCTTCTCATTTTTCTCTCTCCTCACTTTTCTCCTCTACTTTTCACATTCTCCTTACTCATTTAACATATTAACCACACTTTTCACAAATTTTACAATACATTTCCACACTTTACCGTACTTTCCACAATTTCTCTACATTGCGCCATTTCCGTATCTTACTAATCACAGAAATGTAAAGTTTCTAAATTCAGTGTCATGTCCTAATAATTATTGTGCATTTAATAATTTTTTGGGAAAGGGAATTGAAAGACTCATTCTAACCTCTCTTGAGAAAATGTTTGCTTAGTTTGAGATTGAAACAATTGATTTCACATTAAAATTTTTCCATAAGTTAAAGACATGGAAAAACTGACTAACTTTTCCGGAACTATTTTCCAGCCAAACGCGCCCTTACAAGTAAGATTCATAATATGCCACCTTGATATCAAAGCTTGATATGCTCAAATTTAAGCACCTTACACTTGCACGTTGAACTAAGAGACCTAGAACCTAAGATTTTAGTTTCAAAGTGGTTATAACTTATACAATTGTATAGCACAATCCAAATACTTTCTTTATTAAAGACACATTTTGTGAGCCTTAGACATTTTTTTGAGTAACACTAATAAACAAAGCAATCTTGATTTGACATGGTCACATTCACATATTTGGCATGGATATGCATTTTGTAGGGCAATGTTCTTAAAAAATAAGGAACAAGTTGTAATCAATTAGAATTTATCGTTCCTAATTTTAAAGGAGGACACTCAAACTTGCTTGCATCTCATTCGAACAATTTTATCAGTGAGCGAAAGACATCAGGTGGAGAAAGATAAGAAGGGGGAGAGGGAGAGAAATGAAAGAGGGAAAGAAAAGCAAAGACAAATAATTTTAAGCACAATCATGACTTATAACCACTATTACTCTATTCCTCTTTTTTCATCTATCACTTGGAGTGAGAATAAATTAAAATAACTAACAAAATTAGGAAGAAATATTATAAAATTTTTTTAATTAATAAAGATTAACTACGAGGGATGAAAATATAGAAGTAAAGTTAGGCCCTGTTCGGCAAAATTAACGTTTTAGATAGCGGATAGCGGTTTAGGTAGTGGATAGCGGTTTAGGTAGCAGATAGCGGTTTAAGTAGCAGATAGCGGATGACTGGTCAAACGAGAATTGTGTTCGGTAAATTTAGCGGTTGAATTAGCAGATCAATGTGAATTGACATAAAAGGATATCAATAATTCTCAAAGATAAAATTTTCAAAGGGTATTTTTTGACTAAAACATATGAAACGCTACTCTAAACGCTAAACGTTAACTTTATTAACGTTTTGCAAAACGCTCCTTAAAACGCTAAACGCTCCTCAAAACGCTAGTTTACCGAACGCTAGTATTTATGCAATTAGAGTTTTAATTTGGTCAAGACGCTAAACGCTACGCCAAACGCTACTGCCGAACACAGCCTTAGTCAAAATACGTTGGAAATATAAAATGAAAAACAATTATTAAAAATTACTTGCATGAACAAATAAAGAAGAACAATGGGAATAGTTCACAAATCACAGCGCACACGAAAGTTGGGGGCCCATTTCTTAGAGTATAGCCCAAACTGTAAATAACTTTGTCTGTTGGCCCAATTAAGTGAAGATATGTGCTTGTGTGGTGGGCTTTAGTGGACCTATTTCTGAGTTAATTAGATTAATTACTTAGGGTTATTGACCTTGAAGGACGGCCCAACAAGCAAATTGATCGAATGTTTTTATGACTTATGAGGATATGGAGGTTTCAATTTACAATTAAATATGGGGTCCAAAATAATGACTGAGCATGTCATGTGTTTGATTTTTTTTTTTTTCAATGTAAAAACCAGTTGAATTTTTTATAAGAAAAAAATGGGGTTCAATTCAAGAGAAAGATGGGGTTCAATGGGGTGCAAACTAAGAAAAAAAAAAAGAAGAAATATACTCTATCACATTACAGCAACCAAATGATATGTCAATAGTTCACTATCAATAAATAAACTCTACGTTTAACATTTAAATAAGCTCAACATATATATATAACTGGACTCCAAAAAATATTTTATCAATTAATTTTTAATTTCCAAACAATGTGATATACTACATGATTAAAAAAAATATGAAGAAACAGGACAGGGGCAAGAAATGAATAAATCAAAAAGCTGCCCAAAAATTATAAATTAAATTAATAACATAAGCAAAATAAAAGTACTCTGCATCACATGTCTGCTTTGGGATAAACCAAATATTTTATTTCTTCCGTTTCATATTGATTGTCATCTACTACCTCCATCTCATTTTATTTATCCATTTACCTAATTTGGGAGGACCAATACATATTGAGAATTGAGGTAAAAATTTTGTAATTTACCCAAATTACCCTTACTTTAATTAAATATAATAGTTGTTGGAATTGTAAAAAGTGATAACTGAATTTATTAATTAGGAATAGAAAAGTGATAAATGAATTTATTAATTACAGTTGTTGGGATTGTAAATAGGATAAATATTTTGGGACAAAGAAGTTAGGTAAAAGGATAAATAATTTGGGACGGAGGTAGTAGTTAACTATCACGATCTCCAATATCATTCTTTGATTGATAATTACTTATATAATATTACACTACGTTCCACAATACATTTCACTAGGGTGCGTTTGGTTGGTCAAAAACTCTGGGGAAATAGTCAATTTTCCTGGATTAACTTACTTTCTCCATGTTTAGATGCAGGTTAACATCATGAAAATTTTAATGGTGGACCCATCATTTCATACATTTTCCTAGGGGAAAAATTTTACCAGGGGAAATTGTTCCCATAGAAAACTTTCTATAAAAAAAGTTTTTTGAAAAAAAATTTCTTGGAGTTCCTGCCAAACACTCCCTTAGCTAACTTTTCTTGTCCCTTAATACTTGTCACTTTATAATCCTAATAACATATTAATGATTACTTTACTAAATTACCCTTATTTTTAGTTGATTTTCGTTGTTTCTTTCTTTTTCTTGATAAGAATATTTTTGTCTTTTGAAATTATAGTACTGCCTCCGTTTTATATTAATTGTCGTCTTTGAAAATTTACAGTTAAAGATTGAAAATTTTGATCATAAATTTCTCAATATATATAATGACTTGCTATATAAGATTACTACCATTAGATTCAAAACAAAAAAAATAATATTATAATAGTATAATATTGCAATTGTTAATAAAATATTATATAAGAAATTATCAATTAAAGAGTGACATTGGAGACCGTGATAGTCAATAAAATGACAATTAATATAGAACGGAGGGAGTAGTCAACAAGAGTAGTTTCCTTGGTTTTCCCCCGAACATCTAAAATAACATCTACAGAGTACTTGGGACGGAGGTAGTATTTTATTGACAATTGCAATATTATGCTTTTATGATGGTATTTTTTTATTATGAATCTAATGGTAACATTTTTATATAACAAATCATTATATATATTGAGAAATTTATAGTTAAAATTGTTTATCTTAGAGGATGACATGATACTGGATACAAAAATTTACTTAGGGGTACCCTAACTTTTGGTGAAATGTTTTTCTGGTACCCCAACTTTTAAAAACTAATTTTGGGGTACCCTAAATTTTAGAATTAGAAATAATTAGGTGAATTTCCGGCCAATGATTTGAATTTATCAGTGAATTTTAGACGGGAAATTGATTAAGTGTATTTGTGGATGAAAATGTCGTTTGTTTTTGTGGACGAATGACAGAGCCGCAAGCGCACGCGGTATCGTAATGTACGTCAAGGTCGATCCACGGGACTCAATTAGCGACGTAAAACTAATCTCAATCTCGATTGCTAAGCTAATCAGGTTTTGGTTTTGGAAGACTTTAAAAAATAATTAAAACTAATAAAGCAGGAAAAAGAAAATCAATCAAAAATTATATCAAGAGAGAAAGACTTCTAGGGAGATGCTAACCTAACAACGAGTTCGATTACTAAAACCTAGCCTGCACAATCATACATTCAAGAATGAATCAAGAATCGATAACCTCTTAATTCTATCCCTTTCGATGCTAAATAGAATTATTCTAAACAACCTAATCAACAACTTTCGTCTGCCTTTTAGGTTAAACAGAATTGAAGGTCTTAAAAGTCAGGTTATCTAATGATTCCCTAGTTTACTACTCCTTTTTCAACTTTCATAAGCCTAGGTAGACAAATTGGTAGTTAGATTACCCTAATTCACCTTTCAGTACTTCTCAAGTTAATCTCAAACTTACAAATATTCAAGGCCTTAAGAATACTCATAAACATGGAAAACACAACCTTCTATTGATTCTAATCAAGAATTCATGCACAAACTAATAACAAACAATCAAACTACATTGTTTCGGGTTGCAAAACCCTAGAATTCAAGAAATCTACTCGCTCATATTCAATGAAAACACAAAACAAGTTCCAAACATCATAATCGAATCTCAAAACTAAGAAGGAAATCAAAAAGAAAGAATAGAATTGCGAAGAATACAACCCGTCGAGCCTTTCGATCCCGGGGTAGAACCTTCTCCGCGAACGTCGCTCCTTTCCTTTGCGAATCTTGATCTTGGTTTCTCTTGAATCGATTCGGTCTTGAATCTTGATGGTAGGGAAGAGGAGTAGAATGGAAGTATTAGGGCTCTCTTTTCTCTTCTTGACGGCCAAAGAATGAAGGAAAACTGATAGATAATGAATGAATCTCGAAAAACCGTCGCTTCCTCCCTTTTCTACTCGCGAAAATAACCGATTTGCATAGGCGGTTCGCTCGATAATCAGTACACCACGGACCGTGGTGATCACCACGGCCGCCCGAGGTTGCCAACTCCGCTTCTTTCTTCTTTCCTTCGCCAAAATGAGTGGGCAAGTCCGCCACGACCGCGCCACCACCACGGCCGCCAGGTTGCTTCGCCTGGCTATTCCTTGCTCCCTTCCGTCCCAAATTTGTACCACAGTTTGGGTTTGACATGTAGTGGTCCGTGGTAATTCACTCTTGCCTGAAGTTGAGAGAAAGTTGGTGTTTTGGCCTCAAAACCTACAAATTCACATAAAAAACAACAACACCAAGTGTAGTAGGGAAATTGGAATAAAAATCAAGGTTCACACACAAAATTATCCCTAATTCACTATTGAAAACCCCCAAAAACATAGTCATGAAACGCAGTTATCAACGAAAATGATTTGAATCGATCGGAGTTTCATCAGAAATTCACCTAGTAATTTCTAATCCTAAAAGTAAGGGTACCCCAAAATTAATTTTGAAAAGTTAGGGTACCAAAAAATTGTTTTTTCAAAAGTCAGGGTACCTCTAAGTAATTTTTTGTACTAGATAAAGGATTTTGGAGAGCTAGAATCATGGTGGTAGGATAAGCATACAGTATTATGATTAGTCTTGGTTAATTTGTTGTCTTGTGTAGTTGTGTTTTTGCTTATGTATGTACTCAGTTTTACTTAGCTCTTTCTTAGCTATTTTCTTAGAACACATAAGTTTGGATGTCTCTACCTTTTCTCCTTAGGTCACTCTTTCTTCTTTTTTTTTTTTTCCCTAAAGGTTTCAAGTCGAGTTCTTATATTGTGCAAACTTGTTTTCATAGTAGTTGTTTTCAAAAATCTTCTCTACGTCTCCATCAATCGTCTCTTCGTGAATTTCATTTCATAAGGGAAGACTACTTAGTGCTTACATCTGGATCTCTCACACTGCACTTTAACATATTTTTCCTAAAACTTTATTGTTGTTATTGTCGACCGTACAATTTTTAAAGATGATAATTAATATGAAATACATAAAGTAACTTAATTATTTAGAGTCTGTAAGAGTGATGGATAAATGGTAAGTTGGTAAAAATTGGTAGGTTAATTATATATAAATAGAAATTGAATTTTTGTTAACTATTCACATACATTGACTAAAACTCACCCAAAATTATCGAAAATCACCAAAAAAGTATCGAAAAATGACTGAAATTTATCGAAAATTACTAAAACTTATTTACCTTACCATAACTTACCCATGAATCTGACCGACTCCTAATCCACATGCCAGCTTAGCAAAAAAAATCCACCTGCTGGGGCCTGGGGCGAAGATTATCATTAGTTAATTCGCTTCTCGAATCTTCCTAACCATCTTAGCCCATATTTAGATTTACTTTTAGGGAGAGGAAGTGGCTCTTGAAGCTTCTTCAGGGCATTAGTCAAGAAGATGATTGGCCATTTGTAAAACGGTCCACAATTAGTGGGGAGTGTAACCTCCCGTACATATATATTCTTGTATATTGTTTTATGAAATATTCTTTATATATTTTGGGGATAAGGGGTAAAGTTTGTCTAATATATTATAGTTGCATTTTCACAGTGTGTGGTTATTAGAGGGGAAGGGAGGGGAGGGAGGGAAAGGAAGGGATATTTATTTATATCATGTTTGGATTATAAGAGAAAAAAATGAATGATAAGAAGGGTTAATTGTTGTATTTAGATGAGAAAATGCAATGAATGAAGGGGAAGGAGAGAAAAATGAATTAGTTATTATATTAATAAAGTTATTTTTTTAATGCATAATGAGTTTCTCTCCTATCCATTAACTCTCATGTTTGGGGTTAATGAAAAGGGGATTAACGGAGGGAAATAAAGGTAACAGGTTCCCCTCTCCTACTCTTCTATTTATTTTTCCTAACAAGCGCAGAGAGGATTATTTAATTTCCTTCCCCTCTTTTCCCCTCTCTTCCTCCCCAATAACCCCAATCCAAAAATACTGCTAATACACTTTATGCGCAATTAAACTTGTTGAGGAAAAGTCCAAACAAACATTAAAAAAAAGCTAAATAATATAAATAACAAAAAAAAAGATTAAAACAATTAAAAGATCTACATGAATTTTAACATTTTAAGTTTTTAACTATAACCTACTAGTTTTTAGCTTTCTTACTTTTTAGGCTCCACTCTTTTATGCGGTTGGTGCATGGAATTTGAAAAAGTGTGGTGAGATGTGGTAAGTGGAGTAGATTAGGGGAGAAAATGTGAAAAGTAGAGGAAAAAAGTGAAGAGATATATTGATAATGATTATGATGCGGTAAAGTGTGGTGAAGTATGATAAAAATTAAAAGAGTACGATGCGATAGGGTATTGCACCGCAACCTACCGCATAAAAAACGGATTCTTAATCGAAATCACGCTCCTGCATTAATTGAATTCCAATCCACCATCCAATTTACCAATATACATGGTATTATATAGATTCTAATTAATTAAATCTCAACCCTCTTATCTAATTTACCAAAATACATCATACTATAAATTCTAAGTAGTTAATATCTTGTTACCTAAAAAAATAAAATAAGATAATTATCTTGTACTCAAAATTTGATGAATCTAACCATATATTACAACTTTGTTGGTTATCGTTGCTGTTAATTCTTAACTTACTTGACCTTATATTATACTCCGTACTACATATTTAATTAAATATTATTTTTTTCATTATATATGAGTTATATTTTATTTCTTTTGTTTTAGCTATAGCCATAGTAACAAATTTATGACAAACACTTTCTTAATGTTTGAATTCTATAATCTATAACAATCCTAAAAATTGAAGTCAATTGGCCATATTCTTTTGTGTGATGCGATGTCACGATTTACCATATAATTCACCATATTATTCAATATTTTTCTACACTTTGCCATAATATATCACGATTTTATCACAATTATTACTAATATATCTTCTTATATTTTTATTTTACCTTTTACATTATCTCTCCTTATCTACCACATTCTGCACTTTTCATATATTTCACCATTTCTGCATTTTACCTGACCATAAAAGGACATGACACAAAGTCAAATAATACTCAGTTATTTGTTTTTTTTTTTTTTTTGGAGGGGGGGATTGTTGTTCAAATAAAAAAGCGGGACCAACCAACAAGAAAAGCCCCTTCAAGTCATTGGTCCAAACCATCGTACAATTGCTTGCAGTCTCTTCCTCTTCTTCTTCTTTGTTCTCCTTCTGCTTTCTCCAGTCACAAAATTAGGGTTTTCAGTTATTACACTTGAGTGAAAACAGTGAGTAGTCATGGCCAGACCCAGATGCTTCCTCGATGTGAGCATTGGTGGCGAGCTTGAAGGAAGGATTGTCGTCGAGCTCTACAACGACGTCGTTCCTAAGACCGCCGAGAATTTCCGGGCACTTTGCACCGGCGAGAAGGGTATCGGCCCCAACACCGGCGTCCCTCTTCACTACAAGGTCTTTTCCGCTTTCTCTCTCTTCAATTTCTTCATCTTTCTTCAACAAGTTTCGTTTAATTTGACTTTAATTACCTCTTTTAATTCACCATTTTTGGGGTTCTTATGCTTTTGAAGTTGTTGATTTCGAGTTTTCGACTATTGTGTAGTAGGTTATAGCTGTACTTTTGGATTAATAATGGGGGCTTTATGTGGAAAATATGGTACACTAGAAAGTTTGGATCCTTTTTGGTAGTTGGGCCCTCCTATTTTTGTGCTGCTGAGAACTGAATTGATTGAAAACGAATATGATGGTGTATACCCTCAATTTTAGCCATTGAATGTGCATGCTTCATTGCTTCTGATCGTAGTTATCCACTTTGAATTGAAGTTCACCCTTTTCCCTTTTATGGGTCAAGCTAATGCAGTGCTGAATGAATGAACTTGTTTCTTCAGTGTTCAATAATCAGATGATGAGGTTATTTGATCAGGCGTGCACTTGGGAATTGGAATCTCAACTATTTTCGCCACATTGATTGCTTTTTAGGCTTTAGTATGATGGAATTTTGCTTTCTCATTGGTGGAATTGTCCCTATAGATTAGCGATAAAAGCGACATTTCTATTTGCCCCACTCGAAAATAATTGGGTTAGTTTTAAACATTAAGATTTGGGGATATGGTTGTCTTATTTGTTTAATTGTTTCCATGCTTTAGTGACTTGACAAAAGCAGCATTGCTATTTACCCTCCTCCTAATGATTGAGTTAATTTTAAACATTAAGATTAGGGGGATTTGGTTGTTTTATTAGTTTAATTGTTTGTATGTGTTAGTGGTTAAACCGGGTAGTTGTTGATTTCCTGTCATAGGGATCTCCTTTTCACCGTGTTATCAAGAGCTTCATGATTCAAGGAGGGGATATCTCTGCTGGAAATGGTACGGGAGGGGAATCAATATATGGGTTGAAGTTTGAGGACGAGAACTTTGAGTTGAAGCATGAGCGCAAGGGGATGTTATCCATGGCCAACAGCGGTCCTAATACAAATGGGTCTCAGTTTTTCATCACTACTACACGGACATCTCATTTAGATGGAAAGCACGTGGTTTTTGGGAGGGTCATCAAAGGCATGGGCGTTGTACGTTCTATTGAGCATGTCAATACGGATAGCAATGATTGCCCCGTCCAAGATGTTATCATTGCTGATTGTGGGGAAATTCCAGAGGGAGCCGATGATGGAATCAAGAACTTCTTTAAGGATGGCGATAACTATCCTGATTGGCCAGCTGATCTTGACCAAAGTCCAAATGAACTCCCTTGGTGGACCGAAGCTGTTGACTCTATCAAGGCACTCGGGAATGAGCATTTCAAGGTAACCTGATGTTTTATGTCTGTCCAAAATCTTTGATGTCTTTTAGTTTATTTCTGACACTAATGTTTCCCTTCTGTGCAGAAACAAGACTACAAAATGGCTCTAAGGAAGTACAGGAAAGCGTTGCGGTACTTGGATGAATGCTGGGAGAAAGACGGGATTGACGAAGGTGATTCATTGGCTTTTCTCTTCGTCCGATCTATCAGTTTTCTTCCATTGCTAATCTGACATGATTACCTTTCACTGCAGAGAAAAGTGCATCCTTGCGAAAGGTCAAATCACAGATTTTCACAAATAGTTCTGTAAGCTCTCATTCTCATGTCTTAGTGTGCTCTGTGTTTTTTTAATTTCAAACCCAGCATGTTAGGTAGCATTGAGCCTAGAATGCAGCAAGGATGTACGTCACAGTCCTTGTTTAAGGTTTTCAAACATAAACAAAGTTGCATTGTAAAGAATAACTGCCATCGTATCCAACAGATGTACCTCATATTGACTTTATTGTAAGGATCTAATTTTTTGGTTAACACGCAATGGCTTTCTAGGCTTGTAAACTGAAGCTAGGAGATTTAAAGGGTGCATTGTTGGACACTGAATTTGCTATGCGCGATGGTGATGATAATGTCAAAGCTTTATTCCGCCAAGGACAGGTTGGTATATATTTGTAAGTAAATTACTATTTTGGGCCCAAGTGATGCGAGTTGCTTAGGAGCTAGTATTAATCGAAATTAATCCGAACGGCCTGGACAGCTGTGTGCTATATTGGAAAGTTGAAATTATTGCCACTTTCTTAACATTCTAATACGTTATTTTGGGCCCAAGTGATGCGAGTTGCTTAGGAGCTAGTACTTAGCTTTGCAATACTTGGTTCTGACATTGTCATATACCTAACTTTTATTCCAATTGGAGTCAATTGCTATCGAGAAGGAAAGCAATTATATTATGGTGAATTAGGAAAGAGTCTCGATATCTATTATGTAGTCTCATCTCTTACAATGAATGGCATATGCATGATGTCCCACACAACTGTTAAGTTGAAAAATAGGTTTACAATTATGTGCAAAAATCCTCGAATTTCTCAATTGCATGCCTTGGAAATTAATCGGCATTCAGCCAAATCCCAATAAAGTCTAAAAAGGGACACCTGTGTGTAAAGATCCACTGCTGAAATTTGTTGTGGATCGACAAACGTTGCATGCTGCAAGTCCTAAATGCCTGATGTGCTGGTCTTCTTAACCTTTATGGTATTCTTCCGATCTATTTGGTAGGCCCATATGGCGCTCAATGACATTGATGCTGCGGTTGAAAGTTTCAAGAGGGCATTGCAGCTGGAGCCAAATGATGGTAAGAGACATTTTACTAATTAGTTATGTCAGGATTTTTGCAAGTACATAGATGCTGTACAACAAAGAAAACTTGGTTGCGAGATACTGAAATACTAATTTGTGTGTGTGCAGCTGGAATTAAAAGGGAGCTAGCAATTGCAAAGAAGAAGGTAACATCCATGTCTAACTCTAATGATCTTGTTAAAGATGTATATCTGATAAAGAATCTCAAGAAACAAATTTTGTTGCAGATTGTTGATAGACGCAATCAGGAGAGGAAGGCCTATTCCAAGATGTTCCAATAGCTCTCCTTTGTTTCTCGGTAATGACTAATGAAGAGTGCCCTTTCTAGTAACTGCAACTGTTGTATCTTGAAACCCCCACCAAATCCAAAAAAGAAATGTTGACGAACAGTTCTGTTAAGAAATATATTTTGCATGTTCAGCAGTGTCCCAGTTATCGGTCTGATGGTTCAGGCATTTTGGTTCACAGGCTCTGCTTCGGCCCACTGAGGTACTTTTGAATCTTTTTCATTTCACACTCTAGCCAATTTATGGTTCAAGCCATTTTTTTACTTGAAAAAAAGCATGCTTTGTCAACCTCGTATCATTCGACCTAATGTTTCTCGGACTACCATTTCAACTGAGTACCTGAGGTGAAAGCTTGACCGAAAACATTTAGAATGTGCTATAACAGGCAAATCCTGCAGTTCAATTCATACCTATGCCTGATGCAAGCATGCAGTTAAATGTTCATATACATAACAGCAAACTATGATCATAGGCTTTTAAGATGACCAGTCCTGAAAATGGAACTATAATACAGGAGTAAACATGGATAATGATATTCAGTTATGTGGGTAGTGGCTTCTCCTGCAATGAAATGAAGAATGTCTCTGATATTGCGCGACTAAGTTTGTTGAGCCTGTTGGGACTTGCAGGTTCGGGACAAACTCTGAGCCAGGGAGACGAGACGATGCCTGTAACTACAATTCCTGACCCTAATTTATCGGAGGAACCGAGAGTTTACCCTGTTGTACTCATATGCCCATATGGCTGCCTTTTTTCTTTTTTTTTTTCTCTTTTTGTTTCTGGGGAGGGGGTGTCACTGCTGTTTTGAGGACAATAAAGACATGTCAATTTAAAATCAGGTGGAATTTTGTCTCATATAAAGAATTGTTACATTGCCATTAATGGTGTT
The DNA here is from genome assembly GCA_029582165.1 of Portulaca oleracea. NCBI lineage: Eukaryota > Viridiplantae > Streptophyta > Magnoliopsida > Caryophyllales > Portulacaceae > Portulaca > Portulaca oleracea. Next base: position 39,076,530 of record CM055876.1, read on the forward strand.
GTTTTTCTCAGACTAGCAATCTCTTTTTTGGCTTCAGACTCTTTTGTAGTTGTGGAAAGTTTGGTAGGCAATAGGCAAAGGGCATTGGGCTGGTCTTTTTTTTTTTTTTTTTTTGGCCTCAGACTGTTTTAAGCTGTAGGTCCTGTTGTTTTGTGCGATTGGTAAGATGTGGAAATAGTGCGGTATGGTGAAATCATGGAAAGTACGGTAAGATGTGGAAACATATGGTAAAATTTGTGAAAAGTCTGGTTGGTGTGGTAGGTAAAGAAGAGAGTGCAAAAAATAGGAGAAAAGTGAGGAGATATGTTGGTAATGATTGTGGTAAAGTATGGTATGATATGGTGAAATTGTGGAACAATATTGAGCGATACGGCGAGTTGTACAGCATCACACTGCAGTGCATAAAAGAACAGGGCCTAAAATTATGGAGAGAGCATTTATCTGGAAAGGAAATGCTCCCTCTATCCTCTATCCTCTATCCTATCCATAGGTATAGTTCTCTATAAAGTCCATTTTAGAAAATGAAAGTCTAAGAGAATATAGTAGTTTACTGTATTACTTCATGTTGATTTTAATAGGGAGAAGAATTTTAATGCTATTCATAGAGAATAATTTTGGGATTATCACAAGAACATAGTTGAACTATATTTATGTGATAAAGTGATTACCAGAAAAGCTATTTTATTGGTGATTGCCACACTTTTGATGCAATTGAAGAAGGATCCATGGAGTTTCATCTACAAAAGTTATATCAAGATTTTGATGCATTTGAAACAAAGCTTGACCATAAAAAGAATAACAAGAAGATAGTATACATTATCATTCATGTTCCTTTATTTAGAAGATTTGGGCATGTTCTTTTAACTTCACCATAAATGCTCATCATTTCAATGAGAGAAAAGTAGTTATTGACTATAATTCTATAAACTTTACTCCCAGTCCCAAATTAATCGACATTTTGACTAAATTTTGATCGTTAATTACTCACAAATTACAATAAGTTATAATATGAAATTATCATTATTAGAATGATACTTTACTAAAACTTACAATGGAGGTAATTTCATATTGTTACCCATTGTAGTTTGTGAATAATCAACGGTCAAAATTTAATCAAAATATCAATTAATTTGGGATAGAGAGAGTAAGTAATTAAGCACGGCTTAACAACTTTAGTAAAAACTCTCATCTAATCTCTACTACTATAAACCAATTTAGCATGTTTTACCATAATTAATTATGTATGTTCCAACATTATTCATCGTGATTAAATATTATTAACCAACGTTGTTCAAGAATAATATTAATAAACATTTATAATAATTTGAAACAAATGCACCGCTAAACTTAAAACTTTTTTTTATATATTTAAGAACCTTTTAATTGAACTTTAGCTTGAATAGTAAATGTAAAACTCCTTTCTTTCTACCATGAGTCCAAACTGCATATTCTAAATAAAACTCAATACATATTAATGACTTATATACTACTGTTATTGACTTTTAAATTAGGTAATATATTAGTATACAACGCAGTTTTATGAAGAAAATTTTGAAGGTTTAAATTCATGAGCAAAGGTTAGCAGTACCAATATGTTGATCACAAAGGATTAGACATTGTAAAAGTTAATCCGATATGAAATCGACCTGATTTTCAAACCTAAAATATAACAAATATGGGGTATTATTAAACCCGCCCCGCCCAAGTTGTCAGGTGTACAAGGGATCAATCACTACAATCAGATTTTATCCATAGTTGCCTTCTTCATCATACCACTAAATTACATCCAACCAACTAGTCTAATAAACAATTCATTAGAAACATTGATAATTAGTGAAGTAGGTTATTGAATATTATCATGTCAAAAAGTGGAAGTGGGCAATCCATAAGCAGAGGTCAAAAGACAGAAAACATTAGGTGAAGCATGACCTCATTTTTTGAAATATTGATGTAATGATAAAATTAGGAACAATCAAGAATGAACCCTACCTACCTAAAAGTAATACCCAATAGAAAATTTGTTCATCTACTTGTTTAATTTTAGATTACCTATAGGATACCTACCAAGGAATGTAAATTCATTTATTTTGTATCTTTTAGTTATAAGTAGCAATAATTAAGGTCCTAACAAGAAAGTTTTTTAAGTTTGTTTTAAATGTAGATATTGTAAATATAACTAGCTAGACTGAATATGTTGTTGAAACTTTTTAAGTTTTAGAAGCACAATTATTCTTTTATTGGACATTTATCATGCAAGAAGAGTATTTATAATGAGCATGACATTGATAATATATTTATGAATTTTCAACTACTAATTTAATGTATGGTAAATATTCAAAGTTGGTATAAGATTTTACTTATTCCCAAAAAAAAGAACTTACTCATGAATTATGTAAGCCTATTATGTCTTGGGCCTTCACCGTAATGGACCCTTGTTTAAATAAGGGTGACTGAGAGTTATTAGATCTTGCCATTTAAGATATATGGATATTGTTTTTTCATTATTTATTATATAAAAGTCAATTTAACATTCATAAGGAGAGTTATATTTCATTGATAGAGAATGATTATTGAGTTGATTGTAAAGAGTTCAAAAAGAATGACCTACTAACCTAAAAAGTATTATCACCATATGACTTTTTTTTTATTTTTTTTATATAAAACTAGGATAAAACAGCATGAGATTTATAATAAAATAGCCGTTGTTTAAAGAAATTTATACTAATTTTCCTTAAATTGAGAAAGCTTAAACCAATATTTAAATATTCGACTCCAATATGAAATATGGAAAAAAAATGAAAAAGAAAATGTATAAAACAATATATAAAAAATATATGGTTTAATTCGTTACAATGGCCTATCAAATGGTTGATTCTAGTTTTACCATTTTCATAATACATATACCTTAAAAAATATCACTTTCAACATTTTAAAATAATTGTCAAATTTGATTTAAATTATTTTCAATATGACACCTTGATCATTATATTTTATTAGTTCATATTCACAAAAAAATTAGATTATATCTTCATAAAATTATATATGATAAATGATTAAACATATGAAGAGATATAATAAACTTTTTATGAAATAAAATCTAAATATACAATGTTTACAGTAATGAACAATTTAAAATAACAGTAATTCTTATGTATAACCGTCTCACCATAAATTTATCATAAGATTTATATTATTATGGTGACCATTTATAAATATAGGAGCGACTAATAGTTTATTTAGGTTGACTCTAATAAAAGTCACTTTTTGATAAATTATTAGTTACATTTATACGAAAAAGTCATTCTAATATCACTTGTTAGTCATAGTAAAATATTGACAGACTACCTTATAAGATCTTATGCTAGAATTTACGTTAAAACAAATATAATAATTATTTTGAGAACAAGAGCAACTTAAAAAATGCCAATGAAAGGAAACAAAAGATGATACTAAAAAATGCCAATGAAGACGTTAATATGGCAGAAAGGCATAGAATTTGAAGGTGGGAAACAGGGAGTGGGTGTTTGGGTTGGCAACTCGCCTGTCGCTTCTTCATTGCATGTAGTGGAAGCATCCGTAGATCCTGGAATCAACTTTTTATTTATTAATTAATTAATTACTTCCTCCTTTTCTCCATAATTGTCATATTTGAGTTTTGGGATGATTTTAAGAAAACAGTATTGAAAATGATAATTGTATTAGAAATGACAAAAGTAATAGCTAAATTTCTATTTTGGTTATATATTTGTATTGGTAATGATAAAAGTAGGAGGTAAATTTAAAAGATTGTCATTAATACTGTATTGGAATTGTGAAGCGACAAATATTATGAAAAGTAAAAAGTTAGTTAAAGTGACAAATATTGAAAAATGGAGGGAGTATTTAAGTAATGGGAGGATTTCCCGCTTCTTATGCTTGGATTTTAATTGCATTATTAAAGTTCTTGTTTGACTACCTATGCACTGACTGAAGCCTATCAAAAAGTTAGCACTAATTACTTTCTTCTTCAAACTTTGTGCTTGCTTCATAAAGTATTCCGATTATTTAGCTTAAGACAGTAACTAGATTACATATAAGAAAACAAACAACAGTAGTAATACATAATATACTATTATTTTTTCAATGAATGATATACTATTCAAAATCAAAGTATTTTTCCTCCTTTATATATCTTAGGGCATGTTTGGTTCTATTAGAGATGAATGAAATGGAATGAAACTTAATATAGAGGAATGAAATGAAACTTGATTTTTTGACATGATGTGTTTGGTTGATTAAAGGAATGAAATCAATATTATTGTTATTGTTTGATCTACATACAGAATTAAGTTAAATAATAAATAATATTATTATTATTGTCAAATTAATTTTTAATTTTTAACTTTTAATATTTTAACTTTTATTTTATTATTTTTATTTTTAATTATAATGGGTTTAGAGGTGAATTAAAGGAAAATATGACAATAAAATTATTGGTATAATTTTTTTTTTATTTTTGAAGATAAATATTGATATTTTAAGGAATGAGATTTGAAACCTCCCAAAAAGGAGAGATATCAAGTCTCTCTCAAATTGGGGGAACTTGATTTCTATGGTTATGAAGTTTCATTCCTTAAATTTTCAATCAATCACAAAAAATATAGGAATTAATACTTTTAGTTATGAAGTTCCATTTCACAGCCTCCAACCAAACACACCCTTTGTTAAACTACTGTTTTATACATTATTTTTTTATGGAACCTTTTTTTTCTATGTAAAATAAGTTGGTAATCAAAAAATATGTATACTAGTATGTCATGAAGTCATATTTTTCCAATCCAAACGTTGAGCATTTGATACTTAATGCTTATTTTTGTTGTTTAACAGTATAGATTTGCATGCCAAAATGTCATACTATGACTAACTTTTTGTATGTATGTCTAAGGGTCTTTCATCTTCTACCTATTTATTGAAATTATATAACACTTGATGTCAAATGCCTTGAGTCATGATTTTGAATCTAATACTTTGTTATAGATTACAACCCTTGATTTGAAAAAGTTAATTTATTCCATTGTATAATTGTTCAATAAGATGGATGCCCCATCGTTCTTTCATTTGACGAAATACAAAAATTATATAATGATTCAAACTTGGTGTCCAATCGTCTATTACGCCTATCTCAAACCTTACATACAAAAATATACAAATCATTTGTATAATTAGGGTGTGTTTGGTTGAGAGGAAAACGATTTGTGAGGAAATGATTTTCCAAGGAAAATGGTTTTTCATGCCAAATTTCCTTTGTTTGGTAGGAGATAAATTAATTTTCAGAAAATGATCATTTATGTCGATATAAGTAGCGATATATATGTTACAAATGAAAATATTTGGAGCTCAAAATTCATATTTGAGCTTTTCTTAAACATTTCTATCGTGTTATAAAGTTTCGTGACAAAACGATAAAATTGAATTTTGCTTTTAAGTTTCAGTCATATTTAACCGCAAAAAAATGTCGACAAAAGTGGCGATATATGTTACAAATGAAAATAATTGGAGCTCAAAATTCATATTTGAGCTTTTTTAATCATTTCTATCGTATTGTAAAGTTTCGTGACAAACTGAGAAAATTGAATTTTGCTCTTAAGTTTCAGTCATATTTAACCGCAAAAAAAATGTCGATAAAAGTAGCGATATATGTTACAAATGAAAATATTTGGAGCTCAAAATTTATATTTGAGCTTTTCTTAGTTCATACTATCAAATCATAAAGTTTCGATTCAAACGGTTGATTTGAATTTTTAAAGATTCGATCGATTTTAGGGCAAAAACTTCTGATTTGATGTATATCGAGATAAATGTTATCAAATAAAAATATTTTGAGCTAAAAATTTATATTTGAGGTTTTTTTAATCAATTCTATTGTGTTACAAAATTTCGAGCAAAACCGTTATTGTTAAATTTCGGTCTCAAATTTCAGTTAGGGTTAGTAGTAAAAATCGATGGTGGAAAATGATTTTTCTAGGTTAATCAAAGGAAGTCAATTTCCTCCCTTTAAAGGAAAATGGTTTTCTTTGGAAATGATTTTCTAAACTTTTTTTGTACCAAACACTAGAAAATTGGGAAAACATTTTCCAAAAAAATATTTTCTCCCCTACCAAACACACTCTTAGTGTTATTGTTTGGATGGGTAACTCTTTCCAATCCAATCCAAACCTTACCCAATTCAAAAAAAAAAATCTCTAAAAACACAATTCACCAAAAAAACCATCATAACTTATCCAATCCAAGATCTATTATGTTAAATATATATATATTATTAATTGAATTATATTTTCTCTACTTCATAATAACAATCACTTTCAACCTTTTACAATCTTCAATATAATATATCTCTTTAACTTTCAATCTCTAACATTATATATTTACAAAAAAATACTTCAATATGTTCATATGAAGCATTTACAAAAAAATTCTGATCATATTTGTTTTTATATTTTGAATTATCATATATTCAATAATTAATAGTCAAGGTTTACAAATGTTTAATTGTAAATTGAATACTAACAATATGGAAGTGAGTGAGCTCAATTGAATAGATGTCTAACATATTACTCCCCCAATTTCACAATATCTGTCATTTTATAATTTTTATAGTTTTTAATATATCATTTTTAACCTTCAATTTATGATGTAATATATTTGCAAAAACTACACTATTCTATTCATATGATGGGATTTCCCATGATAAATTTGGTGATCTTAGTTTTATATTTTGTACATATCCAATAATTAATAGTTAAAATTTACAATGGTTGATACCAAATGCCCATAGTAACATATGATAAGAAACGAATGAATACTAAGTTTAAGTACTGCTATTATCGTTATACAATTTGGACTAACTCATAGAGACAAAGTCATACAGTAACTAATGTTGGCAAAAATTTGTGTGCAACTCAAGTTTTGATAAGCAAATTGATTAATGTCGGATGTCAATCAAAATTTGATGTTTTATGTTCAACCTTTTCTTCTTGGACAACTAGAAGTCTAGAACATACTAAATTCAAGTTAAAATAAACTTTGAACAACGATTAGGATAATATTAAGGCCCCATTCTTTTATACGGCTGGCCTGATTGGTTGCGGTGCGATGGGAAAGAAATGTGGTGGGTTGGGAAAAGTTGTGGTGAATTGTGATAAGTTGAGAAAAGTTTAACTTTTAATAAAAAGATAAATCAAAATCGAAAAAGTAGATTGTGGTGGGTTCATGACTTGTGGTAGATTGTGGTGGATATTGTGCTGGAATATGGAAAGTTGTGGTGCGGTGTGGAATTGTAACCAACCAGCCATACAAAAGAACATAGGCCATGTTCTTTTCTGCGGTTGGCAAACTGCGGTGCCACAGCCTACCGCAGTTTGCCACATTTTACCGCGAATAATTACTTTTCTCTCTCCTCACTTTTCTCCTTTACTTTTTACATGCTCTCTCCTTATCTACCCCACATACCAATAACCCACCACAATTCCACATTTCCACCATATCTGCCACAATTTCACCACACCTCACCACACCATTCCGCAAAATACCGCATAAAAGAACAGGGCCATAGTCTAAAATTCACATTAGAGTTAAGGTTGAACTATATAAATTTAAAAATGTTTATATTCAAAATTTTAATCAAATTGATCAATGTGAATATTTAAAAATGTTTAGACAAACAATCTTAATTAACTCTATAAGAATTTTTCAATTAAGCAAATTCAAATCATGCAAACTATGAATAACATTTTATTCGTAATCATCCAAGAAATGAAAATAATAAGCATCTTGAATTAATTAAGATGTTTATTAACCCATTTTGAATTTCACATAAATTACTTTAAAAATTATACATATTATAAATAAGTATATTTAGATAATTATAAATATATGTTTCATTACCTTAAAGGTTATCATCACCCATAAACTATGTTTCATTATCTTAAAAGTTATTAACCCATCTTAAATTTCTTATAAATCACTCTAATAAATATTTTAAAGGCATTACCCTTCTTTTGCACTAAAAAAATTATTTATTATTTATATATTTTTATAAACTAAAACTATACCTAAAATATAAATATGTATAAATCACAAAAATATAAAATATAAAATAATTTAAAATAATTATTACCCGTTTTTTTCCGATCATTAATAGTAAAAAGATTTAAAAATTTATAAAATACAGCAAACCGCAAACAAAACAACAAACAATTCTATTAAAAAAAATGTTACAACCAAATTGCTAAATAAAATAATGCAATAAAGACTTTCACAACACAACAACCAAACGAAACAGATTATTAATGGTCTTAATTCTTAATTTAAGACATATGTGGTTGTCCAAAAAACAAATTAGGGGCATTTATTTGGAGAGGAGAAAATGCATGAGTGATTTTACTACACACGAGTTGGGCGGCCACCCCACATGGTGTACGTCTACTTGGTAATATTTCAGGTTTCTGCTTACCATCCATTTTCCCCTCTTTATTTTCAAACTCAAAAAAGTGCTCCTACTCTAATTAACAAACACACTCAACCCTCAACTCTCAATACACCTTCTTCTGCTTACCTTCTTCTTCTTCATCTTCTTCTTCTTCTTCCCTACTTGTCACCTGCACATCCTTTCTGTCACATCTTCCTCCCTTTCTCTCTCCAATCTCTCCACACATCTCTCTCTCAATCTCTCTCAATCTCTCTCTGCTCATAACTACCCAGTAGTACCCACACCCACATACATACATACATACACTTTCTCTGATCTTCTCTAATCAACTCAACTTCCTCCATTAATATCACTCTCAGCTCCTCGATCCACTACAATCAATCCAATGACATTCCCCAAATCCCAAATCTGATTCATACCCTTTCAAATTCATGGGTGCCTGCACCTCCAAACCGCCTCCTAAACCCAACCCATACGCCCCCAAAACCGACCCCAACAACCCTAAATCCCCCGCCCCAGACACCCAGCTCGCCGGAGCTCCGGCCGAAGCCAATGCCGGAAAGAAGTCCCCCTTCTTCCCCTTCTACACGCCCAGTCCGGCGCATTCTCTCTTCTCCAAGAAGTCTCCGGCGCCGGCAAGTGCAAATTCCACTCCCCGGAGATTCTTCCGGCCGCCGTCGCCGGCGAGGCATATAAAGGCGGTGCTCGCCAGGCGGCAGGGGACTGGGAAGAAGGCGATTCAGGAGGATAAGCAAGGGGAGGATGGAGAGAGTGAAGATGGAGTTGGGTTGGATAAGAGATTTGGGTTTTCTAAGGAGTTCAGGAACAAGTATGAGGTTAGGGAAGAAGTGGGAAGAGGGCATTTTGGGTATACTTGTTTGGCTACACCCAAGAAAGGTGAACTCAAGGGTCAACAGGTTGCCGTCAAAGTCATCCCCAAGGCTAAGGTTTGTTTAATCTTTCTCTATGCTCTCTTTTTGGGTTTTTTTACTTCTTGGAATGAATCTTGATGGGAAACTTTGAATGGGTTGACTTTGATTTGAATCCACCATTGCCAAAACTGCCCAGATCTTCATCTTCAGAATACTAATTATAGTTACAGAGATTGTTTTTATATGTTGTTTGTTAGTGGAAGTGTGATATAGATTATGTCCTAAGTCCTTGCTTGCTTTTGTGGGATAAAAAGCTGATCTTTTTTACCATAACTTCTTTTTCTTTTCATCAGATGACTACTGCCATTGCTATAGAGGATGTAAGAAGGGAGGTCAAGATACTACGGGCTTTAACGGGTCACCTTAATCTTGTAAAGTTCTATGATGCATATGAAGACCCAGAAAATGTCTATATTGTTATGGAGTAAGCTCAATATACTCTTCTGTTCTCCAGGTTATAGTTGATATATGTTATTCTCCTGAAATTACGACATATTTCGAGTTTATAATGGCTGATTCACATTGTAAACTCAGGTTATGTGAAGGGGGAGAGCTCCTGGACAGAATACTCGCAAGGTTCGTTTTCTACGAGAAATGCTTATCATGGACTTTTGAGTTATTCCTTTGGCCTTGTGGATAGAACTTTACGTTGCTCATATATGTGTAAACGTTGCAGGGGTGGAAAGTACTCAGAAGATGATGCAAAGGCAGTCATGGTGCAGATTTTGAATGTAGTTGCTTTCTGTCATCTACAAGGTGTAGTGCACCGAGATCTCAAACCAGAGGTCAGCATCTTCTTTATCCTTCCGTTATCTAACCGCTTCCCGTCATTGTGAGTGGAATTGCTGAATGCTGATGATAGTTGTCAATGAAGTTACTTAAATAACTACATTCACTCAATTCAAATTGTATCGTTGGACTTGGCTGTTGGATAATAAAAATAACTTTTTGGTGGGTTAACTTGCGTCCTTGGACTTGGTGATTGAATGATGAAAATGACTTATTAGCGGCTTAAATTGCATCCGATTGAGCAGTTGGATGATTAAAGTAACTATTTGGTAGCAGCTGGCTATTTGAGTATCATTGGTCAAAACATAGCGGTTTCCAAAGAGTTGTTAGGCATAAGCACAAAGGGACAAATATGGATGCTATCAATTTCATGTGCTTCAACCTTAGATTAAAGGAGCTAGGCTTGACACGATGAGTTATGAGGCTGAAACAGTTCATCATGGTAATTTCATGAGGCAATGCAATGTGCTGAGCACATTGAATTGTATAACTAGGTTCAACTTATTCCTGGGTAATTTCATTATTGTTTAGCAGTAATATTTCTCTGGATGCTTCTGATCTGCTCAGGACTAAGACGGGATGCTTAGATTTATTGGGTTTTAGGTTCAACTTCTTCCTCTAAGATATTCTTCTTTGGTGGACCAGAACTTTTTATTCACTTCGAAGGATGATAACTCGGTGCTGAAAGCGATTGACTTTGGCCTCTCGGATTTTGTTAAACCAGGTTTGTGCTTTCAAATTTATCTTAACAGTTCTATGTTTGATTGGTGTTAATAAGAATCCTGGATCTTGCGTGTTTCCTATAAAAAAAATAAAATACTGGATCTTGTGATCATCATGTGGGCAAATCAAAGATATGATTCTTTGTTTGCATAAATGACTGGCAAAATAACAAATATTCTTTGTCCATCATTTGCAGATGAAAGGCTGAATGACATTGTTGGGAGTGCATACTATGTCGCTCCAGAAGTCCTGCACAGATGTTATGGTACAGAAGCAGATGTATGGAGTATAGGAGTAATAGCGTATATTCTTCTGTGTGGAAGTCGCCCATTCTGGGCGCGTACAGAGTCAGGGATTTTTCGCGCAGTCTTAAAAGCTGATCCCGTTTTTGATGAAGCGCCATGGCCTTCATTATCATTGGAGGCAAAGGACTTTGTAAAGCGCTTGCTTAATAAGGATCATAGGAAACGAATGACTGCTGCTCAGGCTCTATGTATGCACCTTACTTCTATCTGAAATTAAAGTTTCCTAAGCCATCAGCCTAATTCTTTTTCTACACATTGTTTCAGGTCATCCATGGATACGGAATTATCAAGATGTGAAGATTCCTCTTGACATCCTGATATTCAGACTTATGAAGGCTTACATGCGATCATCTTCTCTGCGTAAGGCTGCTCTAAGGGTGTGTACATTGTTGTATGGCACTTTGTAAACCCCCGTCTTTTGTAGTTGTTGACTATTTGTGCCGGTAGCTATCTATAGTGGATTTGCTTCTTTAAATTGGCGGGTTTCATAAAGCTCACGAGTGGGTAACACTCCATTAGTTACAGTGAATTTGCTTGCACTCTATTACTTCATTACTGCGAAACCACCGACCATAATGTTGAACAGTAGAAGCTACAAGTTTGATACTTAGCTAGGAAGCCTCTGTCAAACATATTTTGACTAGCCAAGTCACATATTCTCGCTGTATATTGAAGTTTCAACATTGTTTGGTTGAACCCTTTAGCTGTATAGTTTCCTGTCAAATTTGAGGATTAACCTATCTTGATTTTATGGTTTAGGGTTTGAAAAGTAACTGATAATGCTGGATGGATTTGCAGGCTTTGTCGAAGACGTTGACAGCTGATGAACTTTTCTACTTGAAGGAGCAGTTTGCTTTATTAGAGCCTAACAAAAATGGTACTATAGCGCTGGATAATTTAAGAACGGTTAGTATACAAATGCCCTGACATTTTTTTGTTATATATCTGGACTGATTTCTTTGAAAGGAAGCAAGGCCGCTGAACTAAATTTCTTGTATTTTGCTCAGGCATTGATGAGACATGCCACTGATGCGATGAAAGATTCTCGGGTCCCTGAGCTGCTTGCTTCGGTAACAACTCACTTGTTGACTTGACGGTGCTTTCTGTTTCTTTTCTTTGAGTATTGTGCCACAAGTATAAGTCTAATTTATTCTTGGGACAGCTTAATGCGCTTCAGTACCGAAGGATGGACTTTGAAGAATTTTGTGCAGCTGCGTTGAGTGTTCATCAGCTGGAGGCTCTTGATCGCTGGGAACAACATGCTCGTTGTGCATATGAATACTTCGACAAGGATGGAAACCGACCTATCATGATTGAAGAACTTGCTTCGGTAAGTTGGGATCTGTATCTATATCCGAGACAATAATATTTCCCCTACTCTGAAATTTAGATGTCAATTTTGTTGTATCAACTTGGAAATAATTTCTGCATAAATATGACTTCATTTTGACTGTGTACTTTTGGGACAATTTCAGGAACTTGGGCTTAGTCCTTCAGTCCCAGTCCACGCAGTGCTTCATGACTGGATAAGGCATACTGACGGAAAGCTGAGCTTCCTCGGCTTTGTGAAACTGCTACATGGTGTATCATCTCGGACCCTAGCAAAGTTGCAGTAGATACTTGAAATTGAAAAGACAACTAAATGATTTATGAAATGTGCCATCTTATGGAGTCGCGCTTCCTACAAAAAGCAGTTTGGGAATTTTGCCTGGAGCTTTGCTAGGTCTGTCTTATGATGAATGTCTTCTGAACTAGAGAGAATGTGTAACATATATACTGCAATAGCAACAGGCTCCAGCATTAAATCCCCACTACAGAAGGTGTGGGTCAATGCCATCAGGTTTTGTGGCAAACATTTAGTGAAAATGTATACAATCCTTGAACCTCCATCAATGAATCATTCAATGGCATTTACTGGTGTTAAAGTTTTAGCATGTGCAATTGGGAAACTTGACATTTTTTAAAGCTAGTTGATTTTCTAATACATAGAAATTTTACGATACTTTGCTACTGGGAAGTGGGAACCTTGTCTCCTTTCCTAATATATTTCAAGAGCTAGACATAGACAGTCTTCATCTTCACAAATTCTCAATGTCACAGGTCGAAAGGGAAAGTGAAGGATACTGATGGAGTTTACTTGGCTACACAAGCCAAGCTAACCTGAAAAACAGGCTACATTTTGTTAAATGAAGGATGCTATACTGTGAACATAAGAAAGCTCACAAAAGATACTGATATTAGAAGAGTAAGAATGGCAACATCTTTCTCTAATGTTGCCTTTGTTGATAATCCTTTGGGCAACCATGCAATATATGTCCTGGTAAAGTGATAAGTTGTATGAGCGATTCATTCGTTACTTGAAATAAAATTGCCGAATCCTTCAGAAAAGTAGGCCTCGACTTGTTGCTTTGGCAAGTACATTCGTTATAACTGCTGGGCAAGCCGTTGCATGATTTAAGATCATAACAGGAAAAGGAGAGAAATGGATACTCAGATTCCGAAAATATACAAGTTGATACACAATGTGAATTATGTAAGAAACCATTATTCAATGGAAGGCATGTACAACTTCAAAGAAGATTTCCAAGATCCATGCCACCATACAGGATCAAAAGAAGAGTAGAGTGAGTGATTTATGCATTGAATGTACCATGCAGCAATACATTTACAACCCTATTTGGTAGTGTACAAACATATGATTCAGTGTTCCAATGTAAGTGCTAGTATGTGGTCATGTGAGCAGTGTTTTGTAATGTAGTTTCAGACTGAGCTCATCAAGGGGGTCTCAGGAAGTTTGGATGTATGCAACCTCCCTCCACAACGATGTCTTCATGAATAATATTTCAATGATCGAACAACGCTTAAATGCCAAACTGCTCAACCCGACAATCTGATGTCATCTGATTCGTGGAAAAATACTGCCACAATTTGTACCATTATGTTTGCATTCTGGATTCATTGCCTCCCATGCTAAGATGCAACACAAGTCACCGGTCAGAGTCAGAGCTGATTGCCAAAACCGCTGTTTACCTTCATTTTGTCAGTGTGATCGACAGGCAGTCTGGATTTTAGGGATGATGAGAGGCAATCAGGCGCGATCACTCTCTCTATTCAGGGCTGCTCCCGTCCCGTTAGTAGTTACAAAATTCTGAATGAGATATTCCTTGGTAGCAACAGCTCTGCACATCACAGGCATAACGGATTTGAATTAGGTACGGAAATAAAGCAAGCTGGAATTGACCCCAAACTTGAACTGATCTTATAGTCCAAACATAATCAATTCCAACTTTGTTTGACTATATTTGGTTGGTGCTCCTTGCACACAGTAACCAAGATCCAAGCTTAAAAAACTACCTAGCATAAGAACTGTAACCAAATTGCTCACAAATCCATTTAAAATTTATCCCAACTCCCAAGTTAATCTTGCCAAAACAACCCTTTAAGTCTGGCTACCAAGAATTTCAAAGCTGAAATCTACTATGAAAAAATGACAAAATTTCATTAGCTTAACTCTATGAACTGGAAGTCACAGAGGATCTTTCTTCTAATCTATATTTACTTGTCGTTCAGACGAAGAAAAGACATACCTGCAAGCTAGCATTATGCATTGCATGTCTATAACACCAACTGGTCGTCCCAAATGACCTTTTGAATGTTCTGAAACAACTGGCAGCTGACTTAATCCATTCCTAACCATAGTCATTTCAGCTGAGAGAAGATCCATGCCGGGAGTTACTGTCCTCTGCACTTTGCACTTTTCAACATCAAACAAACATACTTCTGCCACTTGAAGCTCCTGTGACATGGATAAATCAACCATAAGTAACTATGATAAATCAGATAAAGTAGCTCGTATAGCAGAGACCAACATCTTCCAAGAAAGACAAAGTCAGCAAGAGTAGAAAAAGAAAGTGACGGAATAAGAAAGGGTGAAAATCCTGCAAACAGCTACATCCTAACATTCTAGAGGGGAGTGGCCGATTAAGGGCTCACAAACCAATAAAAAGAAAGAATGAAAACTCTTATACCATATCATTAGCAGGAACACATACACATTTGACATTTGTCTGAAATCTAGCGTGAGAAAAGACATTTCTTAGAGAAAGTGAGTGATGAAAGCAACTATACCTCAGGTATTCTTCTGCTTGCTTGTGCAGATTTGCAGAACCTTTGAATATCCTCCAGTGTTAATATGCCAATCAGAAGGTTATCATTATCAAGAATAAGAGCATAGGACTGCTTCTCAGCAAGCATGAGGCTCACAGCTTCCACCACCAGTGTACTCCTGAAGACAGTAGCAAATCTTGTCCTCATAGCCTGTGAAACAAGAATTTTCCTCTGAAGCTCCTCAGTCTCAATTTCGGTGTCTGAATCATCAAAACAACGGGAGCTTTCGAGTTCACAAATATCATCTGTCCTTGATGCTTCTGTAATGTAAGAGTAGCTAGAAGGTGAACCAGAGTTGCTAGTGGATGCAACTTCTTTTTGTGTCTCAGAAGTATTTTCATTAGCTTTATTTGAACCGTCCGGTTCCCTTCTCTTTACCCTCGGGGATGTGATCCAAGAGGACGTTCCCACAGCTGCCAAAAGAGGTATGACTATTCGGTAGTCCTGAGTTAGCTCAAAAAGAAGCAGAACCGATGTGAGAGGTACTTGACATACCCCTGCAAGTGTAGCAGCCATACCAACCTGTAAAAGAAGATAGCAAGAAGAGAATCATCGCATGGTAGCAAATGTGCCAGTACATCAGCATTACTGGGTGGAACTACGTGCACCCAGTCTGATTGGGACCAAAATCTTCACTATAAAATAATAAAGAAAAAATGAGCATAAAATCCCAATTTCATGTGCAACTCTGGAAGCGTGATTGTTTGTTGTGGTCTATGGTTCAAGTACAAGATCAAAAACTTCCATTTACAAGATTCTGCCCCCATCTTCTCGTGCTTCTCAGTTATGTATAAAACAAGAATACAGGGGGTGCAAAGTGGGAAAATCATAATTAAAATGCATCTTAGTGACTACCTTTTGTTGGATGTTGCTTTATTTTATTTTAGCCATATCATTTTAGTCAATAATTTAGTAGCAGTTAACGATGAAGATGGTCCCTCCCAAAATCTATCTTCAATGATTTCGAAGCTCAAGAAGCTACTACTTTTTTTTTTGGGGGGGGGGGGGGCTGTTCTAGCAACCTTATGATTGGACTGGCAGGAAGATTGTTCCCATCAAACCGTAAATCAAAGACCAGTGCCGATTATTCCATAAACTAAAAAAAAACGGAGCACAGTTAACTCAGTGAGGCATTTCACTTGTATGCACTACAGCAGAAGTTGAAAAATGTTGCACGAAAGTTACTCTTTCTGTCTAGATATAGGAGGTGAAATACACATGGAGAGAGAAGAACTATACTTACCAGGGCATATGCCTGTGGCGAGGCCACTTCAAACCAAGGGATATGGAAAACTGGATGTGCTTGAGAAACTGCTAAAGCAATAAGTTTCCCATACGCCATTCCTGTACCAGCACCAATAAAGAGTGATGGAGCATAATAACCCCCAACTAATCCAGAGGCCCGGCAATAGGACGTAGTAAGTATTTTAACACCCACTATTTGAATCAAAAGGTCAGCTGAAAGGCCTTTCACAAAGGGTCTAGATTCCAGCAAAAGATCAACGTTCTGAAACCCCCAGTAAAGAATTTCTGGATAAGCCAAAGCTGCCAACCCCACAGCTAAACTACCAGTAACTGGAAAGACAGCTTTTGGTATCGAAGAAGCTTTCTGAATTTCTTCAACCGTCCGGATCATGAATGTTGTACACCTAGTCAAGGCCAAAGAAACCAAGCCGCACAGAATCCCCAGCAAAAGATACAGTGGCAGCTCTGAAAATTCCAAAAAATTGATCTAATTAAAATTCTAATCCATAACCCCCAAGTTATGATTTCCTGGAAAGCATAGTGGAAACTCTCAACATGGATTACTTATATTAGTTACATATAACGATATTCAAAGTAACAGAACGTCATAAGTGAAAGGATAACCAGAATATAGAGGCATTTTTTGCAACGGCACAGGTTCATAGTTTACAATCCCAACATGGAAGCGGAACCTGAACTCACCACTTACAGAACGGAAGTCATATACTGGGACCTTGAATGCTGGTTCAGCACCAAGACCAACCTCAGACACCACAGAAGCTATTACAGCACTGAGTATGACCATTGAAGTTGTAGATGTAAGTGATACAGCTGAATCAGCTGATGGCCACAATACAGACTCTACAGCGAAGAAGCAACCAGCAACGGTGGCATTGAATCCTGTGAAACAAAATTACGGGATGTTTGAGCTTTACATTCAGATATTTGGGTACAAACACTAAACATATATGTTTGACCGGTCATGCACAAGTTTAAAATTAATTATGTCTTCACTCTTGAAAAAAACGAAATAAAAGATCAAGGAAGCATATTTAAAAGAATGTGATACTTTCGGTGAGTGCATTACTATAATAGAAGAATTCCAACCAGAAGCAAGCCCAGCAGCAGATCCAGCAGCAACAAGAGGGACCTTTCTTTTGGTAGCACCAAATAAGGCACCAACACCTTTGGCAATGGAAGAACCGATCTCAACACTTGGACCTTCTGGTCCCAATGAGTTTCCAGTCCCAAGGGTGATAGATGCAGCCACTGTCTTCAAGAATGGCTGCATAATGCCCTTTATGCGGTGTACAAACTCTCCCTGGGAAGGATCATCAAAAGCATCTCGGAGAACATTCAAAATGCTCACAACCAAACCTCCACTAACCGGTACAAAGATAATTCTCTGCCAAGTTTTTTCGATAGGCGCTCCTCTTAACCATGATGCTCCGCGATCCACAACCCCATCCCATGAGAATTCACGTAACTCATGGACCTATATGATAACATTATAGCATGAGATTCCTTATAGTCGCCATAAACAATAACACAAACACATTCTTCCCTACTCCATTCCAAAAGCAAAGGCACAGATGAAACAAATTAGCACCCGAGTTGAAACTTCCGCCACCATCCCAAAGTCAAAGGCAAAGATGCAATGATCGAACATTCGAACACCATCCCTACTCCCCCATCACAAAAGCAAACGCAAAGATGCCATAAACAATCAGAAAAGCTCGAAAGCATTTCATTAGCATGAATAAGATACTGTTGAGATTTGGAGTCTAATGGAGTCAAAGCTCAAAATAATCAATCTCGTAGCAAGATAAGTGATCAAACATGTGAAGCAAGCACAGCACGGACAGGTACAGACCTGACATGGATCGTGCACGGATCCAAAGAGCAAGGAAAAGTAGGCAGCAGGCAACACGGATCGTGTCAAAAGGGACACGGACCATGTCACCTTTGTCATGGACCATCAACCATGTCAGCGAGGGGGTTCCAATTCGATGTGAGGCGGTTCATTTTGCAAAGAGGGTTGTTCAAGTTCTTGACCTTTGGTAATTGAGTTGTTAACTTGTTATGTTACCTTTTGGAGTGCTAAAAGTTAATGTATCTAGTATATAGTGAAGCTAGGAGCCTAGGATCAACTTGTTTTTTATCCCAAGTATCTATATTGAAAGTATTCATATTGCAAACACAAAAGTTGTAATCCTCAAGTGATACTGCATTGGATTTTTTCCTATGTTTATTCCGTTTCGCACAATCCTTGTGTTCAATCTTTCTAGTCTTTGCCTTAAAATTCTAAGTTTGTTTTGCGAGTGAGCTCTTGATCGATCATAATTTGTTTCATACAACCTCATCTGCCATGAAATTCATTCACCCCTAATCAGATTCGCAACCCGACTTAAAACGCAAATTCCATCATGTATACAAACTATCAACGTAAATCACGAAACTTTCGACAACAGCAGCAAAGCGTACCACAAAAAAGAGTAGAACTAAGGCGATCCCCCTTTACCTCCCAAAGACGAATGAATCAAGGACTCACCACATAATTGAAAAGCACGACGCCAAATCCAGTGAGAACACCAACGAAACAGGCAGAAATAATGGCGGAATTAGCTTCAGGAACGTCTCTAAACCCCGCAAGAAACCCTAGTCCTCCTCCGTCAGCCGCATTTTCCACCGATTCCGAGTCGCGAGTTTCCGGGATAGACGCCGGAGCTTTGATCGGCGCACTGTGGTTGCTCCGGCGACGATGAAATCCGCAATTCAAGCTCCTGCCGGTGAACGCCGAGCAGAAGGCAGTGGTGAGGTTCAAGGAAGGAGGGAGGAGAGAGATTTTGGAAGCGGAGAGAGAAAAGAGAGAGTGAGAGTAAGGGCGGTGGAAGGCGACGTTGCGGTGGAGAGAGAAAGAGTAGTGACGTGGCGACGGCAGCACCACCATGATCGCGCTGAGGACTTGTGGCTGGGGAAGCCGGGAATGTACAAGTGGGTGTCGGCTTATGAATTAAAATGTCAAGTGGATAAGGTTGCATGCCACGTACTGAACCAGGTACGCGCAAATTAGCGCAAACTGAGCTGTACGTATGCGCACATGTTTCATTTTATGTTGGACGATGTTACATCCGTCGGTAAATAAGGGCATGTTTGGAGAGAAAAATGAAATGGAATTGATATAAAATTAGATATTTAGAGGGTTGGGAATAGAATTTGATTTCAAAATAGAAAGTGTTTGGTGAGAGAAGGGAGTGGAATAAGGCAAGGGTTCTAATTCCATCCTTTTGATACCCCTATATATGGGAGGGTTCTAATTCCACCCTTTTGAGGGGATTAGAAACCTGGGGATTTCCCAATTCCATTCCAGAAATGCTTTACCAAACACCAAGAAAAATAATTGGATACCTATCCCACCCTTATTCCATTCCATTTTTCTCTCCAAACATGCCCTAAGTTTCCATTTCAATATGACTAAATTTTGATTGTTGAATCACAATGAGTTAGTATAATATAAAATTATCACCGTGAGAAAGATATTGTATTAATAATTATAATATTGTTAAATTTTTTATTACAAATTATAATTCATTGTAATTTATGAGTAATCAATTATTAAATTTTAATTCAATTAACACATATTTAGGGATAGAAGGAATAATTAATGTAGTTTTAAGCCATGGGCGGATCCCTATTGAAGTCAAGGGTGGACACCCCAAGCTCCGAAACAATTTAAGCAACCTTTTATATTTTAGGAATTGAAGTTAAGCTCCGTTCTTTTATACGGTGCGGTACGATGTGGTAATGGTGCGGTGCGGTGAAATTTGAAAAAGTATGGTGAGTTGTGGTGAGAGTTGTGGTAGGTGGGGTAGGTGAGAAAAAAGAATATAAAAAGTAGATGAGAAAAGTGAGGCGAGAGAACTGTAAGAACATATATTGATAATGTTTGTGGTAAAATGTGGTGAAGTGTGGTAGAATATTGAGTAGTGCGGTGCGGTGTGATACCTCACCGCAACCTACCGCATAAAAGATTAGAGTCTTATTATATATTTACGTTAAGTGGACACCTTAAAAAAGACTCAAAAATATTAATAAGGTTGTCTTAATTCAATACAACAATTCAATTATCCAAAATATTATTAAGTGGACACCGTTAATTTCGTAGTCTAAACCTGCCACTAAATTTAAGGGGTAAGAACCTTTGAAACACTAACTCTTAAAAGAATTCTATTAACAACCCCAAAGTAAACTAAGACCCTTTTTTTATGCGGTGCGGTGCGGTGAGGTGAAATTTGAAAAAGTGTGGTGTGTTGTGGTAAGTTGTGGTGATAGTTGTGGTAGATGGGGTAGATGAGGGGAGAGAATGTAAAAAGTAGAGGAGAAAAGTGAGGAGAAAGAAAAATAAAAAATATTTTAATAATGATTTGTGTTAAAGTGTGGTGAAGTGTGATAGAATATTAAATAGTACGGTGTGATGTGTTATGATACCGCATAAAAGAATGGGGCCTTACTACCCTCAGGTCAAAATCATTAACAAACCCCTAATATCATTCATCTAGCTTTTCTTTAACTTTTTCTTTAACTTTTTAAAAAGTGATTGATGCTCAAAATTAGATAACCTTTTTCAAATTAAAATGACATTAAGTCGATAATCTTTAATTCATACCAAATGATGATGCACATACATATATATCATATCTCGTACACCATCAATCGATTTTCCTAAACACAAAAACCAATTAAACACAACGACAAACAGCATGCCCAAAACCATGCATTACATTACATCTTCTACACGTACATATCATCTCTCTCCATTGCCTATCTTTTATTAATTCGCAACACACCATATATAGCATCCCTCACCATACATAAAAGGTCACATTAGATACTAATCATATAGCATTAGTTAAGCAGCAGTGACATCAATCTTCATCCCAGATTGACAGTGTCCAGGAAGAGTGCAGATGAAGTAGTTGTGACCCCTTCTCAGCCTCATCCTGTCATTTCCTGTTTGGTAAACCCTGGCTCCTCTTGGAGGACTGCATGTATCATATCCTCTCTTGTCCACTGCTACAACATTGTGGAGTGTTTTTCCATATTTGAACACTGCATTTTCAACCATTTTCACTATCAACACCCATATATTTTCCAAATAATACAATATATTAGTACAATAAGTTAGATCTTGTTCTCTTTCATACAGTTTGGTGTAGTACGATACCGTTCTACACTTTACAGTGCTTTTTACAATTTCATCGTACCGTACCATTTATGCATCTTACCAACCATATAAAAGGACAAAGACTTAGAATAGCAACTTTTAAGGTTACCATTGTAATTTACAATATTAATATATATGCCATTATGTGCTTTTGTATGCATGATTTGATCCTTGAATTATGTGTCTTATTTGTAACTTTAGAATAATTTATTTGCCTTCTCTTTTGGAGTTTGTGGGTAGGTGAAGCCATATGCGTCATGTTTATTTAATTTCTTGTTCCATTTCAACCAAATCTTTAAGACAAAGACCGATCTTCACTTCCTTTCTATTATATGGAGAGGCGCCTTTCAATTCTTGTTTATTCATCTTCTAGTTGCTCAACTTCTAATTTTTTTTCTAAGAACTTTTTTTATAATAAAAGTAACATATATCAGTCAGTGTTGGTCAATATTAATCAGTACTTATAAGTGTAATCAGTATTGATATGAACATTGAACATATTAATTAGTAACAATAACATTTAATTATGTGTAAAATTAAGAATGGTGTAATTTATGACGCAATTTTACATAAAAATGTGCTCTTGTTCTAATTTTATTTTAAAAGATTCAACTTTTTCTACGAGTATTAAAGTCATATAATAATTTTGTTACATTTTACATAACCTTTTCTTAGATAATGGTATATATTTATGAAAGTTGAAAGTGAATTAAGTGATGATGAGGTTGATTGGTGTTAATTAGTGTCACTGAGAGTTGATTAATATTGACAACTATTGAAAAGTGGTGGATGTTGATGATTAGTATTTATGATAGTTGAAAAGAACCCGTCAAAAGTAACTCATCCTTTATTTATAGAAATTAAAGTAAAATATTAGTATGACTTGATTGAAATAGTAAGAATATATATATATATATATATATATATATATATATATATGAAAAAATCAGACCCATTTCACTGGGCCCTTATTTCGCAACTTGTCTGGTAAGATTTAATGAGACAGGGGAGAGAAAATCTAGACCTAGAACCTGGTTGAAAACTCTGCAAAACTCCACACAAAAAATATTTAAAGTTAGTAAAGTTTGATCCCACCATCTCCATTCCAAGTGGAAGGCCTTCTATAATATTATTTGAGCCAAGCTCACTTGGTGAGTAAGAGTGTCAACATGCATGTATTCTATTAAATGGCCATTTAAGGGGCATTTGACTATTAGCTTTTTGAATAATTTTTAATTTGGATATTATAATTTTTTTTATTAAGGTAAAAAATGTGCTTGAAATATTTGGTAAACAATTTTTCATACTAACTTTTTAGATTCAATAGACTAATTTTCAAAAAATCATTGGAGAAGCTCTTTAAACTAGCTTTTCACACACTGTTATTTTAGCAAACATTTTTCGTGTAATCAACTAACCGAAACAGCTAAAGTGAAACAGTTAATCCAGAAAATTATCATCTAACAATTAACAATTAAAAGCCAACAACTAGTTACCAAACATAACCTAAAACTTAAGCCATGATTTGCATTCCATCAAAAGTTAAAGATGATGTGACTTAAATGGTTCAAAAAAAAGAGAGGAAAGAAAAAGAGAAACTAACCAAGGACATCACCAGCCTTGAAGGACTTGCCTCTGGGCCAGCTGTTGACATTGAAAGTCCATCCACCAGCACCTCCAACTGTGTAAAAAGCAGCAAGTGCTGGTTCAGTCAGAACCAACAGGCAGAGTATGGCAATTACTCCAGCTGCCAAACACGGCCTTGCACTGCCCCTTCCCATAGCCATTATAACCGACAAAGATAGCTACTCAAGAGTGACCAAGTGAGATGGAGAGTGATGTGTAAGTTGGAGTGAGTATTAAGCCCCAAGTGAAGAGCCCTATTTATATTGATACACCGCGTTTGGGGCCCATGCAAAAATAAATTTGTATGAAAATATGGGAGTGAAGACTTTGGGATGTAAATGTTTGACTGACGACATATATATAGTAATGCCTCCGTCTAAGCCTATTTATCATTTGAGTAAATTTTGACTATTGATTATCTTTTATAATGAGTTACGATATGAAATTAATATCATTGTAATTTTTACTAATATATATTTCTAATGACAGTAATTTCATATTGTACTCATTGTAATTTGTGAGTAATTAATACAAAAAACGACTAAAGAGCCCTCATATTTTGATGTGATTATTTTAAGGGTCTTGTATTTTGATAAATAATTTTAGGGTGACATTATCTTTGTTGTAACTATTTCTGAGGGACATTCCGATCTATTTTCTGATGAAGAAAGCATTAATTGCAGTATTTATTGTTGATTAGGGTTATAAATCTTTGATCAACCCTAAATATTAAAGCCTAAAATGATAGTTGACTTCAATTTAAACAACCTTAAATACCAAAATCATTGTTTCGCGCATTTTTAGACCGGAAAATTGATCGGAACGTCCCCAACAAATAATTACCACAAAGATAATATCACCCAATAATAATTTGTCAAAATATAGGACCCTTAAAATAATATATCAAAATATATGAACCTGATAGTCCTTTTTTATCAAAATTTAATCATAAATAAATATTTTGAAATGGATATAATATTATTTTTAGTATGAGGGAGGGGGCCCTTGTGAGTAAATGATAACACACCTAACCACTCCATTAACAGTCACACCACTTGGACTTAGAAAAGGCTACTGCATCTTTTTGCCGGTTTGAAAAGTAAGGGTGTCATAGTATTCCTAGTTCACATTTATCATCAATAAAGATTAAAGAGTTTTAGGATCTACCACTGCCTTTATTTGATTAGAATAATGCATGAGTTGAAAAACTCCACAATATTGTCGGTAGGAGTGAGCGGGTCAAGCATTCCTTTATAAAATTTAATGTTGGAGAAAAAAGAAAAAAGGAGTATATAAACAATGATCGGTTGATTCGGTTCTCGTATAAATAAGGAAATATGATACAATTACTCTATCGCTCCAACTACTTTTACAAAATCAATACATTTTGGAATTGGGGTGAAAAGTTTGAACTTACCCAAATTGCCCCTATATTTATTGATGTAATAGTTGTTGGGATTGTAAAAAATGATAAATAAAAGTTATTAATTAGGGACAAAAATTGAATTACAATTGTTGGAATTATAAAAATGACAAACAAATTTGGACGAAGAAATTAGTTATTTTGACAAACATTTTGGACGGAGATAGTACAAGTTAACCTTTTTAATTTAGGTCTCATTCTTTTATGTGATGGGATTATTTGTGATTTTATACCATACCTAAATTTCAATTTTCCACACAATTTACTATAACTTTTCATTTTCTTTTTTATTAAAAGTGAAAACTTTTCAAATAAAAATTAAAACTTTCACTTTATACCAAATCACTTTTCATTATTTTCACCACAATTTTTTCACATGTATATAAAAAAATCAAAACTTCCATTGTATGTCAACCTATTTTCCATTATTTCCACTACAGTCCTCCGCATTCAACTACAACTTTTCATATTTCACCACACTGCAACAAACTGCACTGCAACCGCATTCTAAAACGGAATGGCCCTTAGCATAATATACTTGATTATCTCATCAAATTAAATCTTGAAGATCTTACCATTAGTTTTTTTTTTTTTTTTTTAATTAGACCCCTCTTAATTGCAGTAAATTGTTAAAGAAAATTATAAAAAATAAAATTGCTCATATTTCTAGAATTCCTCTACACCTCACCCTCTTCTATCTCAAAGTCTCAAAATGACATTTTAGGTTCTGAGTTACGGTAGCTCCATTCAAACTCTCCTATCTCCCATACTACCCTATCACTATTGCATGCACCGACTGGGAGTTCACGAGTAATAAAGAATAGAGAATAGAGAATAGAGACAAATTTCTGTGAGGTCATTACAATTTTTTCACCCGATGGCCTTATTTTTAGATTGGTAAATTATGTTTATTTTTATTTAATTTATTTTATTTTAAATAAAAATAAAATTAAAATTAAAATTTTAATAATAAAATATAGTTATCTCATCATTAATTTATCTGTCATAAATTTTATAATTATTTTTCCTTCATTTTTTAACCTTACTAAATCTAACTTGTTCCCTAAAAACCTAGTTAGAGTGGAATAGCAGTGGGATATTACATTGTTTTCAACTCATCCCCTTCTTTTTTTTTCTTTTTTCCTTTTTCTACAACAGATTGCCTCCAGTTCCTTTTTGTACAAAAGTTGATGCAATGATGCCATCATCTAGCCGTAATGTCAAAGATTTCAGAATTGAGAATAGTCAACTTAACATAATTTTTTAATTAAGGCTCTCTTATCTTGTGTGGCTCGTATGGTATAGAAATGATGCGGTATGACGACGAACTATGAAAAGTGTGGCTAGATGTGGAATTGTATGATAAAATTTGTGGAAAACACAATTGATGTGGTAGATGAAGAAGGAAAATATGAAAAATAGAGGCGAGAAGTGGGAAGAGAGAAAAGTGAGGAGATATCATTAAGATGTGGAATGATATAGTAAAATTTGTGAAAAATATAATTGATGTGGTAGATGAGAAAAGAGAATGTGAAAAGTAGAGGAGAAAAGTTAAGAGATCATTAACATGTGGAATGGTATAGTAAAATTTGTGAAAAGTGTAGTAATTGATGTGGTAGATGAGGTGAGATAATGTTAAAAGTAGAGAAGGAAAGTGAGAAGAGAGCAAAATGAAAAGATATATTGGTAATGATTGTGATAAAGTGTGGTAAAGTGTGGAAAAATATTGAGTGATATGATGAATTGTGGTACCGCACCGCACTGCACCACACCGTACAAAAGAACAGAACCTAAAAACACATTTAATTGTGTATTTTCTTTTTTCAAAAGTTCTGAATTTTTCACAATTTCACCCTATTGCACCATTTTTGCACCACGCAACCACACAAAAGAACTATACCTAAATAGCTAACAAGCCAATAACGTTGCCATGGAAATTAGTCCTTACCTCTCGACCATTAACCTTCTCGACAACCTAGACCTTTTTTCGGCCACCGTCCCTGGTCGCCGGACCTCCTTGGAGGTCGGTGCTCCGGTTGCCGGGCCGTGCGCCTCTATCTCCTCCCTTCCTTGGTTCTTTCGTTGCCCCTATAAACCCTAACTTTCGCATCATCTAACCTGACCTGCCGCCTTGATCGTCGTCCCGATCGTTGGGCGTCGTCGCTTCCTTGTCGCCAGGCTGCCTTGGGTCATCGTTTCTGGGTCGCCGGGGGTTTGTCGGTCCTCTGGGAGGTCTTATGTTGTTGGCCTGCGTGAGGTTGTTGGTTCTGTAGCTTTCGGGCATATTGCTAAAGTCTCAGGTTCCTTATTGCATCTTCGTTTCCCCCTCGGGTTAAGTTGTTGGGTTGGGGTTTTGTTGTTGTTTTGTGGGTTTACTACATTTTGTTTTGGCCGTGGATTTAAGCAGCAAATTTCTTGATAGGTTTAAGGTGTTGAAATCTGAACTTGAGTGTCTTGTTTCCTCAATGTCTTTGGAGAATTTGTCTTCAAAAGTTGTGTACATAGCCTCCTTGAATGGAGCTTGTGAGATTATTGTTGTATTGAAAGAGTTTGGGGAGGTTCATGGAGGGTTGTTGACTCCCTCCCCTATTCAAAATCATATGCTTAGTGGTGCTGGTGATGTTGTCAATGACTTAACCCCCAAGATTGGCTCTATTGTGTCTGATATACCTTCTAAAGATAAACGTTTGTACTCCCTTTTTATTGATAATCTGCCTATCAACATGAGAAGCTCGAGGTTCAAGAGTTTATTTAGCAAGTTGGGAGATGTTGATGCCTATATCCCCGCTAAAGTTGGAAAGAATGGTAGAAAATTTGATTTTGTGCGATATGCAAATATGGATGATGAGAATATAGCTATTAATAAGATGAACCTTACAATTGTCGATCACTGGAAACTCTTGGTTTATTGGGCTAAATTAAATAAAAAACAAGTTGTTAGACTTTTTGCTGCTGCAAAATATAGTTAGAAGTGGATCCTTAAGAAGAATAATGGTGATGCTCTTATTTAGAATGTTTTGTGCATCTCATCCCCCTTGTGAGATTAACAATGGGTTGAGGAATTTTGGAAAAGAAGACACGGTTGTTCCCAGCTCTCTTGAGACTTCCGATTGTGGCATGTCTGTGGATGCTTCTAGCAAAACCATCACGGACCCTATTAGTGTTGTTTTGGATAGCAACAAGCATGCGAGCAGATTGTCTTATAAATATGCTCTCTTGAGTGGGTCCAAAATCAATCAGGCGGCGAATAGGGATCGGGAGGTCGACTCTGACAGTGATTGTACTCATAGCAACCCGATTGAATCCTTTGATGGTGTGGCTGAGCATGACTTATTTGCAAATCTTGAAGAATCCATCCTTGAGGTTTCGAAGGACAAAGTTAGGAGTAAGAGAAAGCTAAGCATATTGATGATATCTAAGTGACAGCTTTTTAGAGATACAACTTGTAGAGCTGTTCATGGCTGAAAGGGTGGTCAGAAGGTTAGGATGAATAGGCATGCAGACATGTTGGAAAATGACAGTCTTGATAATATTGAAGCTGAGATAGATCGAAGGGTTGTGATTATTGGCAATGCTATAGGCGTGCGAGTCCTTGTTGACCCACTAAACTGAAATTATTGATCTTGCATCATATTTGCGATGTTCGGTTTCATTTGGCTGTGGTGCGACCGAATGTCTTTGCTGTGTTATTTTATTTAGCAGTTTGGTTGTAATAATTTTCTTTTAATGGTGGTTGTTTACTGTTTTGTAAATGTTAGGATTCTCAGGACGTAGTTAGCAGACAAACAATAATAAGGGCGGAAAAATAAATAAAGATTCGACACAAGGAATTAACGTGGAAAAACCCAAACCGGGAAAAAACCACGAACGATGCACTATCAGAGGATTATAACAGTGTTTCAGAGATTCCCAAACCTCCACAATATCTCACAACCTCCCTAAAGTTACAACCTGAGAACTCAACACTCACAGATGAGCCTCACACAACTCCCTCAGGGACACAGAGATTACAGGTCAATCTCTTGTGGTATAAGATGAAACACTCTCAATTGCTATACAAATAAACCTAGCACCTAGGCTCTATTTATAGTACAAGGCTGACACAATTTTAGGATTAATAGAGTCCCTACAGTAAAGGAATTACAAAAAGAAAGTGGAACAAATCAACAATCTGATTACCACTCAAACTCTTCTACCTTGCTCCCCAAGAGATAGAGACCAACCCAAAATTGGTCTCCACATTCAACCCAACAATCTCCCACTTGGAGACCAGTTGTAAACGCAGCCTTCGTCGATTATCATCAATCACCACTTCAACACCTCCTCGAATCCTTTAGTGCATCCATCTCGATCTTGTTCAGCAAAGATCAACAGAGGTCCCAGTTGACCTCCCATCAACTCCTCTTTTAGCAACATGCTCCCACTGAATCGATCACGCCCGCAACTCGACATACGCATCATCGTCACAACTTAGGGAATTTTGGATTGGGATTTTACCTCGTGTTGAACTTGTCGAATTCCATGCGAGTTAGATCGTTCCTCGGTGATCATCCGTTCCGTAGCCTCGACTGAAACCTCCTCGTTTGGTTCCTTCTCTCATCGGAGAAGCTAACACGCCTTGCGAGCATGAACCGACATGTTAGAGTTATCAATGACAGAATATAGCTTCCCCTCTTTCCTGCCATTTGCAATTATCAAAGATCCTTTCGTTACCCTCCAATGACCATCTTCAAATCTCGTCGTGAACCCCTCCTCATCCAGTTGACTCACAGATACAAGGTTCTTGGTCAGACCCGGGACATACCGAACATTCTTCAACCTCCAAGTTCCACCCTTAGAAGTTTTAATGTTCACATCACCTCTTCCTAACACCTTTAGGTTGTGACCGTTTGCAAGTCTAACCCTGCCAAACCTCCCATTCACAAAATTACTAAAGGCCTCCCTGCTAGACGAAGAGTGAAACGAAGCACCCGAATCTATCACCCAACCCCCTTTTAACTTGTCAACACAAACAGTTAGGGCATCGCCAAAATCCTCAACAGAATATACAGAATCCTGGTCATTATGGCTGCTCTTCTTAGGCTTGGGACAATCCCTACGAAAATGACCTCTATCACCACAGTTCCAACACAACACTTGCTCCATGTTTCGATCTCTAGATTTTGATCGACCCCGACCCGAACTCCCACTATTCCTCCTACCCCTGACAGTCAAAGCATCCCCCGAAGACTCAGACACATCGTAATCTTTCCTGCGAATACTTTCATTCAGGACCAAGTCTCTAATTTCCCCAAACTTCAGTTTCTCATCCTTCTTAGTTGAAGAAGTTACAGAAGTCACGAAATTTCCCAACACTTAGGTAGGGTAGCCAATAGTATATTAGCATTCATCTCATCGTCGAACTTAAATCCCACAGAGGTTAATTTTGATAGTATCATATTCAACTCATTCATACTATCATGCATATCACCAGACTCATGCATCTTAAATTCAAACAAACGACGTAACACATATACCTTGTTCACCGCCGAAGGTTTCTCATATGTGTTTTGCAAGGCCTCGAGCAGGTCTTTTGTCGTTTTCTGATCTTTGACGTTGAAAGCCACGTTCCGAGCTAGCGTCAGCCTAACCGTGCTGAATGCCTGACCATCAAGCTCTTCCCAATCCTTATGTTCCATCTCTTTTGGCTTATCACCTATCGCAAGATGCAACCTTTGCTGGCGGAGCACATCCTCAACGCGCATCCTCCACCATGCGTAGTCTTTCCCATCGAATTCTGGAATCTTCACAATAGCGCCCGCCATTGCTTCTCAGTCTGCAGATCAACCACGCTCCAACCAAAGCTCTGATACCACTTGTTAGGATTCTCAGGACGTAGTTAGCAGACAAACAATAATAAGGGTGGAAAAATAAATAAAGATTCGACACAAGGAATTAACGTGGAAAAACCCAAACCGGGAAAAAACCACGAACGATGCACTATCAGAGGATTACAACAGTGTTTCAGAGATTCCCAGACCTCCACAATCTCTCACAACCTCCCTGAGTTACAACTGTGAACTCAACACTCATGAGCCTCACACAACTCCTCAGGACACAGAGATATTGGTCAATCTCTTGTGGTATAAGATGAAACACTCTCAATTGCTATACAAATAAACCTAGCACCTAGGCTCTATTTATAGTACTGGTGACAATTTTAGGATTAATAGAGTCCCTACAGTAAAGGAATTACAAAAAGAAAGTGGAACAAATCAACAATCTGATTCCCACTCAAACTTTTCTACCTTGCTCCCCAAGAGATAGAGACCAACCCAAAATTGGTATCCACATTCAACCCAACAGTAAACAATTTGTTATGTTTCATAAACCTTTAAACCTTTTGGCTATCAATAAGGAAAAAAAATGTTGCCATGGAAGAATTCATGCTATAGCTTAAAAATAAAAAAGGTCTGAAATGAAGGCAAGAGATGGGAAGCTAACACAAGTGGTTTAGCAATTGCACAAGGACAAACAGAGAGATGAGGAGGCAGATGTTGACGATCCACTCTCTCTCCGCCGCCGCACACGACGGCGCTTTGGCCGACAAAGCCATAGCCTACCTCCTCCGCCACCCTCTTCAGCTTCCTCATCTCGCTACCCAGTTCACCCCTGCCGCCGCCTCATACCTCCTCGAAAAATCCCAATTCGACCAAACCCTAACCCTCAAATTCCTCCGTTGGGCTCGCCCTTTCCCCTTCCTCGACCCTCGCTGCAAATGCTATTCCCTTCACATCCTCACCAACTTCAAGTTGTACAAGTCCGCTCAATCCATCGCCGTCGACCTCGCCGGAGAACTCGCCGACGATGACGTCTCCGGCCGGAGGGTGTTCGATCATCTCAAGGATTCCTATCAGATGTTTAATTCCAGTTCCGCCGTGTTTGATTTGATGGTAAAGTCGTATTCTAGTTTGAAGATGATTGACAAGGGTTTGAATACTATTAAATGGGCTAAGGATCATGGGTTTATGCCTGGTGTACTGTCATATAATTCTGTTCTGGATGCCATTATTCGTTCGAATGGTCCGGTTAGTTTGGGTCTTGAGTTGTTACGTGAGATGAGAGAGATTGGGGTGAACCCTAACGTTTTTACTTACAACATTTTGATAAGGGGGTTTTGTGGGGCAGGGGAGTTGGGTAAGGGTTTAGGGTTTTTTGATGAGATGGAGAGGAATGGGTGTTTGCCTAATGTAGTTTCTTATAATACTCTTATGGATGCTTACTTCAAAGCTGGTAGGGGTAATGATGCTATGAACTTGTTTCATACAATGAGGGTAAAGTCTATGCAACCTAATTTGATCACCTACAATGTTATAATTAACGGGTTGTGTCGCGAGGGTAGGGTGAAGGAAGCAAGTGAATTGGTTCAGCAGATGTACAATGATGGCCTTAAACCGGATGAAGTTACATTCAATACTCTCGTAAATGGGTATTGCAAGGAAGGTAATTTTCATCAAGCTCTTGTTTTGCATGGGGAGATGGTGAAAAATGGGTTGTCTCCCAATGTGGTTACTTACACATCGTTGATTAATTGCATGTGTAAGTCTGGTAATTTGAATCGCGCGATGGAATTCTTGGATCAAATGCACGTTAGAGGGCTTCATCCTAATGGAAGAACCTACACGACATTGATTGATGGCTTTTCCCAGCAAGGGTTGTTGAATGAAGCTTATCGGTTATTGAATGAGATGGTAGGCAGTGGATTTGCACCTTCTGTTGTGACGTATAATGCCCTCATTAACGGGCATTGTGTGATGAGCAAGATGGAGGAAGCCATGGGAATGATTGAGGACATGATAGAGAAAGGTTTGGCCCCAGATGTAGTGACTTATAGTACTATTATATCTGGATTTTGCAAGAACCAAGACTTGGACCGAGCATTCTGGATGAAGCATGAGATGATCAAACGTGGTATTTTGCCTGATGCTGTTACCTATTCATCCCTTATAAAGGGACTATGTGAGCAGAACAGGCTGAAAGAAGCGTGTGGTCTTTTTGAAGAGATGGTGCGTGTGGGTTTGTCACCTGATGAAGTTACCTATACAACACTTATAAATGCTTACTGCACAGAAGGGAAAATCGAGGAGGCTTTTCATCTTCATGATGAGATGGTGCGGAAGGGTCTCCTTCCTGATACAGTAACTTACAATGTGCTGATTAATGGGCTTAATAAACAAGCTCGTACAAAGGAAGCTAAGCGGCTTTTGCTGAAGTTGTTTTATGATGATTCTGTCCCAAGTGCCATCACATATGATAAACTGATAGAGAGTTGCAGTCACATTGAGTTTAAGAGTGGGGTAGCTCTTTTGAAGGGATTTTGCATGAAAGGCCTAATGAATGAGGCGGATAAAGTCTTTGAGTCAATGCTTCGAACAAATAAGAAGCCCACAGAAGCAGTATACAACATCCTTATACACGGTCATTCAAAGAGTGGGAATTTGCGAAAAGCATATAAGTTATACAAGGAAATGGTGAATTCGGGCTTCATTCCTCATACTGTTACAGTCATTGCCCTGGTCAAGGCGCTTTTCAGAAAAGAAATGAACCAGGAGCTGGGAGAAGTGTTGGAAGATGTGTTGAGAAGCTGTAAGCTTACTGATGCAGAGCTTGCCAAGGTCCTTCTTGAAGTCAACAACAAAGAAGGAAACATGGATGCAGTTTTCAACGTGCTTACTGAGATGGCCAAGGATGGTCTGCTTCCAAACAGTGGTAGGATTAGGAACGCCAGTTATGCTTGATGAGTTCATTGAACATCATTGCTTTGGTTGCGTTAGAAATCTTGATGTTTGCATCATGCAAATTGGAAGAACAATGCCAGGCAAGACTCGAGAGCGGTCCAATGCTTCTAAGTCCAAACGTGTAACAATAATGCGAAATGTGGATCTATCTGATCAGGGCCTGCAGAGCTGCATTTGTAGGCAGGTCGCTGCTGCAGGAAAAGATGTCACTTCTCAGGAGAGCCACTGAAAAACTTGTGGAAGATGTTGGCCAATTGTTGACTGAGATCTGAAATCCTGCACGAAACCCCGGTAGTCCAATGTTAATGCTCTTGTAATTGGATGAGGATTGACTATGCCTACGAGCCCTTTGGAACTATTGTGT
The DNA here is from genome assembly GCA_029582165.1 of Portulaca oleracea. Lineage (NCBI taxonomy): Eukaryota > Viridiplantae > Streptophyta > Magnoliopsida > Caryophyllales > Portulacaceae > Portulaca > Portulaca oleracea. The sequence goes on from CM055876.1 coordinate 39,110,572, forward strand.
ATGCATGAAACTAGGTGGGCTGTAATGTGTGGCATGTGAGGGGAATATTGTGTATGTTGATGCCTTCATTGAAGCTTTTGAAGTTGACAGACACCTCCTTCCTGGATACCGCTTCAGTTATGTTGCAAGACATCCTTACAAGCATACACACTTCTGCAGAACACAAAGTTAGATGAAAGAGAAAGTAAGTAAATTACGATTGCTTTACGTTGTATTACTTGGAGTTACTTTTGATTACTATATAATTTGTCGTTTTAATCTTTAATCTAGTACTAGTATCAGTGAAAATTTAGTTGCAAGTTTCTTTATTTTGTATCTCTGAATCAACTCATAGTTGTACTATAAAATATCAAAAATCTAGGAATCGGGTGTCAAGAACTTGATGTTTCTCTGCTTTAGATTACTGTGGAACTGATGTTCGTGTACCAGGTCTATTTTAATTTTTAAAAGGTATTCATGAAGGTTGGCTCTGTCAACTTCTTCATGTACTCAAATGATCAAATCTATTGAGATGAATGAATTACTTTGGTCATCTTCTCTTCTCTTCCTATTATGACAAAACTAGATTTGCAACTTGTGGGAGCCTCAACCTATTATTGAGGGGATAAACTATGGTTGAGGGGATGGGAATGTCTTAATAGGAAGAATACAACACTTTCATGCCATAAAATTCTTTGGTGTTGGACATGATACACTCCGCCTCCTGAAGGTGACTGCTTAGTTCCCTTTTCTCAACAGGTCATTTTAGGCGGAACAATGGCTCTTGATGTTCTTGCTATGACATGAAACCCTAAGTTATACGTTTACGACCATATTGAATCCCTTCTATGGCAGAGGCTGAGTTAGGTATATGGCCGTTTCGCATGAACTGTTTGTTTGATTTGATCAACTTGGTAATGCAACTTAAAGCCTCATCATTTGCTTTTATATCATTGAGAGGTCATATATGGTTGTGAATCAACCTGTTAGCAGCCTATTTAACGCAGCTTAAGTTATTTCATTTTATTTTGCCAGGCAATTTTCCTCCAAGCTATCAATGGCTCAACGCCATGGCCATTATCAGTGATGAACCAGCTGCTACTTCGATGATGGTCTAGAACTTGCTCATGTTCAGCTGAATGGACCCTTGAAATACTTGTCCCGTGACTTTGGAACACTGGCTTGCGGGTCAATTCTCAATAGTGTTAACTGTTGAACTATTCAAACTCTTGAACATAATCTATATGTTGATAGTTCCCCCCCCCCCCCCGGGTGGTATTTTATGCCCTCATCAACACTGTATGCCTCGTGTTGAACACCCCAGTATCTTGGTAAAATTTTCATGGATCATATGTACTATAGCAAAAGAACACCATAAATACAAAGATTTTCTTTCTTGTATAAGTGTATAACCCAACCATTGTTCCCTGTCTAATGGTAACTCATGAACAAACTCAGATGCTTAGCTTGGAGAATGCAAACGACCAGTTTTCCAAGTCTTGTTCACCATTTAAGGATAATAGCCAAAGCTATGGATCATAACGAGGTTGAAGACAAGTTTTAAGAGTACATTCTGATTATATAGGTGTTGGCCAAAAGTTCGACTTGCACGCGCTTTAAAGTTGTACCAAGTCAAACCGACGCGATTATCATACCAACAGATCCCACACTAATAAATCACATAAACAGTGCAGCGTCGCACAAAAGGCAAATGAGCATTAAAATTAGAGGGCAACAGCAGCAAATAATGGGATCAACTTGTAATTGACAGGGGAGATTTGGCAAAAAGTTGCTAGGAAATGCCATACATTTTTAACAACTGATTGTAGACTTGTAAGTTTGGGCGGGTTAGGTCGAGTTTAGTATACGTTGTTTTCCGGGTTTTTCATATTTTAAGTTTGGGAAACCAAGCCGATTTCGGGTCGGGTCGGATTCTACCGGATTATTTTGATGCACGAGACTAAGTCTTGAAACAACTGGCTAGGGGGTTACTTTTCGATCATCTTAACCAACATCACATCTTGAGCCAATACCATAGATCAAGTATGAAACCTACAAGCTACCGCCAACCAGAGAGCAAGCAAACTCAACAATCAGCATCACTGAACTGACATGATTGATCACTATCAAGTATCAAGGAATAAAACTCATAGATTTCCCTGCCAATGGCCAGGACCACCTAAAAGTGTTGGCTATTACCCAAATAATCTCTAAGTATGAACAAACCTAGCAATTGGCAACTCACTATCAACAACATCACAAATTCAATCACAAATATAATGGCCACCCCTGCACTCTGTACAAGGCTGCAATTCGGAAAACTTGATATGTAGAGGATGAAGAATTCACTACTCTCCAACAAGCAGGAAACATCCCAAGAGTAACGTGGGAGTACCTTTCAACTCAAGAATTTTAATGCAATCCATAACTCCAAAATAAATGAGCTCATATTCCCACATCAGAATATGTTACATTTTCCTGAATCATATATATTATATTTGTTTCCTTCCTCGCAAACTACATACTATGTCAGTACACATAAGATACGAGTATCCTACTAAGAAAAATCTACACTTGAAGACACTCAATGCATCAGCTTAGCAACTGATCTTTGGTAATAACTCATTTAATCCAAGGCATGTCAAAACTAACTTCAGCTATTTGGACTAGCAAATCAGTACAATTAAACTAATACTAGCTATATCCTGAAAACAGCAAACCTCATAGCAAAGGGGAGCTCCTTACATCAATCATCTCGATGAAAGACGTTGGTGCAGATCATCGGCCAATGTCTGCCTCAAATTCTCACCATAATAATAGAAAGACCTCTCGCTCTCGAGCACCCTGGGAGGCGGTCCGCTCTCCTCGGGCTCCTTCCAAAGCGGGGGTTCAGGCTCCCGGGCGATCTGACATAGATTATGCAACACACAGCAAGCCACAATAGTCTGAGGAGCATGATGCACACCCACATTCAAATTCTGCAAAATCTTCCATCTCCCCTTGAGTAATCCAATAGCCTCCACGACAGTCGATCTTCCCTTCATCAGAGCAGCATCAAATGTGTTCTGAGCAGGCGTTCCACGCCCATTCCCTGAAAACGGTGTCAACAAGAAAGACAACAACGGAAAACACCAGTCCCCAACAAGGTAAGGCCTAATCGGGTGACCTCGAACATTGACAACCTTATCCCAAACAACATCCCCAGACATAAGCTTGTGATAAAGCACACTATCCCTAAAATGTGTGGCATCATCAACACCCCCAGGAGCCTTAACACAAACATCCCAAAACACCTTCTTATGATCAGCCACCACCTGCAGCTGAATCGCCGGATACCCATACTTACAAACATACGCAGCCGGATCACTAACATCATTCGGAACCCTTGTGAGCCTAACCGGGGTCGAATCGATAGCCCCACATAGATTAGGAAGCTTAGTAAGCTCCTCAAAGGCCTGGGTAGTTTCATGAAGTCTTCTCCTCCCAGCAGGAATCTTGATAAACTCAGGGTATAACTTGGTAGCAAGAAGACGAGTAACCATGTTAGTGATCTTGGACACAAGGTAAGTGTCAAGCTTATGACGACGAGCTAGGGTTTTCGCAGACAACCCATGACAGAGGCGAGAAAGCACCATGGCAACAGTATAATCAGGGGGCAAAGAGAGATTAGATTGAGCAATATGAGGCTTGAGTTTGTCAACAACGGTGGTGAAGACTGGGTAAGAGAGGCCATAGGAAGACCTCCAATGAGCATCACGAGAAGGCGGATCGAGGGACCAGATGAGGTCGGTGGAGAGAGCTCGGAATGCGGAGAGAGAGTGATTCGACGGTGAGGAGAGAGAATCGGAGGAGGAGGAGGACGAAGAAGAAGAAGAAGAGGATTTAGGGTTAGGTTTAGGTTTGGAGGAGGCGACGAAGGAGAGGACGGAGGCGATGGTGAAGAAGAGGAGAGGGGCGGCGGAGGAGGCGGTGAGGAGAGAGGAAGGGGAGGTGGTGGAGGACGGCAGGGAGGAGGAGGAGGCGGCGGCGGCGTCGGAGGAGAACAGGGAGGAGGTCGGATCCAGGTGGTTTTGGAGGTGGAGCAAGTTCGACAGCATTACCAGAAACGACTCGTCCATCTCCGAAGCTTTCTCTACTTCTCTATCTCTTGTTTCTCTCACAAACCAAACTGATCGGCCGGCGAGATTCTCTTCCTCCGGCGAATTCCCGGCCGCCGGCGTTCCAAACCAGGGTTTTTAGAGAGAGAAAACGGGAAACAGGAGAGGGGAGATCGGTAATCTGAGTGAGTAGTTTTATTTTCTGATGGAGAAAAGTACCGAGTAGAGGGAAGATTGTACGACGTCGTTTACTTATCTTGCCCTCTTTAAACGGCGTCGTGTGACTAGGTTGCCTTTCACTGAATGATCATTAATACGTCGTCGTACTCAAACAAGCCGCCTATTCCCGACATAAATCAACTAGAAATTGAAATTGGGAAATTTTCCGGACAAATCTCGGCATCTTCTCGGATTCGAATCTCTCAAAACGGGTCAGAGCTTACCACCTTCCGAATCGAATCGACCCGGGATCGCTTCATCTAGAGCGACAGAAAGAGAGACTGAGAATTTGTTTTAGGGTTTACGATTGCTGGGATAATTTTTCAATTCAGCAATCAAATTGCAAGCTCTCGAAATTAGTTCCAGGCTTAATTTATCGGATTTGCTGCTATATTCAGCTAGCAGTAGCCATGACAGAGGTAAGGCCTTGATTTGTTCCAGATTTTCATTCAAGTTCTTGCTTGGATTGATCGATTGATACTTCCAGTTGTTTTACCTAATTTTGTCATAATTGATTTTATTAGCATAGTTATGGTGTTTGCGAGCAATTCAGCTATTCTTTTCGATTAAAAGTTATGAATTCTCTGTGTTTGTTGTGTTGACAGTGTATAGGCGAGTCATTAATTTGCTCGATTTTGCTACTTCTGAGTCTTGATTGAATTGATTAGGACTGTTATGATATTCGGAGTTCATTAGAACTTGGCAGCTAATAGTTGTGAATTTTGTTTATTGGCAGTATTGGGTGAGCCAAGGGAACAAATGGTGTGATTTTTGCAAGATATTCATATCAAACAATCCGGCTACTATTCGGAATCATGAAGTGGGGCAGCGGCATAAAGACAATGTGGCTAAGCGCCTCACTGATATGCGCAAAGAGAAGGCTGCTAAGGATAAGGAAGAAAAGGAGGCCGCCCGTGCCTTGGAACAAATCGAAGCAGTATGTGCCTGTTTTTTTTATTTGCTTTGCACCATAGTTACTAGGAACGCTTCCCAGGTCATTAGTCCCGGAACACGGGTCGCTAATTTTTACACAAATTTAGTCTAGTTTTGACTTCGGAATGCTTGTTCCCGGAACGCGGGTCGCAAGCATATGTAGCGTTCTTGGTAACTATGCTTTGCACCTTTTCCAATCAAAATGCATGTTTTATAGGGAAATTGAGCAACTTCTTTTGTTTGCCCCATACTCTAGATATATTAAAGATGGGGAAGAGAATAACAAGTGAAAAGAGGAGCAAGGAAAAGCCTTTGATCCATTACTTTACCTCTAATCACTTATGTTGTGCAATTCTGTGAATGCATATTAATGATCAAGATGGCCAAAACATACCATGTGTAATAATAGGCAAACAGTAATGCAGAAAAGGATTTATAGCAGTATTAAAGCAATGGTAATTAGAGAAAATTGCTGTTGGATACTTGGATGCCTAAGACTGTGATGGGTAAACCTAGAGGATCCAGAAGCACATATGCTCGACATGAAGGAGATGATGGGGACAGTAAGGCCACAACAAAAGCACACATGCCAGACATTAGGACCTCATTTGAGGAAGTAAACATTGCAAACTAAATGTAGACATGTTTGAGATTCCTGCAAACTGATCTGTGAAGTGAATTTACTTCTTTATTAATGAAAACCGGCCCTCATTTTCAGATCACATTGATGATCCAGAGAACCCCCACACCCAAACCCCAGCCCTAACATGTCCCTTCTTTTTAGTGCAGGGAGGAGGGTGGAACAAACACTGAAGAATTTAGAATATGTTCCTCTAATGTAAAATTGAGTATATATTGCAATAGTCTTGTATATTGGGCTTTTAGCTGTGCTGAGATCGACCTAAGTGATATTCACACTTGTCTTTCAAGCTGTTCCCTTCCTTGTTATTGGTATATGAGCATATCCATTTATAGATGTATAAACTCGTAGAATCTGACGTCCCTATTGCTTTTCATGGTCTTGCAGAAAGCTATTCGCAGTTATCAAAAAGACATAGCTACTCAGAGTAAGAAATCCTCGGCTCCAGCGGATAATGAAACCGGTGATACAGGTAATGCTTAGTGAAAGAGGCAACTACTGATCTTGACTTCATTTGTTATCAATCTCCTTCACTTAAGGCTTTAGTCTCATTACAATATATTATCTGTTCACATGTCAGACTATATGCCATGTTCTTTAAGGAGGCCTCATGGTTAGCTTCTGGAAAGGCTGAGGGTAGTGGCATTGGAACTTGTTCTTTCATCACATTACCCAACAGCATTCGTCAAGGGAGTCATGGCCCTTTATGTTGGGATGTTTTCATGTTTGGCTTGGAACCTTCACCTTTGGCGTGATACAAACAGATTTGATGTGTATAGTATATGCTTGCATGCGCTTTTTCTCTGATTGATCGGTCAATAGTTTCCTTGTTTTGGAGGGATGGAGGACTGGACAGGCCATAAGATCAAAATGGCATTTTACAGCCAGTTGGTACCTTGTTTCATCATAACAAACATGTAGTATCTAAGAGAAGTATTATGGGAAGGATTTTAACCAATTACTCTTGTTCTCAAAAGTTGCTTGACAACTGCATCTATATGCATCCCATAGGTTCCGACTGTTGCTATGCAACAGTTTTGGTTAATTATCTTCTCTTAGCTTCACTTGTTTCCTTTCAGGTTTTAGTCTCATAACTTCGAAAACGAGTGATTGCTTGATTAATTTTAAATTCATTCTGTATTTTGTGTCATTTCTAATGATGATCTTGATGGTGACAGCTTGGGAGTACGATAGCAGTTTGGGTTATTATTTTGATCCACATACTGGCATTCACTATGATCCTAAGTCCGGGTTCTACTATTCTGATATACTAGGTAAAGGCTGCTACGAATTGACTGTTGTACACTAGTAATCATCCATTCATTCATTTATTCATTCATTCATTCTGGTTCCCTACTTGTACGTGTATGTAATTATGATCCAGGTAAGTGGGTGACACAGGAGGAGGCATTTGCAGCTGCCCGAAACTCTGCCGATAAGCAGAAACAGCCTCTAAAAAAGCCAACAGGTTCAGATACTGAAAAGAAAGATGGTAATAAAGTGCAAGGTGGCGCTGCACCGGGGCCCGTTGTCTCCGGGTCCCTAAATCCGATGAGATCAGTTAAGGGGGCCCCATCAGCAGTTTCTGTCGGAAAGAGGAAGCGGCCGGATGAGAACCCGAAGTCGAAGCCAAAGCCAAAGGCAGTGTCTGCTGAAGAAGCGGCCGCCCTGAAAGCAAGGGAGGCCGCTAGGAAGAGAGTCGAGGAAAGGGAGAAGAGTTTGCTTGGATTGTACGGTCATTAACACTCACTCATACAACAACTTGGCATTTGGCAACAAGTATTTTTAAGTTGATGTAATGTTTCCATTTCCTTCACCATTCTTGTAATATTTGCCAATTTCATCAATGTGTTGTCCTAGTTTGGAATATCACCTCCTTTCTTCTACTGACTGAAACTGAAAGAAGATCTGGTTGATTGTAAAGTAAAGGGAGGACTGATACATTGTGGTTTAATTTGTGAGATGGGCTTTGCTTCTCATAGTCTTTAGGTGTGTAACTCAAATTGTCTCTTGGATGAGTGATTGTTTAAGTTGTAATGGTAGGAGTTCTAATGTGACCTGCAATAACAAAGCTCGTTGTTTAGTTGATTTTTCAAATTGGACAATTTCAAACAAAAGCTTATTAAAGTTGAAATGGAAAATATTTTTAGTTTTTACCCCATAAGAACTGTGTTCCTAAACACCAAAAGTTATTATGTGAGAAAATACACATAACTTCAAAAAATCAATATATATTAGATGCACTCGGAGCAAGTGACGTACTTGAATTCATAAAAGGCAAATATAGTATAATACTGTATATAAATATTATATTATAATATTGACGTACTTGAATTCGTAGTATTAAAGAAATAAAAAATATTTCATGATGCATTTTACTCTCGTCCATTATAATTTAAATTTTAAAAAAAATATATATTTTAACTATATAGATTATGAACATATTTGTACATGACTGATCATATTAACTATCATTAGATTAATATATTCTCTTTATTAATATTTAATAGTTTGACCTCTCTTAATATAAAAGGCTAACTTCACCTTTGTTTATAATGGTCTATATTATGAGATTATTATCATTAGATTTATAGATGTAAATACTGTCATGAAGTATTATATATATTACAATAGCTATATGTTTCACCTTGGAGTATCTACCTAGATCCACTGAGATATTAAATCAAAAAAAAAAAGTTCATCATTATTTATTAAAAGATTCATCATTAATTTATCAATATTAACGCAAAATTCATCAATGATTTTTAAATTTATCAATTTTTTTATACTAATTCATCATGTACAAATTTGATCTACTTTAACACATGGAGAGTACCTAAATAGTTCAACCATGTTGTACGCTATAATATGTGACCTAAGATGCCTTTTTCTTAGTTCACTCTAAATAATGGTAATTTACTTTTAATTTTACGATGTTATAGAGAAAATAAATAGGGTGATGATATGTGTCTTGCTTCAAGACGCTTTTTAACTATCTTATCCTTCCCTAAATTAGTATTTCTAATGATTTTGTTACATCAACTTTTTAGTAGTAACTAGTAAGTACTAATTATCAATTATGAAAAATTTGGTTACGTTGGTTATGTCAATAAGATGAAATTATACCTTAATCGAATCAATCTTATTCGTTAGGGTTATCTTAGGCGTTTTTTGAAAATATAAAAAATAATTTATAAAATATAACTTTATGCAATTTATATGTAACATTATAGTTATAGAATTAATCACATAATTTTATTTCAAAAGTAAATTTAGTACTCCATCTATTGTAATTTATTTTAAATTTTAATCTTTTTATTATGTTCACTATTCTATTTTAATTATCATTTTCTGTTAATATATTTTGTTTAAAAAAATATATATGTTAGGTAAAGCTGACAAAACTTTGTCCGATCCGGATTACCCGAATTGTCCAACTTGAAAAAATCGGGTCTAAACATAGATTTTTCGTCCGAATTTTGATATTGATCGAATATTCGGACATAAAATTTCTTTTTTTCTATTGTCCGAACCCGATTTTAGCTTCATCCGGATTGTCCGACACGAAACATAACCGGGTCTGGACATAAATTTTTCGTCCAAATTTTAACATAATTCAAATTTGTCCGACCCGAATTTTTGCTAGCGCTAAATTGTTAGGGAAGGGTTGTACGTAGACATGGGGTAGTGTTAAAGAAATAAAAGATATGTCGTGATAAAATTTTAAAGTGGGATATTTTTTTCTAGATGGAAATATTGAAACATCGGAGAATCAGTTAGAATCGTATTTGAATTGATTCAAACAGAAGGAGAAGAATTAAAACCCTGTTTAAATTACTGAAGACGTTAATTAAGCCCTCGTAAAACAAGGGTGATCACCATAACCACTTTTCCCCACTTCTCCTAAACCTACGGTGTCTCTCTTTCTCTCTCTTTCTCTCCTTCTTCCTTCTTCCTTCTTGTCTCTCTCTCTCTCTCTCTCTCTCTCTCAATTATCATCATGACAAACAAGAGAAACCGCAGCAGCACCCCTGACAAAGACGAACACTACTCTACCTTCAACAACGACGACGACTTCCCTCACCAACAACCTCCATCATTCATTCGTCGGTTTTTTCATCCTCTCCCAGAAGACCTACATTATTCCCTTCCATTCCATGCAGATTCCGTTCCGTTTCATGCAGATAATCAAGATCACCTCCACATCGATCTGGAACTCTCTCTTTCCATATCTCCTCCACCGCCGCCCTCCGCCGCCGCCGCCACTACGCCGTCGCTGTCGCCGGCTGTGTCTCAGACCTACCCGCTGGAGCTTTCACCCTCCCACCCCATCCACGTGCCGCCATCCTCTTCTTCCTCTGGGGAGCTCATGCAAGAACCCATCCAAAACCCTAATCCAACGGTCGTCCAGATTTGGTCATCATCCAAGAGACAGCGGACCGAGACGGAGTCCAAGAGCAAGACGGTTCCGGTCCCGTTCCCGTGGGCCACGGACCGTCGGGCGAGGATCCTGCCAATGCATGAGATCCTCGCCAAGGGGATCCAAACAATTTCCGGGGAAGTCCAGTGCAAGAAATGCAACAATGTAAAAACCCTCGAATTCGATCTCAAAACCAAGTGTATTGAGCTCTTCAGGTTCATTGCTATAAACAGGGACGATATGAAGGACCGTGCACCGGAAAATAGGTGGACGAATCCAACCCTACCTACATGCAACAAATGTGGGGAAGAGAACTGCTGTAAGCCTGTGATTCCCAAGAGGAAGAGAGATATAAATTGGCTGTTTTTGCTTCTTGGGGAGTTTCTTGGGTGCTGCACTTTGGACCATTTGAAGTATTTCTGCAAGCATACCTACCAGCATCGAACTGGGGCCAAGAATCGTGTGCTGTTCCTCACGTATCTTGGGTTGTGCAAGCAGCTTGATCCTACAGGTCCCTTTGATTATCCCTAGTTTGGTCGTCATATATGTAGTGTTCTTGTTTACAAATAATTCATTAGATTAAGATTTAGAACCTTTATGTAGTAGTTTTGATGAGTTTGTGTGGAAATTTGCATATACGTACGGCTTCAGTTTATGGCATCTACAATTTCAACATTACCTTTTAAAGTTAATATTTACTTCCTCAGGCTTTTTGAATTAATTTCATTTAGCAACCGGCTAATTTAACAATTTTTCCGGGGAAAGATGTGACTTGAGATAAATTTTTTTATAAATTTCATCACAAGTCACATCTTTAATGGGAAAGGAAAGTTGGAAGGTTGTTAAATTAAATTGATTCAAAAAGTGAGGGGAGATAAATATTAACTTTAAAATGTTAAGATTGAAACTATGAATGTCATAAACCTAAGAAAGGGTATATGTTAATTTTCCTTAGTATGTTGGCTCCTGCCATAAAATAAAGTTTTCGATTGCATTCGTAGTTCAGTTCCAAATTGTCTGCATTATAGTTCTTTCATCAAAGTCCACATGTATGAAGTTTTCTTTAATAATCCTTCCCTAATTCTACGAAGGACAATGATACACATCTTGACTCAAGATGATTAATAATTATCTTGAATTGTCTATATTTCACATTTTGTCAACTTTTAATAATATTTTCTCTAATAATTATGTATATTTATTAACTACAAGAGTATAATACTTATTAGTTAGGTCAAAAAATATAAATAATAGCTAATTTTATCAATCATAATAGAAAATACACATTTTATATATAATTTTATATTTATGAAAAAATATAAATAAATAAATAAATATTTTTATATTGTTTATAGGTTATAATAATCCTCAAAGTAATGAATCGAAACATACCTTTAAAATGATTTAAATATACTTACATTTAAATGTATGAGTGATTCAGGTGAGATGCAAGAACCATCTTGCAACAAGATATTTATCATTTTGCTTCTGAGAAATGATTTTGTTGTACTGATTGAATAGTTGACTTTTGCAACTTAAACGTTAATATTTTCTCTAGCGAACGGATTCCTATTTTATAGATCCATACATATGTTCATTGAGAAACTAAAAAACTACCAATTACAATCCTTACAACCTCCACCACGCTTGTTTGGAAAAATAAATAGGAGGGGAGGAGATTAGAACCATTTACCTCCATTCCCCCATTAACCCCCTTTTCATTAATGGGGATAACGGAGGGGAGGGAAACTCATTATACATTAAAAAAAGAAAATGACTGTATTAATATAATAATTACTGTTGAGTAAAAAAAAATCAGAGAAAGGGGAAATATTCTGTTTTACTGAAGCTGGAAACTCAAAGCACTTTACCACTAGAGAACAACCTATTATATAAGTTTACAATGAACTGAATTTGCTAAAAACAAGGAACTAAAGCTACTGAACTGAAAACCCCACTTCCTAATCCTATTTTTGCTCAACTGAAAAATAGAAGACTAATTATTATGACTTGGTAAAAGATGCAGTAAACAAAAATCTCACTAACTTTCCTTTGAAGCAATTTCATCATTCCCCATTGCTTCAAAGCTTGTTACTCCCATCTGAAGCATGAAGTAACTATGCTTGACATATGGCAGCGACTTCGTCAGAACATCAGCGATCTGTTGGTTTGTGTTACAATAACTCAGAACAACTTGCTCACTTGCAACCAAACTTCGAATATAGTGAAATCGAATGTCTATGTGCTAATTGGTCATGTTGTGAAATGTTGGATTCTTGGTCATAGCAATTGTAGCTTTGTTGTCACTAAAAATCACAATAGCACCTTCTTGAACTTGGCCAAATCAACCAACGGTCTTCTTAACCAGACAGCCTGATATGTAGTTGATGTAACTGCCACATATTCAGCTTCGGATGACAACAAACGTACAATATCTTGCTTCTTTGAGCTCCATGAGATAGCGCTAGAACCAACAAAAAATACATGCCTTAATGTACTCTTTCTATCTTCCAAACATCCTGCCCAATCACTGTCAGAGAAGCCATACAGATTGAAATCGGATACTTTTGAGTATCTAATTCCAAAGTCAACAGTGCCAGCCACATATATGAGGATCCGCTTTGTTGAACCGAAATGATGGAGTGATAGGTTGTGCATAAACCTTGAGACAACACTTACTGCACACATAATGTTAGGCCTTGTATGACACAAGTATAACAACCCTCCAACAAGACTTTGAAATTGCTTCGCACTCGCCAAACTTGTTCATCTTCAACTGTGAATTTTTCAGTAACATTCATGGGAGAAAGCACTGGTTTGCAGTTTAACATATTAAACTTCTTTAACATATCACTTGTATATTTCTTTTGTGGAATGAAAATACCATTAGCACTTTGGTTAACTTCAAGTCCCAAAAGATACCGCATTAGACCCAAATCGAATATTTCAAACTTTTGCATCATGCATGACTTAAATTTATGAACAAGAGACTCACAAGACCCCTTGTAAATAATATCATCAACATAAAGGCAGACTATAAAAAAATCGGAGATGCCTTTCTTCTTTATATACAGGATCGGTTTATTTTCACTTCTTTCGAAGCCATTCTCCCTTAAATATGAGTCAATCTTGCTATACCATGCACACGAAGCTTGCTTCAGTCCATATAATTAAGGCCTTTCTCAGTCTATAGACTTTTTCTTTTTCTTCTTCAATGATGAAGCCTTCTGGTTGCACAACATAGACTTCCTTTTCCAGCTCTCCATTTAAGAATGCAGACTTGACGTCGAATTGGTAAACAGACAGCCCCAGTTGTGCCGCTACTACTAGGAAAACCCTCACTATTTCAAAGTGAGCAACTAATGAGAAGGTCTTATCAAAATCAACTCCTTGTTGTGCATATCCTTTTGTGACCAGCCGAGCTTTGTGCTTTTGAATTGATCCGTCAGTATAGTATCTGGTGCGGTACACTAATTTCAAGTCATTCACATTTTTTCCTTCCGACAAAGTTACCAACTCCCAGGTTAGATTTTTCCGAATAGCCATCTCCTCTTTCATTGCCTCATGCCATTCAGGTTTAGTTGCAGCTTCTTCATAATATACAGGATCTGACACAAGCAAAGCAAAAATAGAAGTGTCATGAGCAATGTTAGCATACTTGGGATTTGGCTTTCTAGCCCTTGTTGACCTTCTCAATAGAGTCTGGACATCTGCAGAGCTTTCCTCAATGGATGCTGACCTTTTATTGGGGGAAACTTTTGGTGATGTTTTTGGAGAACTAAATGTTGAACCAGTAGGAGAATTTGCGGGAGATGATCTTGTTGAACCTCCAGGTGAGCTTACAGGTGTATTAACTTGTGAACCCACTTATTCATCTACGACATTGGAATCAAATGTAGCATCTTCAACAAATGTATCTTGTTGTACCTGTTTTGCACACCAATTCCAAGCTGCTGTTTCATCGAAAATTACATCCCTGCTAACCAATACTTTACCATTCCTAGGATTGTACAGTTTATAGGCTTTAGATTGCCTACTGTACCCAACAAAGATGCATTTATCATATTTTTCATCGAGCTTATCACGTAGCTGTAAGTGCACCATAACATATGCCACACATCCAAAGACACACAAATGGCTCACCTTTGGTTTTCTGCCCTTCCAAGCTTCATATGGGGTCCGATTCATGACTGCCTTCGTTGGCGAAATATTAAGAAGGTACACAATTGTGGCAACCACTTCTGCCCAAAACTTCTTTGGCAGACCTGCTGTGTTCATCATACTCCAGGCCATTTCAACCACCATGTGATTTTTCCGCTCAACAACTCCATTTTCTTTAGTGTCCTGGGTGCAGTCAAGTCCCTTTGAATACCATCCTCCTCACAAAATATATTAAATTCATTTGAGGTGAATTCACCGCCTCTATCTGAGCGAAGAGCTTTTATGGAATGGCCACTTTGCTTCTACGCAAATGCCTTGAATTTCTTGAAAAAACCAAATATTTCTGATTTGTGTTTCAAGAAATAGACCCAACTCATACGACTGAAATCGTCAATAAACAGTAAAAAAAAATACTTGCTTCCTCCTAGTGACTTAGTTCTTATTGGCTCACACAAATAAATATGTAGTAACTCCCAACAACGTGTAGCTCTGCAAGCTTTGCCTACAAGGAATGAAGGTTTGCACTGCTTGCTATAGACACATCCCTCACAAAACTGAAATGAATTAATTTTAGGCAACACAACCACCATATTTTTGTTGCCTAACAATTGCAACCCTTTGATATTTAAATGACCATATCTCAAATGTCATAAATCATCTACTCCACCCTTCTAAGTAATTAAAGCACAACTTACTTCTTTCACAGACACATAAAAGGGAAACATTCTGTTTTTGGTCATTTGAACAGCAAAAAAATTTTGTCCCGACTTTTTGTCACGAATAATACAAGCACCGTCATCAAAGAAGGCATAAAACCCACACTCCAACAGTTGTCCAACACTTAAAATATTATATACAAGACAAGGAAAGGAACATATTGCACATCTCGAATAAGTTTAACATTACCATCAGATGTGTTGATAGCAACTGTACCTACGCCTTCAATTTTGATTGTTGTGCCGTTTGGAATTTTAACTTTTGATTTCACCGTCTCATCAAGCTCTTTGAACAATACCCTTGTGCCCGACATGTGATTGGAGCAACCGCTATCCACAAACCAAATGTCAATGGAAGTAGCCTCGATGGAGCCTTTAGCCATGAATAAATAATTATCCTCGGGTTGTGCCTCAATCAAATTGGCATGTTGCTGTTGATTCTTCTACTTGGTCCAACAATTAGATTTTTTGTGCCCAAATTTCTTACAGTAACGGCAATTAATATTGCTTCTTCCGCCAAAGTGGCCTCGCCCTTGTCCATGACCACGACCATGGGAGCCTCCTCTGCCTTGATTTTTCTCTACTGGACTTTCTTGCTTAGTCCCATTGAACTCCTCCTCATCTGGAAAGCCTTTTCTTCCATCTTTTCGTAGGATTGGTTGATCATGACTTCACGGGCTAAGAAGGAACCCATAAGCTCATCAAAATTATATTCTGAAAGATCCTTGGTTTCCTCTATTGCAGCAACAACGTGATCAAATTCTGGAATTAAACTCCTTGACACCTTATTGATAACAGTTTGTCGAGTTTGACTATCATATGACTAACAATGCCAGACACTTTGGAAAGGTACGCTTGCATAGTTTCCTTCACCTCCATTGCTAGGGTTTCGAATTTCCTCCTTAGAGTTTGCAACTTAACTGTAAGTACCTTTTTTTCACCCAAAAATTCATTTTTGAGTGTCTCCCATGCTTCATGAGCTCTTGTTGCTGCTGCAATTCGTGGAAAAATTTCATCATCCAGTGCTGATTGGATGAGAAACAAAGCTTTTGCATCCTTCTTTCAAGTCTCCTTCAGTTGCTGCTTCGTTTGGACTAGTGCTAGGTCTGGCTCTGTGTAGCCAGTCTTGTCCAAATCCCTAAATCCTAGGACAGAAGAAGAGGTAAGGTTGTTGGCTTCCATGGCTCTGTCTTTTTTAATTTTACCCTTTCTCTTTTGTTTTTGTTTGATGAGGATCTAACCTGTACAGGAAAAAAGAAAGATGTTGCTCGTGCTCTTCCTTTTTTTTTTTTTTAAACTGACTCTGATACCACAATTTGTTGAGTAAAAGAAAATCAGAGAAAAATGAAATATTGTTTTACCGAAGCTGGAAACTCAATGCACTTTACCACTAGAGAACAACCTATTATATAAGCTTATAATGAACTGAATTTGCTAAAAACAAGGAACTAAAGCTGCTGAACTGAAAAACCACTTCCTAATCCTATTTTTGCTCAGCTGAAAAACAGAAGACTAATTATTCTGACTCGGTAAAAGATGCAGTAAACAGAAATCTCACTAACTTTCATTTGAAACAATTTCATCAAGTACTTCATTTTTTAGAATAATAATTTTTTGAAAATTCTACCATAGTTGAATTTATTTTCAACTATGGTAGTTGAAAATTTTATACCATTCATTTATTAAAAATAAATTATATTTTTTAAAAAGATTTATATCCTCCTAAACATGGTTAATTATTATATCAAGTTACTTTGATCAACCTACATTGATTTTGAATTTTTATGGTAAAATTAATGATCTTTTCACTTTTCAACTACGATAGTTGAAAAAAAGTCAACTATGGTAGAATTTCCTTTAAAATATTCAATTTTGTAAAAAAATTGTAACTTAATATATAGATTTACTTAGTGTAACAAGTCCTATGGGGAATATATATATTAATTTTAATTTTTAATGATAAAATTAAGGGCAATTATACATTTCAACTACCATAGTTGAAAATAAATTCAACTATGGTAGAATCTCCCAATAATCTTAAGGGCCCGAAAAATAATTGTGGAGTGACAATATTTACATCAAAAATAATATCACCCCACAATTATTTTTCATAATATCGGGCCCTTAATATTATTACACCAAAATATGAGACCCTTTAATTTTTTTATTTTTTTTTAATATTTTATAGTCTTGGATAATTTGGAGCCTAATACAGTTGAACATTATCAGCGTAATTGGAGGTAAGGTGATTTATTGTCTTCTGTTTTACATTCTTATTCCAATTCTCAATCCAAACCGTATTTTAATCAACGGAAAAAAGATCTTGAACGAGATTTGAGCAACATATTATGAGAAGGAAATTAATTTTGGAACAATGCGTGGGAATTATAGTTTACAAAGACAATCTCCGGATATTTATTAGTAATCAATAATCAATCATAACAGTATTCCTTTCTTTCGATTTTGAGTTTTGACCATGATTTGTTAAATATTTTACTAGCTTCAATATTTATCTTTAAATTAACTTTCTCACAAGTATTTTATCAAAAAACTAACATATTATTCTTTTATGATAATATATATTTGTAGTTATTAATCTAATAATAATACTTTCATGTAATATAACGTAAATTTTCAAATTTTAACTAATATGTATATCTTGAAGACTGATAAAATGAGAAGAGAGTAGTACACGCCAATTCGTCCAAGATTCATATAATAGTTCCTTTTACAATAGACATTTATCTTTTTACTTTTTTTTTGTCCATTGATTTCAATTTTCTTACATGTAGATGTTTCATTCTGAAAATGAATAAATAGTAAATACATGTTTTGAGGTAAAACGTTGTTTGGATGTGTCAAATTTATGGCTAAAATGTAATTGGGTAAAAGTCTAATTTTAATAAATTTTTGTAACTTTTGTTGAATTAATTTTTTTATTTTTTTTAACTTTGGTAATTTTTGGTGAATTTTGATAAATTTAGGTAAGAAAACTACCCAACTAATTTACCCATAAATTTGATACACCCTAAAGTATCTTCTTTTTTATGAAATGGATATTTTGAATACATTGACTACGGTAGCAAGTACAAATTACATGCTAATCGGATAACCTCTATGCATTTAGGTCCTTTTTTTTGTGCGATTGGTAAGATACGGAAATAGTGCAGTGTGGTGAAATTGTGGAAAGTGCTGTGAGATGTGGAATGATATGGTGAAATTTATGGAAAGTGTAATTGATGTGGTAGATGAAGTCATGAAGAGAGAGAATGTGAAAAGTAGGTGAGAAAAGTGAAGAGAGAGAAAAGTGAGAAAATATATTGGTAATGATTGTGGTAAAGTATGGTATAGTATGAGTAAATTACTAAATTACATTTACCTACCTGAGATTTGTTGTAATAATTTTTACACACCCCACATTTGTGAAATAATTTTTGTTTTATCTCACATAAGCTTTAAGTGTTTTTTATTCTACCATAGGTTTGTCGTAATATATATATAATTACTAAACACACCATCTTTGTGAAATCATTTTTACCCTACCTCACAATAGTTGTAAGTGATTTTTACTTAACTTGTTATAGCAGTAAGTGTTACCGAAAATCTAGATATTTGATTTCCGCCTTTACTACTGAAGATCTATAATCCAAGACGACATTTGAATGTCATGAAATGTCATCCTTGCTAGGAACAAAACAAGAAGTATTTTACAATGAAATCTCAATCTCCGTCATCTATGCTCCATTAAATTTTCTCTAACCTCTCATTCCTCTCTTACTACCTTCTTCACTGCCGATTACGTGGATCAATTCTAAATCCTTTCGCGATTGTGAATCTACTCATACATAGCTAGTTTCATACACTTCATGATGTTAGTTATTCATTCCCTCAAAAAAAATGAAATTATTGACTATAAAAAAATAATAAAAGTGATAAATAAAGAATACCCCTACTCCAAGCTAAACGTTTTATTATATAAGTCATCGGTTGCGTGAAAAAATTTTGCGACCAATACGATATTGATCGCTAGCTATGTTAAGTCGTCTATCCTTGTTATGTTGTAGTGTTACAATAACACTTACAACAAACCTCAAGTATGGTAAAAATCACTTACAGTTTATGTGAGGTAAGGTAAAAATTATTTCACAAAGGTGAGATGTGTAATAATTATTACGTCAAACTTCAGGTATGATATAAAATACTTAGAGCAATTGTGAGGTAAAGTAGAAATTATTTAACAAATGTGAGGTGTGAAAATTATTACAGCAAATCTCAGGTGGGGTAAATGTTATTTACTCAGTATAGTAGGGTAAAATGTTGAAGAATATTACTCCCTCTGTTTCATATTAATTGTCATAATTTTGATTTTACAGTCTCCAATATCACCTTTGATTGATAATTGCTTGCATAATATTTGATTAACAATTGCAATATTATACTTTTATTATGTTAGTATTTTTCGTTACGAGTTTAATGATAGTAATTTTATATAGCAGCTCATTGTATATATATTGAGAAATTAATGGTCAAAATTTTTGAAGTTTGACTACACATTTTCAACAGACGACAATTAATATAGAACGGGGTAATTAAGTTGTACGGTGAGTTGTGTTACCGTACCGTACTGCACCGCACAAATGAACATGACCTTATTCATATTTTAGCTGTTTTTTTTGTGAATTTTATAAATTATACATAAAAACATAATTATATTTTTAAATATACTTACATTTAATTTTATAGTGATTTAGGCGAGATTTAAGATGGTTAAGGACCATCTTGTAGCAAAATATTTATCATTTTGCTTAGATTTTATAACAAGACTTGTATCATTTTCATTCTTGAAATATTAGACTCGATAGTTGATACTCTTTTCCTTTTGACGTCCCTAAGCTCCATTGCTGCCATTGGCGTTACTGGACAACTGGCTCACTTTAACAAACCCAAGAGGCTAGTAACTACCTCTCCCTCGCAGGTGACCTTCAATTTCTCACTGAAATTTCAAAATGTCACACAGTCACTGTTTGTTTTCTGACCCGCGGGTTAAATTATCAATTTATCTTTTGCCGGAAAAAACCTCACAGCACTGAGCTTGCATTCCCTCCATTTTACATCCTGCGCTTATAAATACGCCCATTTCATCAGCTCCTTCATTCACAATCTTCCATTTCATTTCTCACTCCTCACTTTCTCTCTCCCTAACAAACTTCAAAGCTCTCATCCATGGCGTCCCTCTTTCAATGCGTCCTTTTCCTCTCCATTTTCATGGCCACAATCCGTTCAGTTTCCGCCATTGACGACCGCTTCTCAACCTCCGTTTTCTCCTCACCGCCACCAGCTTCATCGTCCACCACCACCTTCACCGCCGCGTCTACAACCGCAGCTCCGCCTCCATTCAACTTTCTCCAGGACGATGATCTGAAGCAGCCTCCGTTTTCTCCGTTCTTATCCGTCACTCCGATCCTCACTGAGCTCGGTTATCACCACTTCGCCATGGGAGCTCACTCAATTTCTCTCGCCTCCACCGTCATTCCATGGATCGGTCCGGTGACGATCTTCGCTCCGGCGGATTCCTCCATCAGAACTTGTCCGTCGTGTTCAATCACGCTCCTACTTCAGGAGCACACTGTTCCAGGCCTCTATCCTCTCGATTACCTCCAGAAACTGGCGTTTGGCACAAAAATCGAGACGGTTCTCGCCGGAAAATGCTTGACGGTGACTTCGACGGCGAATTCGTCCAAGATCTTCATCGGAGGCGCCGAAATCACTCACCCTGACCTCTTCAACAATGGTCACGTCATCATCCATGGCCTCCAAGGCTACGTCTCTCACCTCTCACCTTACTCCTGCTCAATCGACAGGATGACGTCGCTTGCGATTCCGATGCAGTCGCCGGCGTCGTCGCTGACGCGGCTGATGCTCGCCGACGCCATGATTCGCCTCCGTACAAACGGTTACAGCATACTTGCCCTGGCTCTGCGAATCAAGTATCCGGAGCTCGTCAATCTCTACAACATGACGATCTTCGCTTTGGACGACGCCTCGATCTTCCATGGCGGAAGTGCTTACGTCCACGACGTCAAATTCCACATCGTCCCGAACTGCCTTCTCAAGCACGCGGACCTGGAAGTCTTGCCGGCGACGACGGTGCTTCCGACGCTTCTTCCTCCCGAGACGCTGATGGTGACCACCGCCGGCGGCGGCGGTGGCGTGTTTTCGCCGGTGAGGATCAACCACGTCCGCATCAGGAGCCCCGATCTGCTGTACAATCTGAAGATCGTGGTGCATGGACTTTCTCTGCCATTCCCACACCTTCACCAGCAAACAACCATGGCGGTCCCTGGAAGGTCTGGATTCAGCACGAGTGGTTCTGAGTTCGGAGCGGAGGATCAGGATCAAGTGCCTGTGGGCAATGTGGGCCAGACTCAGGCAGCTCCCTCCCCTGTGATTCAATCGACGCTGGAGATGGATTATCATCACGGCCTCTGATGAACACCTGATCTGATGATGTGTCTGCTTTTAACTGTTTTGCATGGTACCGGTTTGTTTTAGGCTTTGAATGGCCGTTGAGTTGCATACGATTTTGTTACAAGAGTGGTTAACAATCATCGTGATGATGATTTTGGCATTTGTATGGCATAGCTACTGCTTGAAGTTTTAGAGTAAAAACTTCTGGCAGTCACTTGAGTGAATAAACAGATTTTGGCAGAAAATCTTATTAGCTCAACGAAGTTTTATCTTTCTCATGTTGGCTTATTTGAATTTCTGGTACTTTCGCCCTCAAATTTCAACTTTCATTCCATTGGCTTGTTTGCACTTGCAGGACATGATGATTAGTGAAAATCATTAAAGTCTATCAAAATAAATACCAAGTTGTAGATTAAACTTACAATTTAGACATGACTAATTACTAATTACCAAGTTGTATAAGAGTAACTTGCTTTTTTTTTCGATTATTGATAGTCAAAAGGTATAAAATGGACATAGAATACAGCAGATCGCATATAAACAACAAATAAGTATCATCAAAAGAAAAATGTTACAACCAAACTGCTAAATAAAATAACGTAATATGGACATTTGATAGCACCACAGCCAAACGAAACGTTTACATCGTAAAAAGCGTTGCAAGATCAATAACTTCAGTTTGGTGGGTAATCGAGGACTCGTATGTCAATAGCGCGCATTGCCAATAATCACAACCTTTCGGTCTATCTTAGCTTCAATATCATCAAGACTATCATCTTTCGACATATGTCACATGCCTATTCATCTTGACCTTCTAACCCTTTTGGCAACGAACAACTCTACTAATTGCATCTCTGACAAGCTGTCACTTAAATAGATTTGATCAACATGTTCAGTTTTCTCTTACTCGTGACTTTACCTTTCGAAGCTTCAAGGATGGAATCTTCAAAATATGCAAATAAGTCATGTTCAACCACACCATCAACGGATTCAATCGGATTACTATGAGTGCGCAGTGCGGTCACCATCATAAGAGTAGGATAATTTTTTTTTTTTGAAATAGTAGGATAATAAGATATCCAACTGATGGTAAGTTGTGAATAACCCTATTCCCTAAAAAAGACTGAGATCAAACTCAAAATTTTAATAACAAAATACCTTTATCTCACCACTAACTTACCTATCACAAATTTTATTCTCACCTTTCATTTATTTTATTTATTTTTCTAAATCTAACTTCATCATATTACCCTAAAGAATAAAGTCTAAATTTCTATGAGTTGGATAGGCTTTAATTTTCATCCAATATGAATGGATGGTGAAATTTAGATGTTGTATCTTTGGGCTAGGCCCGATGGGATTCGATCACGGGTGGCCCATACCGTAGAATGTGGTTATCAAGTCGGGCCCGCTTTGCTATCAAAACCCTATCTATTGATAGATGGTTTAAAATTTTAAATTAACCAACTTAATTAGCTATCCTAAACCAATACCTAGGGAGTTTAAGTCTAGCATTAAGACTCCCAAAGGAATGATGATGGTGAAATTCAAGCTATTAACCTCTTATCTTGCTTATAGGAGTTGTCCTTTATATTTTTTATAATTATTTAAAGCCTAAAATATGTTCAAAGTTCAAATTCATGAAGTAGATAATATATAAACTAGACAATAATGAATATAAATCATCGATAAAATAGTTCAAGACATCAAAACAACTCGACACAACGCCAATCAGCACCCTATAAAGAATCAACAATTGATCCAAGCCTTAAAAAGTAGAAGTTGTTGTATTTTAAAGAATGTTTATGTTTTCCTACCATCCCATTTTACCATTTCTTCTTAATAAAGTGTGTCACGCAATATCATGATCGATAGTGATCTTCATGCATGAATCATTATTACTCTTCATGTGTTTTCTTGCATTCTGCTCCTTGCTATCCTAGTTGCTCATGTCAACTTCTTTTGGGTCATCCTGAAAAGTCATCTCATCCTTGCAAATGAACAAACGATACTCACCACTCTTTTTCTTACATTCTTCGTGTTTTTGCATTCTGCAAAAGTATTGGTATATATGCAACTTTGCTTACCAGACGTTGTTCAGTTTGCAATATTGCTTTCTACTTTCTATTTTACCTAGTGTGGGTTTTAGCACCTTCATGGATGAAATCCTTAAACTCAGAAAGACTATCAGAGATTGAGTCGATAGACAGGGAATTACATTTCAAACAATCTCCTAGTTCAGAAGGGGAAAATATCACATGTTGATCTTCACCACCAAACCCATTATCAATAGTTGTTGACGATCCACTCACAAAATGAGTTTTGTAAGATCTTTTACCATTGAGAAGTGGGCGATCAATCCAACATTAAGTGGGTCAGAAATAGTATTGGTAGTACCTGATCCATTTATTGGGATATTAGCATGGCCCTCGTGACTGTTCACAACTATTTCAATCGAATCGCCAACATTGCACGTATTATGAATAAGATTGTCTCTATCCCTCACGCTTTGGAAATTATTTGACGGGTAGGACAACCCAGTCACATCCCCATCACACTCACTCACTCCAACCTTCACGCATGAGGGGTATCCAACAATCTTCTTAAGAATCTGCATTCCGACCAACAAAACTGAAAAGGAATAGGAATATCTGCCCCTAGAAATGGCATTCGAGTAGACAGTAAGTGATTGCTGCTCACTAGCCATCAAAGGATCACTCCCACCACCACATCAAGCCTAGGGGGATCACAAGGTGGGGAATTTAGACAGTATAGAGAGTTCAACTTTAACAGTAAAGTCTTTATATTGTTTGCTCTTTCAACCAATTCAAAGTATAGGCAGAGCCCTCATAAACCTTTAATTTTATAATTAATAGAACAATATTCATTAGATCTTTGCTATGCATATCAAATTGGACTAAAGCGTATCCTAGGATAAATGAGGTACATCCATTCTCAAAGCACATGGAGAAGAAATTAAGCAAAAGAGAAACAATTGACATGATTAAAACCCACAAATATCAAACAAGACACCCCGATGAACAATTAAAATAGTGTACTACTACTACCTCCATCCCTAAATAAGTATCAAATTTTCTAGTAGTACATTGTTTTTTTTATTTATCAAATTATCTAATTTTTACATTTCCAATAATCATAATACCAATTCTATTCCTAATAAATACATTCTTTATCTCATTTCAAGAATATTATAAAAGTATTTTGACAATTTGAAAACTTTACATCTCATTCCTCATGTTTATTGGTTTTGATGAGCTAATTTTTGTGACATACAATTAGGGACGAAGTTAGTAATTTTTATATTATAAAATTAACACTTGCAATATTATACATTACATTTTTATGACATACCAATAAATCTATTCATTTGCCGAGTAAACCTGTTCATTTGTCAATGCTAAATTGCTAATGACTGAAATTATTTTTATTTTAGCTTTTCCTCTTGAGCTAATCACTAGAGTATTAATTAATGATTGAAAAGCCAATAAATGCACACACCTCACCTCATAAACTTCACACGCACTATGTGGAGTAGTAATTAAGAGGAAAGCGGTGCCGTTTTGTGCCAGCTGCTTGTGGCTCTTTCTTCGATTACCAATCACCATTCTCTCGTATTACTACTCATCGGGTAGACAAACAGGGAGAGAAAGAGACACATACACAGACACACACAGTTTAATCTCAGGAACGCCATTAATGAAGGCCTCTGTCCTCTAATTAAACCTTCCATTACTTGAGATTTACAAATTACAACTCTCATCTCAACTCTTGTTTGCTTTTCTCTCTCTAATCTTACAAAAGAGGGAGAATCTGAGTCTGAGATGCGCACTGCTTTTCCATCCTATCGCTTTCTCAGACATCCCATTCCTCTCCAATGGCGGAAGATTCCCCTTTCTCTGTCAAGGTCAATTATTTCTCCTTCTACCCTTTTCTCTCTTTTGTTTAGCTTCCATCGTTGACATTGATTTTGGTTGCTCGAAGCTGTTTTTCTCTTGATTGAAATGCGATGCATGATATGATTTCCCACTTCCTAGTGCGATCTGGGTTTAGATTGTATCTGGGTTTCTGTTTCTATTTTTGGAATTCATGAAATGGGTCACTGTATGTATCTGTATATTTGTTCCTATTTTGGCTGCTAACATATTTACGAAAATGCAAGACTCAAATTTTATCTATCTTGTATGTTCTGTGTATTGACTGGGTAAAGCTCGAAATGTTGATTTATGGCATATTATTCACGCGGGTTGGGGGATTTGGGTGCAAGGAATTATAATGCTGAATTTGGATTCAATCATAGTTACTGGGAACAAGCTTTCGGAAGTCAAAACTAGGCTAAATTTGTGTAAAAATTAGCGGCCCGCGTTCCAGGATGAATGACCCGGGAAACGTTCCTGGTAACTATGGATTCAATATGTGAATGGACTGTTTCTGGAACAATAAACCTCTATGTGGGGGGAAGTGTTGTTTGTTGTATTGCATGCATTTGTAGTTTGACATCTTAATTTGACAGTTGGTAGTGATTTTATGACAGGAAATGTTGGTGCCCAAGAAGTCCTCTCTCATGTTGAGGTTGGTGCTCTTGGTCCTTGCCATGATATGTGGTATCTATCTTTGTTTTGTCGGGCTGAAGCAATTTAGCTTTGGTAATGCTGCATTTTTCATGAATGTTCAAGTGAGCCAGAAGCCATGCCCTAAACCTGATGTTGAAGAGTGGGAAGTTCCTTATCTGCATTACCCTAAGCCTGTTACTTATAGCAGGTATGCTTTGAATCTTTCGTTTGAGAATTCGTATTTTACGTGGAATTCTGACCAGGATTACTTGTACACTGATAGGGAGGAATGTGCATGCAATCCAGTTCGGTACTTTGCTATATTGTCCACTCAAAGATCTGGTAGCGGATGGTTTGAGACCTTACTGAACAGTCATATAAATGTAAGCTCAAACGGAGAGATATTCTCTGTTAAAGTTAGGAGGGCCAATGCATCGACAATCATCGAGAATCTTGACAAGCTCTATAACCTAGACTGGTTAAGTAGTGCTTCAAAGAATGAATGCACGGCGGCAGTTGGCTTGAAATGGATGCTGAACCAAGTAAGTGGTTTCTGTAATTTATCCCTTTTGCATTTCAACTTGAGAAGCTGTTGTTCTGAGTAATTTGGTGGTAAAAAAAACAACATTAGGAGTGTATTTTGTACATTATCATCATAGGGGAGTTCTTGCAATCATGTCTGCTTTTTAAAATAGAGATGTCAAGCGTCCAGATGACACTTCATTTGTAAAAACTGCTTTCAGAAATTGAACAATCATAAAGGTCGAAGAATGCTACTTTCAGAAATTGAACAATCATGTGATGTCGTCTGAGACTTAGATTAAAAGAGCGCAAAGCGCAAAAAAAGCGCAAAGGCTCCTAGGGCTCGGGGTGCGGGCTCTGAAGCGCTTTTCATATGTGGAGCGCGACATTAGAAACTCAAAAAAGATAGAGAAGGAAGTTTGAGTATTAATTAGCAAAAAAAATAAGATAGAGATGTGGTTAACAAAGAAGGCAACCAAGGGAGAAAGAAGAGAAAAGAGAGGAACTTGGAAGAGGAAGAAGTAGAAAAGGGAGAGAAAGCTAGCCACACAAGTTAGGAAGATAAAGAGGAAGGAGGAGTGTGGAAGAGGATGAAAAGAGACTTATCTAGAGGCGTGAGAAGGCACAACAACTTAGGGTGCAAAAACTCATTAGCTTTGTGCCCCGCGCCCCGCTAATTAGTACAAAAACCCCCCCAAAAAAGCTGGGGCTTTTTGTACGGGGCTAGGCTTCGATGTGAAAAAGTGCAAGCGGGTGCGCCCCGGGCTTTTTTGTGCTCCCGGCGCGCTTTTTTCAACTAAGTCTGAGATCAACTTCTTATTCTCAGTGTGCTTAGAAGTTCTGTTTCAAGAAGCGTTGATCTGTTTACAAGATATTTCACATATACTTCATCCCTAACTTGTAGTATGATTCCCCAGATGGGATGATATTTTTGTTCATGGCTCTTGTTTATTTACAAGAAGTAGCTGAAAGATGATACTTACAAGCTTCAACTTCTTTCTGGGTGGTAGACTTTCAGCACCCCAAACATTAAACAAACACTACCTTAACATTTCTGACTGCACTGTGTGAATTGTTGCATGAAACTTGGATGATTTCTCTCCTTCCTTCACCTCCCCCCTCATTCATTTAAAAATTTACCTGTGAAGTGCTATATACCATCTTTCCGTATATTTCAAGATAGGAAGAGACTCCCACTGCTCTTCATGTTCATCTTTCTTTTTGCATCTTTGCATAATTTTCTTTGTTCTGTAAATTTTGAGTTGGCCATTTCTGACAAAATACTGCTTTTAGAGCGAAATTACGAGTAGATTGCATTTCTTTGTAATATTGGAATGTCTTGTGGGCATAAAAATTACTACCTCCGTCCCAAATTGTTTGTCCATCTACCTAACTCTCTTGTCCCAAAATGTTTGTCCATTTTATAATTTCAATGATTGTAATTCGTATTATACCCCTAATAAATACTCTTTTGTTTCTTTTTTATTTTTCTTCACATGAGAAAAGTAAGGGCAATTCTGGTACATTACACATTTTTCACCCCATTTCCCATGACCATTGGACCTTTAAATATGGTTGGATGGACAAACAATATGGGCATAAAACTTGTTGCCTAAAGGAGTTAGGTATCATATTAGTGAGCTGCTTTACTATTAGACGCCCCTGACATGGCCTGAAGGAGTAAGATATCTAATTTGTGAGCCATATCCAGTGCCAACAGATTGGAAGAAAACTTTACTGTTATAACCTATTTTTTTCTGGACGTTGAGTCGTCATTACACGAGGACTCTTTTGGTCAGTTACATATACAAGATTGTATTTCCATGAGCTTGTTAAGGAACTGTCAGCGAATGTAAAGCATTCAGAGATTATTCATTCATTCCTGGACATGGCCTAGGTTCTGTTTAGAGTTCTTAACTTCTTATACCTGGTTCCAGATAGATGGATTAGTTCTTATTATGGTTTTCTATGTGCTGCAGTCTTGCTCACCTCGTGGAAATTTGGTTATACAGGGTTTGATGCAGAATCACGAGCAAATACTCGAATATTTCAAAGCGCAAGGCGTCTCTGTGATCTTCCTGTTCAGAAGAAACCTTTTACGGAGGATGGTGTCAATACTTGCCAACACTTATGATCGTGATGTTAAGCTGTTAAATGGGACACATAAATCCCATGTCCACTCACCACGTGAGGTTAGCTCCTGCTCATCTCCTATTCTTTTTCTACAGCCTTGCCCACCAAATAGTTTTCGAAAACATTACGTCTTACGCTCTTTTTTCCAAAATTGTTTCAGGCTGAGATTCTTGCGAGCTACAAGCCTGTCATAAATACCACAACATTGATGCGTGACCTCAAACAAGTCCAGAAGACAATGACAAAGGCTTTAGGAGTCTTCAATAGCACCAGGCACATTGTGCTCTACTATGAAGATGTATTGAAGAACCGCACAGTATGTCTCCTACTGAACAATGATACTTTTTTCTAGCTAGGGTGCATCTGAATGAAAAACTTCAACTTTAAAAGTCGTAGTTTTAGATGTTTTACCCATTTTACAGAAATGTGTGGAAAATGCAAGATAAGTAACTACCACCAACATTGATTAATATGAAAGGATCACCAAAGTGTGGCTTTTAATGTATCGCAAATTACTCAGCTTAAGAAGCATGTGCAGCATACATTCATATACTTCTTCCTTAGTATCCTGCAAAACCATAATCCTAGTTTTAAACCTTCCCAACAGTATGAAAATAGTTTTCTGCATCACCATGTGATAAAAGTACATCAAAGCATGTTTGTTAAAACGTCGCTTTACTAGTATGAAATTTGCTCTTGATAGAAAGCACTCGTAATGTTCAGTACTTTGTACTCTAAAACCTGCAATCTAAGGTTATGATTCCCCGCCCTGGATTCGTGTTTGGACTTTGATATGGAGTAGGAATAATCTTGTATTACACGACTATTGTGCAGAAACTATTAGACGTGCAAGATTTCTTGAGAGTTCCTCGAAGGAACTTAACGAGCAGACAAGTGAAGATACACAAAGGTTCCTTCACCGAACATGTAGCAAACTGGGATGATGTTCGAAGGACTCTAAATGGGACCGAGTTTGAAAGCTTCCTTCACGCCGATTATAGATAGTACCTCTGTTTTTTCTTTCTCCCCTCACTCAAATAGGTGTAAATAAATAGTCTAAACTTTCCCATTTCATAATTTTCCTTTACAGTTGAAGCAGAGGATGCATCAATGTCATCCCATCCATCCATCACTGAGCAAATTTTGGTAGCAGTGTTTTGCTCAGACAGTTTTTTTTTTTTTTCTCAAGATGTTTAACCCGAGTGCTAATCAACCATTCATTGATTAATTATTCCTTAATCCCTGATGTATTTTGCTCAAGCAATCTTTGTTTCTTTTTATATATTTTACCTAGATTATCTTGGTGCAATTTATTACATGTTCAAATATGATCATTGTTCACTCTCAATAACATAATTGTTCACAATTCACTCTTATGTATTTGTTATTCACTCTCAATTGTATAATTGTTTACTCGTATATGTTCAGAGCATATGCTTCAAGCGCATTTGGTCAAGCACTTAAAGTAGATCCCACTGGGATGACTTTGAACTTTGACTTAATACCAAACTGAGTTGACTCAAGGTCTAGGTCAGGCCCATGAGAAAAATACGATGTTTTTGGGTTTGTTTACTTATAGTGAATGCATGGATTAATTACGATGTGTTAAGTGTGGGATGATAATAGCCACTGGCAGGGGTTTACTCGTTCAACGTTGGCATGCACACTGCCAGCCAAGTTTGACCAATAATAACACTCGATTCTATTTATCGGTAATTTTATATTTTCTAATATAAATTATCAGTTTTATCATTGATGATCAACTCTTTATGCTCTATCTCTGTCCTAACAGAAATTATAACCTTTGGGAAAGGTTGGAAGTAGACCTGTAAATACGGGCGGGTGGGTTACGGGTCGGTCGTATATCGGGTTCGGGTAAATACAGGTCGGGTATATTCCGGTTTTGGACGGTTTGGGTCGGGTTTACGAGTCATGACCGCCCTTTTTTCTCAATTACTTACAACTAATAAAATATTAGTCAAAGACATCTGTGTAATGTACCATTCCATTTCAAGTTCGACCACCACGATATGTCATAATTGTATAGACATATTAATATACACCTAAGGGACAAAATTTGGCAATCTTCAAGTCTACAAGTAATATTACGTCAACAATCCATGAATAACAATACTTATGAAATATATAGGGTTTTGGGATGCTAATATACTGAACTTTTAGGTAATGGACAATAATGCACTGAACTTTGACATTGGATAATAATACACTATTTTACTGAAAGAGAGGAGAGAGGCGGGGCTGCAAGAGTTTGAGGTTCACTGAAAGAGTGAGTGAGTGACAGACTGACAGTATTAGGGTTTTGTTTTGGTCATTTGTTATTTGATTATTTCATTTGTATCTCTCTTTACGCATAACTTTCCAAAGTCATCCAATATTTTACTTTTGGGCCTTAATTTTCATGAAATTGACCCATTTTTTTGCACAAGGCCAAAGTAGACAAAAAACTTAAAATTAAAGTGTTTGACCCAACGGGTCGACCCAAACCTGACCCAACCTAACCCGTTTTTTACCGGGTTCTTTGGGTTGGGTCATTTTCGGGTCCCGGGTCGGAATTTCGTGTTCAAAACTCCTTTTTGCGGGTCGGTTTGGGTCGGGTTGAGAATTGCCAGGTCTAGTTGGAAGAGTGACAGCCTATTGCTTTGTAAGAAATTTTCAGCCCATTGAACTTAAACGATTGAAAACGAAAAAGATTGGGCATTTCAGTAACATTATACCTCTCAATCTCATTAATGGAAATTGTTTTTAAAATCCCATATTTCTAAATGAATTATGAGGTACTACCTCTGTCCCTTTTTATTTGTTCAATTAACTAATTTTTCCGTCCTTTTTTATTTGTCTAATTACCTAACTTTTACATTTCTAATTATAATACCCATTTTATCCCTAATAAATATACTTTTTACACCTTTTCAATGGTATTTTTAAGGACATTTTTGGCAATGTATAAATCTTTTGCTCAATTCTCTATATTTCTTAGTTTTGTGAAAGTAGTTTATGAGATAATTAATCGGGGACAGAGGTAGTATCTTATAATTTAAGTTAGTAATTGTCGAGGTACAATTTCAGGCTATTAAGAATTTTCGTACTTAACATAGTTGGGGTTGACTAATCAGATTTGGTTAACCCCTTATGCTTAGATGCATCTTCCCAAAAAGTGGTCGGACTACTTTTTTAATATCAATTAATTTTAAGATGAAATGTGACTTTATTTGTTACCATAAATTTTGGTTCAAGTGAACTTCCACTTTGAATCTCCTCAATACTTTACATATTAACCAAAAAAAATCAAATATCTTGTTTAAAGCTCTTTAATTTTATAGTAGGAGTAATATTATTTTATGGACATAATGGGGTCAACGAGTAAACATCATGAGACAAACAAATACATAATACTACTATGGTCCTGTTCTTTTCTGCGGTTGGCAAACTGTCGTACCACAGCCTACCACAATTTGCCACAACCCACCAGATTTTACCGCAAATCATTACTTTTCTCTCTCCTCACTTTTCTCCTCTACTTTTTACATTCTCTCTCCTCACCTATCCCACATACCAATAACCTACCACAATTCCACCACACCCCACCACAATTCCACCACACCATTCCGCAAAATATCGCATAAAAGAATAGGGCCTATATACTGTTTTTTTATAGATAATACTACTGATGACACTGTTCTTTTGTGCAATTGGTAAGATGCAGACATAGTGTGATGTGGTGAAATTGTAGAAAGTACCGTAAGGTGTGAAATGGGATGACAAAATTTGTGAAAAGTGCGGGTGATGTATTAGGTGAGGAGAGAGAATGTGAAAAGTAAAGCAGAAAAGTAAGGATATATATTGATAATAATTGCAGTAAAATATGATGAAACGTGGAAGAATATTAAGTAATATACTGAATTATGACACCGCACCGCATCACATTATGTAAAAGAACAAGGCTATCCGACAGTGGTGTGGAATGGCAAATCCATGGTCAGACTGGCAAAATCCATGGTCTGTGCAGAAGACAGAAAGCAGTTTGAAGTTTCAAGTATGCAGTCATAATTGCCAGTTTTATGGGAAAAATAGTTGCAATGATGCATCTCCCTCAATATCAAAATCATGCATAAATGCCCCTTTTAAAATTCAAACTCTCTCTGTCTTATCTAAATCGTTTCCTTTCCCCAGTCAAATGCTGCTATCAATCAAGGATTTTAAAGTTCTGACACATACTCATTCTGAGTAACAAATTCAATTCTGATGGATTTTTTTTAGTTTTAAGATTCCTATTTTACCTTCATTTTCCCCCCCTTCTGTTTTATTTACTCTGTAACACTGTAACTGTAAGAAAACATTTTCAAAATTATTCAATCAACAAAGGGAAGGTTTTCGTTTTCATGTTGCCTCATCTGGGAAGGAAATACAGGAACTTGTGCCTGTTTCTGAGGCTAGGGTGAAATACACAGTTTGGAGCAGACATAGTTTCCTTTTTCATGATTAGTCGTTTACTGAAGTGTAGTTTTTCATGATGTTATTCAACTTTATGATGAAATTCAACTTCACTTGAATGAAGAGCTGTCTGGCTCCCAAAAATTGCACTGTGTTTATAATGTAAACTAGGGGTGGGCAATGAGCGGGGCGAGTCAGTGTCAGGGTCGGTCCATTGGCCATGTAGAGTCGGATCAGCTCTATATCAGCTCATTGATAATGTCGGCTGGGTCATGGCTTATTAACAAAAATAAGGGTCGGCCCATAAGCTGACTGTTTCGACTCTAATGTTAAAATGAAATCCATTTATACTAAAAAGTAGTTATATTAATTATTGATTAGTTTGACGTATTAATAATATATTTTAGTAAGTTTACCATTTAAAAATAAGAAAAAGTTTTGAGCTACTGATATACTAATTCGATCTGACCCTTTCACATTGTTAAAGGGCCAACCCTTTAATGATCCAACCCTTTCATAACCTGACCCCATGGCAACCCCTATTTTTTATAGCCCAATCCTCTTGACCCTATTGAAACTCGACCGATTGCATACCCTAATGTAAATACAACTTTCTTACTTGATACTGGTAAGCTAAAATTTAACTCACTGTTGAGATAGAATGGGTGGGGCGAAGTGAGATAGTGCAGCCACTCTAAAAACACAATTCTCTAAAAAAAAACATCATAACCTAACTATTCTAATTTGAAAATAACTCATCCAAAGAACAGGGTTTTCGTCTTATAATGAACCGTCCTTCCTTTCTTCCAATAACAATAATAATTGTTGCTCATAATTAGCGCTGGCAAAAATTTGGGTCCGGGTAAATTCGGGTCAGAAAAATTCGGTCAATGTCAAAATTCAGACAAAAAATTCATGTCCAGACCCGATTTTATTTTGGGCCGGACAATTCGGACGAAGCTAAAATCGGGTTCGGACAATAGAAAAAAGAGAAATTTTATGTCTGAATATTCAGTCAATTCGGTCAATATCAAAATTCAGACAAATAATTTATATCCAATTTTTCCGGATCGGATAATTCAGGTTGGATAAAATTTTACCAGCCAGCTGTACTCATAATGCTTCTTTAGCGAATGTCAAAGTCGTCTTCTAACAATGTCCTTAGCGACTAAACTCGAGTCAGAGGCTAATAATTGATGATAAATCAATTAAAAACAAGTATACACAAGAAATCGGAGTATATTTTGACAAAGTACTAATGTTCACTCCTACATAGCAATGAAGATTACACATAAAAGCCTGTTATATCTAAAAAAAACTAAAACGTGCATACTCATTAAATATTAATTGATGTGCAACTCGTTAAAACTTTAAAAAGGTGAACTTATTGACATTATACATGCAGGGTAGGCCCATGTACAAATACAAGTATAGCCATACCAACCCACAACATGCAAATTTAGAAATATATGTAACAACTACCGACTAATTTATAACACGAGAAATTATAAACAAGAGAAACAAAATATACAAACCAATAAAAAAATATATCACAAAATATGGAGGAAACAAACTCCTCAACCACAAGTATTTTAAGCCCACCTAGTCAACCCCAGTTATACAAGTCTCTTCGTGTGTGCATATGTATATATAATTTTAAGAGTATCATATAAAATAAGACATTTTTTAAAATTATTTTGTCTTACATTAATTAATATTTGTTATAATTTTCAATATAAGATCTTTTCATTGTTATTACCCCTTATTAATTATGAAGATGGAATGATAATGAGTCTTGTATGAGGCGGGCAGCGTCATACACTTGTGACTTATCCTACGCCTTATTTAGTGGATACACGTATAATGAGTATGATATGAGTACCTTTACTCTTAATTGTCGAGTATTGCACGTATAACAAGTATAGTTCAAGTTTATTTGAAGATAAATTATACAATTTATTTTGTACCCATATGTACAAATTAATGGATTAATTTCGGGTACAATAAAATTAGTCATCAAAAGGAAATTTCACATTATACTCTGGTTACAAAACTCAACAAACTAGTAAACTTTAGAAACATTAGAACAACTGCAATTTTCACTTCATTTAACAAATAAGAACCACAACTGTGTCAGTGTGTTTCTTTTGCTTAAGTACACAAAGTTTAATCTGTGAAACTAAATAGATTAGCCATAAACTCAAATATTAACATATATTTGGTGCCCATTAATGAATAAACAACATTTTCTTTTGTTTTTTTGGTACTAGGGTGGTTGGATCGGGTACCCATCAGGTGGAGATGGGTACCCTTACCCTACCTTTATTTAATTTTTCTAAAATTCTATCATCTATATCGAGACGGGTGAAGGCAGGTACCCGCTTATTCAGGTTTTATTGACATCCTTATATGAATGTTTAACCGTCTACGACCTTGCTCTTTTAGTGAGTATGTAGAAATTGAGTAGTTAAGATTGGGTATATTTGAATAGATAAGAGTAATTTATGTAGAAGTAGATAGAATTAGATAATGAATTGTTTTAGAAATTAAAAAGTTATGTAAGGTTAAGTAGCATTACATAAAATTGGTTTATGTAAAAGTAAATAGACAAATATTGCACTAGTTTATCTTTGCAAAGAACATAAGTTGCTGCATTTCATAAAAGTTTAATATAATTTTATTTAATTTATAAATGGCATCATATAATTCAATTGTATTATTTTCTACATTAATTAGACTAGTTAAAACGGACCCGGAGACATAAAACCCAGATCGAAAAGTCCAACCCTTACCAAAACCAACATTGGAATGGATAACCTGATCTTGACTCGAATTAAAAAAAAAAAAAAACAATTTGAACTACAATCCGAAAAGTGATTAGATTAAGATCCACGTCTAAATGACCAAATTTGAAGGAACCTCACTCAAACCAATATGAATAAGACTTGCCCGAAATTAGCCTAGATCCAACCTGATGTAAAATTGGTTGCTCAATATCGATTCGAACACGAACCAATTCACTCATTTGACAAGTCGAAGTTTGATACGCACTCACATTGTTGCCAGGTACTACCTCCGTCCCAAAATGTTTGTTCATTGACTAAATTTTGACTGTTAATTACTTACAAATTATAATGAATTAAAATATGAAATCACTACCATTAGAAAGATAATTTGCTAAAGATTACAATGCCGATAATTTTATATTGTAATTCATTATAATTTTTGAGTAATCAACGGTTAAAATTTAGTCAACGGACAAATATTTTGGGAAGGAGGTAGTATATGGTTTTAGATATATTTTTTAGGTGGCTTTTTGGTCAAGTAATAAAAATATATAGCCTTGTTTTGTCAGCAATATATATATATATATATATATATATATATATATCATGAATGTTTCCATTAGTCCATGGCCTAAACACCTCCCTCCCTTGTAGTTGTTTCTCTCTGAAATGGAAGTGATGCCACCATCATCACCATCGGCATCGCCAGTAGACATGAACATAGACAGCAACAGTTCAACTCCATTTCTAAGCGCTCCATCAAGTCCTCAAAGAACCTTCAATCTCTTCTTCAGTAGCGCACCCACTAGCCCTCGAAGAAGCTCCTCCATCTTCTTCAACGGCGGCCAAGACGACGTCGTCGACCATTTCTCAACCTCCGCCGTCGTCCCCTTCAACTGGGAATTCGAGCCCGGAGTTCCCAAACCCTCCGACGACGACTCCTTCGAGTTCGATTTCAGCGGGCAGTTGGACATGATGCTCGAGCCTTCTCTCTCCTCCGCCGACGAGCTCTTCTCCGGCGGAAAAATCCGGCCGCTAAACCCACCTCCGGCGAAAGTTTCCGCCGCTGATTCCGCCAAAGTCAGAGGCGCTCTGTCTCCGAAACGGGTGAGGAAGAATTACAACGACGACCCGTTTGAAACCGCCATTAAAATTTCTTCCAAACCCGAATCGAATCGAGGGAGATCGAGTGAGACTCCCCATAATCTGAGATCGAGTAGTCGCAAGAAGGGCATGAGTCGGTCTCTCTCCCCCTTGCGGGTTTCTGAATTCGCTCAATCAGAGCCCAGCGGAAGGTCCAACAATGGCGGAAACGGGTCATCCTCGAGACGGGGCAGCAGGAAATGGAGGTTGAAGGATCTTTTCCTCTTCCGAAGCGCATCGGAAGGCCGAGCAGCGACGACAGGGAAGGATCCATTGAGGAAGTACTTCAAGCTCTCAAACGCAGCGAAGAAGATTGAAGAAAGTGGGAACTGCAGTAAGAATTGCGAGAGTTTTCGGTCTGTAGCTTCATCTTCGTGCTCATCAATGGCGGACGTTGGGTCGACGTCAAGGTGGAGAGGAGGAGGAGGACAAGTGGAACGCCATTACACGGCGAACCGTGCGGTGGCGGAGGAGATGAAGAAGAAGACTTCATTGCCGTACAAGCATGGATTGCTGGGTTGCATAGGTTTGGGGTTCTTCATGAATCCTGCTTTTCAGGATATCTCCAAGGTTGTTTAACTAAGTCCTTTGTGCCATGAATGAGTGAATCCTGATTTTGTATTCAATGGAAAAATTAAATAACTTCTCTCCATCTATTATGTATTTATGTTACCTTGCTAGCTATAAGGTTGTGTACATTTTAGTATTTTACAAGATCATATAGGCATGCTTTGAGTTTGGAATTGGTTTGGTTGCAATTCACAAAATAACGATACAATTCACGTATATAAGCAAGCATGCATATATATTGGATAAAATTTAAGATCATGGATTATGTGATAGTAGATAACTCCTACGAGTCTTGTATATGATACATATGATGTAATTTGTTATGTGACAACTGATCTATGGACGGCCCTAGTAGTTGCAGCGTTAGTAGAATAGGGAGATGATAGGTGCACTCAAGATTGTTATCATCGGAATTTTAACTCGGATTTATGGAGTACTTAGGATCAGAATTAATCCACATAGAATTGTGAATTGGAATGTAGATAATAACAGCGTATCAGATTTTAAATCATAAAATTATAAAATCGTAAATTATGATCCAAATTTTAATAATTATGGGTGGAATGCGGCTGCCATCCATACAAGTGCAAGATACTAGCTTTTGATGCGGGGAAAAGCCTTTGTAAATGCCATGAAAAAAATGATGAGAAGCCCGCAAAAATTAAAGGACGTGTAATGATTCCATTAAGTTTGTTATTTGGACACTCTGTGTTGAAAGTTGTTATAATTAAAAGTTGACCCTGAGCATCAAGAAAAAGGAAAAGGATAAAAAAGAAAAGCTAAGTGACATTACTTACACCTTGATCATAGCACGTCAAACATGATACTATAATTCACCATAGTGTGCACCAATAGAACCAAATTACCAACTTTAATTGGGCTGTGGAAGGTTATGTCCATTTTCTCTCTCTATCTGTAGTTTTTTTTTTTTTTTTTTTTTTTTTTTTTACGATGTAGTAGAAGATTGTCTCTGAATAAGTAGAATAATGTAATCCTTATTCCACAAAACTTTAACAACATTTGGTAAAAATTAGGAAGGAAAATTTTTCTATGAGAAGTTTTTCATAGGAAAAAGTTTTCTTAAAAATATTTCCTCTACAACCCTCACCAAGGGAAATTTTCCTTAAGGGAAGATGATAAATTATAGGTCTCCTTAAAAGCTGATCTCAATGTCAAAATACAATCAAATATAGAAAAATTAGGAAAATAGACATATATATATATATATATATATGTATATATATATATATATAACAATCACAGTATGAGACAGTTTAACAAATTTATTTTTTTTGGATCATCAGAATGTAGAAATAAAGTAGGGATTATTGATAAAAAAAAGATGAAAATATGGATTATTAAACTATGTAAGTGTTATATGTTATCAAAACTCTATGAAAAATCACATTCTCTTCCTCTCTCTCGATTTTCTTTTTCTTCTCTCCTTCCCTGCCCCACTCCCCCCCCCCCCCCAACTCCTCGAATGAGACAGTACGTTGAGATGGTGGAGGGGAAGATTAGGAGAGAATTGCAAGAAGAGAGAGAGCCAAAAAATTGAGACAAAAGAATTAAAAATATTGAAAAACTAAAAAGCAACAAACCAAAATCAGAAAATAATTTTCCTTTAATGCAAAGGAGAACTCAATTTTAATCCTTTTTCCTTTAGAAAAAAATAATTTCCAAAACAAATATCCTATTTAGTTCAAAGGTTGGCTTCAAAATATATACTTATTTTAAATAATCGAACACATGTTATTTGCATGGATTCTATTTTATTTACTTATTTTGGACAGCACTTGTTTGGGGGGAGGGGGTGTTGTAGGTGGCTACGTGCTCGAATACTGATATTGATAATTTTGGCATTTTCTAACTAATTTCAGAATTAATATCTTTTACATGAATAATGTTATGTTTGGTAAAATTAACGTTATAGATAGTTGATAGTGATTTATGTAGTATATAGCGGTTTAGGCAGCGAATAACAGTTTAAATAGCGGATAGTAGATGATTATTCAAAAGAGAATTATGTTCCATAAATTTAGCGGATGTCAAAGAATATGGATAATTTCATATACACAATTTTCAAAGGGTATTTTTTTACCAAACAATATGAAACACTACTTAAAATGTTAGCTTACAGAATGTTATATATATATCTAAGTTACAGTTAACTCTATTGTCATCCCAACATTTATTGAGTGACCACCAATAAATTATGCCAATGCTTACAATAGTACACCTTCAAAAATCGAACCTAGAGGGAAATAAGGGAGATGGAGTCCTTGCCGTCGACACAAGAGCTCATTGACTTTACATATATTAAGGCCCTGTTATTTGGATTAGATAAAATGAGGTTTGAATGGATTGGATTTGATTGAATTGGATAAGTTATGATGCTTTTTTGGAGAATTATGTTTTTAGAGAAGATTTTTTTTTAAGAATTGTGTAAGGTTTATATTGGATTATATTGGATTGGAAAGAGTTACCGATACAAAAAATAAGGCCTAACATAATACATATAAATTCCGCTCTCCCCTCGATCTTTTCCTTCTGTTTTTATTCCCGAAATCTCTATTTTCACATTTATGCTTGACTTTATCTATTAAGAGCCCAAATTTACCTAATAACTACCAACCGTGTTCAAGTGAGACAGAATACGAGTACCTACAATACCCATTTTGTTGTCATGTTTGTGCTTGGAATGAAGGCTGCTAGTCAGCTATGAAACCTGCTCCACAGTCGTGCTATTTCTATAATACAGACATTGCGGGCGAGTTGTCTTAATTAATTCAGTAATCCTTACTTATGAATAAGTTATTGTATCATTGGTTGATTTTCTAGCAGGGTTTGTCATATTTCATGATTTTAATTCTAAGAATTTGGCACCTCATTTTGACAATTATGTATCAAATGTTAGAAAACAAGAAGAGTTCGTTGTGAAATTGTAGAGTCTAGAAGAACAACTCCAAAGTCATCAACTTTTAGGTTTGTGCTTCAACAACATAATTAATATGAACCCCTCTCCCTTATCTTTTGTTTGTTTAACGAGAACAGGTGAAGAAGCTTCTGCATCTAGTTTTCCTGTTTGTTTTTTTATTTTATTTTTGAGGGTAATAAATAGCATAATGCTCCCTTGTTCTATATTATTTTGAGATCTTTTGGAGATTATCAGTGTTGTACAAAAAAATATAATACATATTAGGATGTGTTTGGTGCGAAGGAAAACTGTTTTCTAGTTTTCCTAGGAAAATGATTTCTTAGAAAATGAATTTTTATTTGATATTTTTTCGTATTTGGTATACAGGAAAACGATTTTCCTGAAAAATGATTTTTTAAGTTGACAATAAGGAGACAAAGATTAATGAAAAAACTACTTATTTTGGAGCCATTGATCGACAAACTCGGTTCAGCCCGTTTGTTGTCCCTTTAACACTATTAATGGGCTAGTCCATTAACAATCTGACCCATATAAACCCTTTCACAATTCAGTGTTTGGGCCTTTGAGCCTGGAAGTAAGGAGCCCAGCGGATAGCTTTCTCAATTTATCCTTGTTAAAAATGAACTTGTAGAAAGATTCATGATATATATAGTTTCAGCAAAATTCTGAGTTGTTATCTATCCAAAAAAAAAAAATCTAAATTCTTCAACAGTTTGCTACTGAGAGCAAGTCACGTCAATTAAATTTTATTACTTAAAGAAAGTTATACATTATAAATTCATAATCGGAAAATTTTTATTTGCATACTGGGAGTGGTAAATCTGGAAAGATTTGTTGCATATGAATGGGACTTTGAATTATTTGACTCTCAAATTTGATACATTAATTTTCTAGTCTATACTATGTACCCGCCATTAATTACTTAGCAATAGAGAATACATTTTCAGCTTGTTCTAAAATCACATATAAACTGACACATTTTCAAACTCTTGAAAAGATTTGTGTAGTGCTCCAAAGTCATGGGTATCCAAACCCAAGTGCTGATTTTCAACTAACTTGCACGGTACTAGTAATTGAAAGACTTGATGATTTAACATTACCCTAATTAATAATCAACAATAATTTACATTCAATACTCCCACTCATTGACATCCTCCAATGAGTCATACAACAAACAACAAATGCAAAATCGTGGTTAGTTCGGTCTAAATATAAACAGTCTTTCTTTTTATGAATTTAACTCCATTAAGAGGCTAATTTTTGTAAACCTACGGAAAAACCTTTCGAAAACCAATTTAGACGCAATCGAAACTATCACTGAGTGATGAAGGAAGCCAATTTAGAAAGGAAGGCTTTGGTAGTTTCAGAGGAGGGATTAAACACATGAAAACAATGCTCCTCCTCCTCATTCTCCACCAACTCCACATTCCCTCCCCACCCGCTATTCTTCAACGCCTCATAATACGCCACTCCTCTCTTCCTCAAGCTGTCTTTCCCCGCCACGCACACCAACACCTTCCCGCAGCCAAGCCGGGCCAGGTTCGGGTCCGCCCCCGGGTACAGCTTCGGGTCATCCCCTGATCCGCTGCTCGTCGGGTACAGGAACCTCATCAGCGGGTCGAGCCGCCCGGGGTCCGTGAAGTGCGGGTGGACCATGATCAGCCCGCCCACCCTTACACCCTCGACCGGGTCAAGGCTCGCCTGGAGCACCGCGTGGTGGGCGAGGCTGCCCCCGGCGCTCTCTCCTCCGACGAAGACCCTGCCGTAGTCCACGTGCTCGTTCAGCCATGGGTCAGGCCCGGCCCCTCCCGCATGGGCCGCAACCCACCGGAGCCCGGCCCATGAGTCCTCGAAGGCGGCCGGTAAAGGGTGCTCCGGGGCCAGCCGGTATTCGATGGAAACCGCAACCACGTTGGCATGTGAGACCAGGCGGCTGAGGGTGTACTTGGTCATCGGGCCAAAGGCTGAGCCCGTGCAGAACCCGCCACCGTGGTAGTGCACGAGGAGCGGGAGCCTCCTGCTGGGCTCGGCCGGGTCGGGCTTGGGAAGGAAGATTCGGGCCTGGATGTCGGGGTCCGTGGTGATGGTGACGTCTTTGGATTGGGCCCCGGTGCATGGGTCCGTCCCAGGAGGAGATTTCTGGTTGAGGATGTAACGCTCGACGCGGCCGTCTTTGAAGACTCGAAGAAACGGGAGGAAATCGTGAAGGACATCTTCCTTTAAACTTAAATCTAAATCCATTGTGTTGGTGATCCTAGAGGGTGTCTTTTTTTTTTTTGGAACAGGGTAGATATAATGTAGGCGATCAAGTTACAAATTAAGTTGAAGGTGGTAATAAAGTTATAGCAGGCAAAAAGAATTTGTATTTGTGTTTGGAGGATGGAAGTTGTGAGGGAGGGGAGAGCATTTGCGTTTG
Organism: Portulaca oleracea; assembly: GCA_029582165.1. NCBI lineage: Eukaryota > Viridiplantae > Streptophyta > Magnoliopsida > Caryophyllales > Portulacaceae > Portulaca > Portulaca oleracea. The sequence goes on from CM055876.1 coordinate 39,153,736, forward strand.
ATCACGACGATAATCAATCCATGCCTCACGTTGAAGGATATGCTAATTAGGTGTGGTATAGGAAGGATATGATGTATGCCATTGTCACACATTTATAACTTTGATGTAAGAGGTATATTGTTTCCCTCTATTTATGTCAAGATGATACATGTTAATTACCTAGATAGGTAAATTCCTAAAGATTCTGAGAGTCAATAAAAAAAAGTTAGATCTAAGTTTACACTTTTTATAATGATGTATAGGTTTTATGTTTACTTTAGAAATATATAGGTCATGTTCTTTTATGCGGTATTTTACGAAATGGTGTGGTGAGGTGTGGTGGAATTGTGGTAGGGTGTGGTGGAATTGTGGTAGGTTATTGGTATGAAATGTCCTTGGTGTCATTTTAGTTAGGTTAAGATACCACCACCGATCACACACCACCGCTGCCACCATTGATCACGCACACTCAATGTTTTAGTTAGCGTTTGTCCGTGAGCCCTCTTGTTCCATTAATGTATTGACCAAGTCAAGCCAAGTGCTCACGAAGCAAGGTCGGTTTTTTTACAATCCTCATCTAGTCATCTTGACATAAACAACGAGAAAAAAGCTACCTAATATATACAACAATGATAAATATGTGACAGTGACATAAAACCTCCCTCTTCCTCTACTACACCTAACCTCCTTCAATGTGAGCCATGTACTGAACATTCCTTATAAACACCTCAAAGGCAACCCCCAAAAATCCATCTCATCCTACCAACACCCACATATTTACAATGGATTCAAGCTCGAGTGAAGAAGTTGTTCACGAGTTTCTTCCCCTCATTCGCGTCTTCAAAGATGGTCGTGTCGAGAGGTTGATCCTCAAAGACAAAGTCCCTCCCGGGTTCGACCCAAGTACCGGGTCCCGGTCCAAAGACGTGACCATATCCGAGGACCCCGACATTCGGGCCCGGATCTTCCTACCCAAGCCCGACCCGGAAAACCCCAACAAGAGGCTCCCCCTCCTCGTCCACTACCACGGGGGCGGGTTCTGCTCGGGCTCAGCCTTCGGCCCAATGACCAAGTACACGTCGGACCGTCTCGTGTCCTATGCTAATGCAGTCATCATATCCATAGAATACAGACTGCCCCCGGAACACCCCCTCCCTATCGCATACGAGGACTCTTGGGCTGGGCTGCAGTGGGTTGCAGCCCATGCCCAAGGCAACGGGCCCGACCCGTGGCTCAATGACTACGTGGACTACGACAAAATCTTCCTGGGTGGAGAAAGCGCGGGAGCCAACATCGCCCATGACGTGGCCATCCAGGCCAGTGTTAACCCGGTTGTTAGATTTACCGGGTTGATCCTGATCCATCCTTATTTCGCCACGAAAGAGCCCGATAAGATGATCCAGTTCTTGTACCCGACGAGCAGTGGAGCAGACGACGACCCGAGATTGAACCCGGGTGCGGACCCGAGGCTGGCCCAGTTGGCTTGCGAGAAGGTGTTGGTGTGTGTGGCTGAGAAGGATAAGTTGAAGGACAGAGGAGTGAGTTACTATAATGCACTTGTGAATAGTGGGTGGAATGGAAAGGCTGAGTTGTTGGAGACTGAGGAGGAGGGACACTGCTTTCATTTGCTTAACCCCACCTCAGAAAAGACCAAATCATTTCTTTATAAATTGGCCTCCTTCATCAATGATCAAGTGAACCAATGAGTGGTAGTGAGCAATGTAGTTTTTTGTTTTTGGTGCATTATAAGTGGAATGTTTAAGTTGTCAAATGTCTCAATTAGTATTTCAGGGAGGCTGATGAGAGTAGTTTCCTCTGTTCAATGACTAATGATGAAGTATTTCAGATTGCTCTTTGCAGTTTCATGTCCTGCAAGACTAATTTCCCACATATTTAATTATATCACAGGCAAAAATTTGTTTGACTCGAATGTTCGAATGTGTCTAACTTGAATTAAATCGGGTTTGGTCATCAATTTTTTGTCTAAATTTTAAATTCAGACAATTCGGACATGCCCGATTCTAAAATCTAGTCAGATTCGGGTTAAGGGTAAGAAATTCGGACGTCCAAATTTTGTGTTAAGTTCGACTTCGGATGCATTTGGACATGTCTGAACTCCGAACACTGAAATTCGAACAAAACATTGGAATTATTTGTAAATTTAGTACAAATTCGGGTTTGGTTAATTCGGACAGATCCTAAAGAAAAACCCGCTACGGTCCGAGCTTGATACTTTTAGGGGTTATTGACTTTAAAGGATGGCCCAAGAAGCAAATTGACCATAAAATATTAGAATGATAACGAGGTCCCAAATTGTAAAATATGTAGAGACTACCAAAATTGACGTGTCATATTTTTTTAAAAAAAATTTATTTTTTTTTAAGTTTTTAGAATACAATATTCTTAACAAAAATTTTTTAAAAAAAATTCCAAAACAGCTCAGGACAAAATTTTTAAAAAAAATTAATTTAAAAAAAATCATATCAGACTGGTCAATTTACTTCTTGCGCTGTCCTTTAGAGTAAATACCTCTGCTTTTAGATGTGATGGATCTCATGTAAGTACGAGTCCAAAGAGTATACTGGCGTCCAACTGGAGCTGCCAGATTGTTATCGCTAATGACGAGCGATATATAGAAGAGGATGGATCGCACTGACATTCCAATAGAAAGAATAACAAAACTGACCCACCCCAAATCGCCCTTCATCCATGGCTTCCGACTCACCCAACTCGGTCACCAACTCAGACGTCCTCCACCATTTCCTCTTCTTCGACGTCCTCAACGACGGCACAGTTCACGTCTTCGATCCCAAATCTCACAAGATCCCTCCCGCCGACGACCCCCTCACCGGCGTCAAAATCAAGGACGTCCAGATCTCCTCCGACGTCTCCGCCCGCATCTTCCTTCCCCCCTCCGCCTCCGCCGCCGCCGGGAAGCTCCCGGTGCTCATGTACGTCCACGGCGGCGGATTCTGCATGAGATCCGCCTTCTCCCCGGAGTGCACCGCCCACGTCGCCGCCATAGCCGCCGAGGGCAACATCCTCGCCGTCTCCGTCGAGTACGGCCTCTTCCCGGCCCGCCCTCTCCCCGCCTGCTACGACGACTCCTGGGAAGCTCTCCGGTGGATCGCCGCCCACGCCGGCGGTGGTGGGCCCGACCCCTGGCTTAACACCCACGCAGATCTGACCCGGCTCTTCATCGCCGGGGACTCCGCCGGCGGGAACATCTGCCACGACCTCGCCGTCCGGGCCGGGTCGGTCGGGATCGGCGGCGGGGTGCGGCTGAGCGGGGTGGTCCTGGTGCACGCGTATTTCTCGGAGGGTGATGAGATGTGGATGTACATGTGTCCGGCGAATGAGGGACCGGAGGACCGGCGGATGAAGCCGGCGAAGGAGGATCTGCGGCGGCTGGGGGCGGCGCGTGTGCTGGTGCTGGTGGCGGAGAAGGACAGGCACGGGCTCAGGGACGTCGGAATTCGGTACGCGGCGGAGCTGGCGGAGAGCGGGTGGCAGGGGACGGTGGAGGTGGTGGAGAACAAAGGGAAGGACCATACCTTTCATATGGCGGATCCTCAAGATGTTGAGGCTCGTGCTAATCGGCGTAGGATTATTAATTTCGTTCATAATAATGGGTCATCATCTTGAGATTGAGTATTAGTCTCATTCATATGTATTTATGTATGATCATTTTAAGAGTAGTATGTTATTAGTGTAAATTTATAATTTGATAGCACAAGAGGTTTATTAATGCAAAGTTGACATATTGTATTGTATAATCATGGAATTATAGTAAGGAGTGTTTGGATGGGAAAGATTTTTCTGGAAAAAATTTCCTTTGACCCCCTTAAGGGAAATTTTCCCTAGGAAAATGGAGAAAATGGTGTGTCCATCATGAAAATTTTTCCGAAGTCAACCTGCATCCATACATAGAAAAAATAAGTCAACCCGGAAAAATTGACCAATTCCCCGGAGTTATTGACCAACCAAACGCACCCTTATGGTTTTATCTAATACTATTCAAAAAAATACAATAAAAATTATAAGATTCTAATGGAATTATATTATGGTTTTCAAATTCACTTACTATTGCACACTCAACACTTAGCTATTCAAGTGAGTATCTTAATTCATTTATAACACTTTTCATTTTTGATAAAGGAAAATTGGATCATAATGCACGGAACTTCCAAATGTACCATATAAACAAACTATCGAATTGATTTCACCGAACCAAATACACATATAATGCACTTTTTGACTTTCATCAAAACTAGCTCTATTCTTTGAATTGGTAACTTTTTCCTATCCAATCAAAATTTTACACAATTTCTCAAACACTTTTTCTCCCTAAAAATACAATTCCTCAAAAAAGTATTCAATCCAATTCTACCCATCCAAACTTCCGATATCATAACATTGCATCATCCAAGGTTATTGACAGAGTGAACTGATTGGCCCATTTAATTAAACAATCACATAAAATCATCATTATTTACTTGAGTTAAAAAAAAAAAAAAAAGAAGAAGAAGAAGAGTCCGCACTATATCATGTACGCATTGTAATTTGTCTACTTTACTATCAAACACTTCACTCCTACAGTATTAAGTGCAGTAGTCATGTCATGTCAATTACTCCTTCAATTCCTCCCCACGACATTTTTAAATTGTTAATTTTTTCTGTATTATTTTATTGAAAATTATAAAATTATATTTGTTTATTATAAATATAATAATAATAATTATATATAATAAAATATTATATATATTAATTGTATATTAAAAATTTTAAAATATTATATATATTAATTATTTATTAAGATTACAAATAAAATAAAAATGTGAGATTTACTATGTATATTGTATATGATAAGGCCAGCAAAAATTGTAAGTGGGAATGAAATTCAGTTGGATCAAATTTATCAATATTAAAATTTGAATGACAAATTGATGTTTGCTCATTAATTTTGACCCTGTTTTTTTATTGGATTATTTTCAGATATAGATGAATAAATTAATTAGGATAAGTTAAAATAGGTTTGAATAAGTTAAAATAAATTATAATAATTTTTAGGGGAATTATGTTTTTAAAGTGAATACTTTTTTAAAAATTATGTCAAATTTAGATAAATTTGAATAAGTTATGATAAATTAAGAAACCAAAAAACAGGGCCTTTGTGAGGAAAATTAGGTTAGAAAATTTAAATAAACGTATATGTGGTGGATCAGAACCAAGTTCCACGTTCACATAATAGAAAAACGGTTTTGCTAAACGTTTAAAAGATTATCTTTTCAATATAATATACATATTATCTAATTAAATCTAAACAAATCTATCATTACCTAATAAATATTTTATAATTATCTTCATAATTGTAAAATTGGAAATAACATATAAAATTGATTATCTTGTATATCTTATAGAATTAGTGTATAATTGAAGAATTGGAAATAACATTGAATTAGTGTATGTAGATGGACTCTCAAATACCTTTCTGGCGCCATGGGGATGATTTGCCGCTAAACTCAATATCCTAAATCACACACATCTGCGGTCAAATCAAAACCCTACACTAAACCTATCTTGTCCGGGGAGGTTTGTGGCAGTCAATTTTTTTTCGACTACCGTAGCTAAAGTGAATATTAGTCATTGATTATGGATAGAGTGATCTCAACCGTTGATTTTATTTTATTTTTATTATTAAATTTATATTATTTTATTGAATTTATTACATAATCTAATATATCAAATATTTTAATTTTAGTAAAAAATCTTTTATAAGCTTCCCGAATCTATTATCAAATATGGTAATAACAGCAAGATTATTTATTCAATGTTTTCATGAGAATATACATAGAGCTCATCAGGGCACCATTTCAATGTGGAGGAAATTGCGTTTTGCTTTCAATATATATTTGTTTATCACTACTTTAAATCAGTACAAAATGGACAAAAACATGTTCATCACCTATATATTGCTAGTATATTATTACATCCGTTACATATTATTTGTCCTCTTTAAAAATTATGGAGCCAAATTAAAAAATTTCACCATAAATTTCTCCATATATACAATGATTTGTTAAATAAAATTACTAACGTTAGATTCGTAATGACAAATACTATCTTAAAAGTATAATATAACAATTATTAAGAGATATTAGATGAAAATTTATCAATCAAAGAGTGACATTGGAGAATATGACAATCAACAAGAGGACAAATAATATGAAATAGAGGGAGTAACATATAACAAACCAACCATCTCATAACAGAAAGCATACTTTTATTAATATTAAACTTTTCACTCATCTTATATATAATATAAATATCTTTATAATAATTTAGTTAATTTATAATAAAGTGCATTAATTATGTAAATAAATTTTTATTTGTTTAATTATAAAGCATGATAAATAAATGTACGAGGGAATGGACGTACAATTAGTTGTATAGTGCCAGCAATTGAGTCAAATACGTATAATTAAAGAATTGTATTAACGATAATTATATAAGATATACAAGATAATCAATTTTATATGTTATTTCCAATTTTATAATTATGAAGATAATTATATAATATTTATTAGGTAATGATAGATTTGTTTAGATTTAATTAGATAATATGTATATTATATTAAAAAGATAATCTTTTATGATATATACATAAGATTTATATAATAAAAAAAGTGGATAAGATTCCCCCTTAACCATCGCCCCCAGGACGACGTTTAGCAAAACCGATAAAAAAATATTATGTCAGTATAAATATCAACATTTGGGGAGAGTATGACGGATATTTTATTATTTTTGGATAGAACATGTAAAACCCCGAAAAATCCAAGGATGTTGACCGTGATGTCGTTAGTAAATTAGGTTTGACTTCGTTAATTGTTATTATTTGTTTATGTTTATTTATGCTGACACTTGAGCTCGTAGGATCGTTGAGGGACTAACATAGGTAAAATAGTAATTTTATACGTTACGGGAACGTGCTTGGGAGTAAGGGTAAATTGGTAATTTCATGTGTTGATATTATTAGCATTATTATTATGTGATTATTATTATTATAATTATTATTGTTATTATTTTTGCTATGTGATAATTATTACTATGTGATAATATGTGATTATTATTATTATTATTACTATTATTGTTATTGTTATTATTATTACTATTTTTATTATTATTATTATTATTATTTTTGTCAAATCAGCCTTTAGTTTTGCTAGAAGTAGAATTAGAGGAGGATTAGTATTAGGGTTACGTTAGTTATTAGATAATTTAAACCAAGCTAGAAACCCTAACCCTAGCCTCAACCTCACCCTTCCTCCTCTCTGCAGTAACCGTCCACCACCACCCAGTCAAGCCGCCGTCGCCGGCAATCTCCCAGGCCACCACCGCACCAACCCTCATTCATCTCTCTCTCTCTCTCTCTCTCTCTCTCTCTCCCCCCTCCGGCTCTGCTTCGCGCCACCGCCCAAAGACCGCCGCTTGCTGTCGCTCAGGACCACCGCCGCCACCCTGGACTTCAACAACCACCAATCAACCCTCGCTTCCGTCGAGGGCCATTACCCGACCGCCCAGAACCGCGGTTGCTCTTCTTGGTTGTGGTGCCGCTCATCGCCGCACAATTGGCGCCAACCGCCTGCTTCCATCTCCGATTGACGCCGACCACCGCGACGTTCCCAGCGTCTCACTTTGCCTAGTCGCCGGAAATCGCCCTAGTGTAATCCCTTGTTTTATTCATGCTCTTGCCCTGTTCTTGGTTGAGTTCTTGCACTGTATATTCTCGTTCTTGATAACCTGAGTTTTGGAATTTTGATAATTTAGGTATTGTGTTCGTAATCAAATCAGTGAGTGATACCCTTAACTTTATGATTATGTTAATATATTTCTTTGCTTTGTAAAGCATGTTGCTGCATATGACATGTATGTGACTATACATATAGGTTAATCATGCTCTTTAATTTTTGTTTGATTATTAGAATCATTATCATTATTATTATTGACTATTATTGGTATAATAAACATGAATCTGTGTTAGTTAAAGGGAAATAGTATTCTCTTGTTTTTCTTTTAGATAATCGCGGTTGTAGTTGGAGGTTTATGTGTTAATTAATATTGTATGTAAATCATGTTTAGGGTTTAGATAATACTATTATTGTATGCATGAATTAAAGTGTGTAATTATCAAGATTTTTTTCTTGTTTGTTAGTTTAAGTATTCATATGTTTTTCCTTGATTCTCTTAGGTGTTCAATCATTTTTAATTTTATGTCTAATCATGTTAAATAATTTAGGTTGATTAAATTATTAAAGTGCGATTCTTGTTTATTAATTTCTTTATTCTTGATTAAATCTTGGAAAAAGAATTAGTTGTTGTGATTCTTGATTAAGAAATTAATATTTTATAATCATCCATGTTGTTATTATAGGAACTTGAAATAGTTTATTGTAGAATTCATGTTTAGGATAATGTTATTATTATTTCATGCATGTTTTTAGGGTTAGTGAAAATATTAAAGTTGATTTCATGTTTTACAATTTGGTTTTGGTGGTAGGAAGTTTGATGTTTGGACCTTAGTTGGATTAGACTAATTACTTTGGATCTTAGTTACTGTTCTAAGCCCTAATTAGGACCCAGGGATCGATTGGTGGAAGTTAGAACCGAAAACTATAAATTAAATAAGAACCGGGATCGGGACAGTTTTGTTAGTGTCTAAAGATCGGGTCACCAAGATTAATATAGTTTTCCTTTGATCGAACCCTTTGGACTAGAGGTTCCCCTAGATATTTGCTTTCATAGGAATTTTGCGGAATGGACTTTTGAGTTGTATAGCTCGAGTTATAGTCGTTTTACCAGAACTTGTCGAAACTGGAGCAGTTGGAAGATTTGGTACTTTTAGAGTCTTTCGAGGCTGATATGGGCTTAGTCGTCAACTTAAGAGTTTTAGTCGACATCCTGAGGTTTCCGAAAAGTCCAAAATCAGACCCATAGGATGTCGGGAAGTCAAGTTACGACCCTTTTTATATGGATGCTATGATCTGTCTTGTTATGTGAAACTATTAATAAATGTGTTGTTGATTGAAAATGTTTACTTGGTGTTATTATACGATTACTTGGAATGTGTTAAGTAATTTAAAGTATAGATCCATGATTGATAGGAACCTATAGTGTTCCTAGGGGAGGGTTAGGTAGAAGGTAGTTAATACTAACTTCGAAGGGCGCGTTTTGATTAGAATAATTACTTTTATTTTAGTCCCGAACTAATTCGCGTCGTTAGTGAGCTCAACTGTGTTCGTTTTTGCTATGAAGTGAAGTTAACCAGGTAGTGTCTATGCTCTAATCCCCACCGGGATGCTCTTTAAATGTATTTTAATGTTTTCTAATCTGTTTTGAGAATTGCATCCCGAAAGGGGACTTTTGTGGAAATGTGACCATCTGTTTTGGATAACTGTTTGTATTTGTTTGTGCTTTGATTTTATGAGTTATTGAAATTGAGATGGTCTTTTATAAGTAGTTTTATTATTGGTTTTGATAACCTGGGTTGGGTTTGACTTGAGAGCTGTGAGTTGAGTTTTGCTTAAGATACTAATAATTCAAAGTGAAACATTAAGCGGGTTTACTCTTTGATGCCTTTGGTAGGCGATTGTTTTGCGGGCGATAACCCTGAGACCAGGATTTGGTATCCTGTATTGGTTATGTGTCAGGAGATCAGGGTTTCATCCCTGATATAGGATAGATGATTTTTGATGTCTTTGGTAGGCGATTGTCGATGCCTTTGGTAGGCGATTGTTTGATGCCTTTGGTAGGCGATTATTTTTGCGGGCGATAACCCTGAGACCAGGATTTGGTATCCTGTATGGGTTATGTGCCAGGAGATCGGGGTTTCATCCCTGATATAGGATAGATGATCTTTGATGCCTTTGGTAGGCGAATGTTCTTGATGCCTTTGGTAGGCGATGTTACCTTATGGGATTTGATATCCCGCCCGCATAATAAAATGGATTGGTTGGGTTGAGGAAAATAGTTAAGGGTTCAAAGGTTTGTGAAATGATTTGACTTGTTCCCTCTCCCTCAAATGAATTGAAATGAACTTAACTTATTTTTAACGTTAGGGGTAGACATTATTGAGATTTCCCCCTCATTTTTTGAAATGTTTTGTTTTCAGGTGAAGATCTATATGCTGGGGACGGGAATTAGAAGTGAGGACGTCATGTTTAGAAGTCGTTGATTATGTTGCCTTTCTTTTATGAGAAACTTGAAGTTAGTTTTGAGGTTTACTCCTAAGTATGAGTTGTTAGTTTGGTTTACCGTTATCAGACAGTTGTAGTTTTCCTTCTCGCCTTGTATTCCTTCGGGGATACGGCAGTAACGCCCAATAAGAGTTTGAGTCTTCCGCTAAATTTTGTCTGTTAACGTTAGTTTGACTTTGAATTTTCTATATTTGAATTTTCGGGGCGTTACAGAACAGATCCAGTATTTAGGTTGGACAAGTGTGTGTTCGCCCATGCTAAAGCTAACCTGTTCATCACCCACAAAAAAACACCCTAAATAAATCGAACGCACCCCACCACAGAAATGGAGGAAGCAATCCAAGCCCTTATGACAGAATCCATGGCGTCCATGGCCGCCATTAACTCCGATGACCTCCTCCACGACCTTCGCCCAATGCTCGTCGTCCACAAAGACGGCCGCCTTAAGAGATTCCTCGGCACTGAACCCCCCATCCCCGCCGGCGTCGACCCACTCACCCCCGTCGAATCCAAAGACGTCGTCATTTCGCCGGAATCCGGCGTGTTCATCCGTCTGTACAAGCCCTCCGGCCTAAACCCTAACCAGAAGTTTCCGCTGCTTGTCTACTTCCATGGCGGTGGATTCTGCATCGAATCGGCCGCGTCTCCTCTGTATCAGACGTACTTGAACTCCTTGTGCTCTAAAGCTTACGTCATCATCGCCTACGTTGAATACCGCCTGGCGCCGGAGTTTCCGCTTCCGACGGCGTACGATGACTGTTGGTCGGCAATTCAGTTCGTCGCCGCCGCCGCCGCCGCCGCCGGTGGCGACGGCGATCCCTGGTTGAGAGACCACGCGGATTATTCTAGAGTTTTCTTCGCCGGCGACAGTGCCAGCGCAAACATCACACATCACATGGCGAAACGAATCAAAAAGGAGCCATTCCCGAACTTGAACCTAAACGGCATCGTATTGATGCATCCGTATTTCTGGGGGAGCGAGAGCGGTCTCCTCACTCTCCCAGGTAAGGTTTGGAGCTTCGCTTGCCCGGGAACGAGTGGGTTGGATGACCCGTTGATAAACCCGGCGAAGGATCTGGAGGTGGCGGAGATGGGTGGTGGTAGGGTTTTAGTGGCGGTGGCGGAGAAGGATGTGCTGCGAGATAGAGGAATGCTTTACAAGGAGACGCCGGAGAAGAGCGGGTGGAATGGGGCGGTGGAGGTGGTGGAGACGGCGGAGGAAGACCATGTGTTCCACCTGTTTAAGTCGTCCTCCGCCGCCGCAGCCCAGCTCATGGACCGGGTGGCGGAGTTCCTCAACCGCCACTAATCAAGGTTGGTTTGGAGTAGTATAAAACTCATGGGAATACCTTGACGGGTGTCTTTTGGTTTAAAATTATTAGGGTTTATGATTTTAAATAATATATTATTAAACAGTTATATATCTATCAACAATAAAAATATGTACGTCAATTGTCGACTAAGGTAAAATTTATTATAGAGTTTATATTTTTATGTATAATTTTATATTATAAAAAAGTATAAAATAATAATAGATTTTATGTAATGTATGGATTATATGATCGTTAAAACAATGAAATACTCCCTCCGTCACAATTAATTTGTCCGTTTAACTTTTTCACGGTCTTCAATACAACATTTTGACCGTTAATTTTTCATGTTTTATCTAAGTAAGACTAATAATATTGTATTCAAGTAAAATTTTTTTCATCACAAATCTAATAGTGATAGTCTTACAATAACTCAATATATAATTTGTTAAACTAATGGTCAAAGTTCAAAAATTTTAACCTATAAAATTAAACCTGAACAATTTATTTGAGGCGGAGGGAGTATATCTATAATAATTTAAATATACATAAACATATATTTTAAAACTATTTGAATAATATTTAATATGATTAATTTTTGTAAGACTGTCCAATTTAATATAATAGCCACCATAAAAAAATAATATAATAGCTCAATTACGCATAATAAAAAAAATAAAATAGTCCATCATAAGTTAAAAGGATTATACCCATGAAGTTATTTGTCATTTTCATGTTTGATGATTGGAATTGATTTCTATAGTCAGTTAGTTCTGCATTAATGAGTTCATGCTGTATTGTTTAATTTTTTTGTTGGTTCTTTTTCGCTTTGTGGATCATTTTGAAACTTAAATAATATGGAAATTGGAAAACAATACGAGGTATTGGAAAAAATAATCTAAACTTACAACTATGTTATGGATGAGATAAACTTTAACATCTATTATTTTTAACATCCACCATCTAATTAAACTTATCTGAAAAATGATGTGGTGATGGCGATATTACTCACAGAATATACATTTAACTGTTTTTTTGAGATGCAAGAAGTTCCACGTATAATATCGTCACCACCATGTCACTTTTCGAACAAGTTTAATTAGATGGTGGATGCTGAAAATAATAGACATTAAAGTTCAGCTCATCCATAACAAAGTTGTAATTTGTAAGTTCAAATTATTTCTTTCCAATGTCCCCAAATTTTGGATTTTTTTTTCCAATTTCCCTAAACAATACACAATCGATAAATCAATTGATTAATCAATTCTTTATATGTCACCGTAACGAGTTAACTCCTTCCATTCCATATTAATTGTTCAAGTGTTATTTTTTGATTAAAAAATTTATTATAAATATTTTTTCAAAAAATTATAACATTATATGCTATGATAATATTTTTTATTATGATTCTAATGATATATAATTTTTTCATATATTAGAAATCTAGAACATTGAATATATTGATAAATTAATGATATTAACAGACAATTATTATGAAATGGAGGAAATATATAATCCTACAATCAATCCTAGGCTTGATCATCGAAAAAAATCCTTGCAAACCCAACGTAGCACGCTTTCAAATAGAAAGTATTAGACCCTGTTCTTTTATGCGGTATTTTGCGGAATGGTGTGGTGAGGTGTGGTGGAATTGTGGTGGGGTGTGGTGGAATTGTGGTAGGTTATTGGTATTTGGGGTAGGTGAGGAGAGAGAATGTAAAAAGTAGAGGAGAAAAGTGAGGAGAGATAATAGTAATGATTTGCGGTAAATATAATGGGTTGTAAATTGCGGTAGGCTGTGACATCGCAGTTTGACAACCGCAAAAAAAAAAAAAACAGGGCCTTAATCAATTAATATTAACACCTCCCCTCTCTACATTCAAAACACGTGTGGTAATCCGCAATTATTTGATATTAACACCTCCCCTCTCTACATTCAACAAACAACCCAGCAGCTCAAATTTATTGGCCACCCAATCAATTGAATCTCCATCTCCCCATCAACCCAATCATGGACGAAGCTATCCAAGCCAACATGAGAGAACTCATGGCTTCCATGGCCGCCATTAATCCCGACGACGTCCTCCACGACTTCCGCCCCTACCTCGTCGTCCACAAAGACGGCCGCCTTCAGAGATTCTACGGCACCGAATCCCCCCTCCCCGTCGGCGTCGACGAACTCACCGGCGTCGAGTCCAGAGACGTCGTCGTTTCGCCGGAAACTGGCGTGTTCGTCCGTCTGTACAAGCCGCCTGGCCTGAACCTAACCAGAAGGTTCCGCTGCTTGCCTACTTCCATGGCGGTGGATTCTGCAGCAAATCTGCGGCGTCGCCTGTGTATCAGATTTACCTGAATTCGCTGTGCTCTAAAGCGAACGTCGTGATCGCCTCCGTCGATTACCGCCTGGCACCGGAATTTCCGCTCCCGACGGCGTACGACGACTCTTGGTCGGCGATTGAGTTCATCGCCGGCGCCGGCGCTGATGATCCGTGGTTGAGTGAACACGCTGATCGTTCGAGAGTGTTCTTCTTCGGCGACAGTGCCGGTGCGAACATAGCGCACAACATGGCCAAGCGACTCAAGAAGAAACCGCTTCCGAACTTCGACCTAGACGGCGTCGTATTGATGCACCCGTATTTCTGGGGATCAGAGCGGATCGGGTCGGAGAGTCTGAAGGAAGGACGCCGGGTGGGCATGGCGGCGAGTCTGTGGAAGTTCGTATGCCCGGGGACGAGCGGGCCGGATGACCCGTTATTGAACCCGGCGAAGGACCCGGAGGTGGCGGAGATGGGCGGCGCTAGGGTTTTAGTGGCGGTGGCGGAGAAGGATGGGTTGCGAGACAGAGGAATGCTTTACAAGGAGACGCTGGAGAAGTCCGGGTGGAAAGGGGCGGTGGAGGCGGTGGAGACACCCGAGGAAGACCATGTATTCTACCTGACGAAGCCGTCCTCCGCCACCGCCACCAAGCTCATGGACCGGGTGGTCGAGTTCCTCAACCGCAAGTGAGTGATAGATAGTATTCAAGTATTGTATTGGACTGTTAGTCTGTTACTATTAAGGTGATGTTGATTTTCCCTTTGTTCATCATCGTAGAATTCATGGGAAATCTAGTATTTGAATGCATTTGTATGAAGCAAAATGATAAACATCTTGCTGAAAGTTAGTATTTGAATGTATTTCACCTAAATTACTTATAAGTTAAATGTAAGTATATTTTTACAACTTATAAACAACTAGTTTTTTGCCCGTTTTCCAAACAGGTGTTAATTTTGATGAATATGTATTAACAGTGGGCGCCCATTCTTACCAAATGTATCAATTTTGGTAAATGTGCAAGTTGTACATTTATGAATAGAGTGATTAGTATAGTGTAATAAAGCATTAGATGATCATATATATAGATTTTATATATATATATATATATATATATATATATATATATATATATATTGAAAGAAAGTGATATATATTCAATAGAAGCAATACATGACATTTAGCCAAAGTACAAGCTTAAGAGCATAGTATATCTATGTATTTGGTTTGTTTTTGAGTATTTCTAGCAAGAGACAAGGTTCTATCTCTAAGGTGGTGTTTGATACTACGATAAACTTGCTCCGAGGTTTTCATGATGTTCTTGAAAGCATTTATGTTCCGCGCTAGCCAGATGTTGTATATGTATGAGGCGAAGGCGACGTAGATGATTTGCTTTCGCTGCATATTGCCTTTTAAATTTAGCAGCTTTCTGCCACATTCCTCCCATGTCGCTGCTCTGGGAATGTTGATCCAAGCATCTAGATGTCCTCGTACCTCTTCAGCAAAATTGCAACTATAGAGAAGGTGGTCAATAGTTTCTTCATGCTGATTGCACATGGGACATGTGGTTTGGATGTTGGGAGTGTGCAGCCTAGTTCTAACCCTGAGCTTTCCATGCATTGCCATCCAGGAGCAAAATGAGTACCTGGGATTATTGTATTTATTCTAGACTATCCTTGCCCACAACCATCTTGCATCTTCACCTGCTAAAACTTTGTAACCTCCCTTCACCGAATAGTGATCATGGGGGATCCTTGCATCTTGAATGTGTTCCTTAACAGCACACAATTTTTTAAAATACCAACATGCATTCCCCTTAGGTTGGTACTCCCACCACCGAGAAAATAAAATTGGATTCTTGTGGAAAACCACCGAGAGTATCATAGATTTTGAGTTGCATTTGATTCAAAACTTTGTATAACAGTTTAACACGATTCTTAATGAATTTACTATGTTTCTTTCAAATTTTTTCATTTGATAACAATTTTTTTATGATTTTTTCTCTTTTATTCCTTTAAAAAAAAAAATAATTGCTCGAATTTTCAAAACATTAATTAAAAAATTCTTTTATAATTATACTAATTACCTTTTTGGGTGCAGGAATAAAAAATAAATAAAAATAATATGGGACATGAATGAAAAATAAAAAAAATGTGGAAGTGAATTTGATATCACTACAATTCAATTATATATCTTTTTTGGACAATCAGAATCCAAAATGAAAGTAGGAATTATTGTTGTACAATTAGTGAAAGTAGGGATTATTAGAATACAATTTTCATATATATATATATATATATATATATATATATATGTATGTATGTATGTATGTGTATATATATATATATATATATATATAGTTAATTACATTTACTTTACCTGACTTATGTGGTAATAATTTTTGCACACCCGACATTTGAGAAATAATTTTCACCCTACCTGACATTTAAGTGGTCATAAATTTAAAGCCCTCAGGTATGTTATAATTGATTTTTATTGATTTTTCCTTTATACTCTTGTTATTATTTCCTTTGACTTTCAATTAAATGTGAAATGACTTTTGTATCCTTAGTAGTAATTGTTATGGCATTTTAAAACCCAACCACTCCACTAATTCCTCTGATTCCTCTCCCCGGCCCCCCTCCCATACAGAAAATGAAAACTAACCCCTCCCAAACCACCATGTCTGTCTTCTACTCTCCAACATAATATTTTCCTTCTCAAATTAAAGGGCAACATCGTAATTTCACATAATGATATATGGGTATTATTGTATTTTTCTATTTCCGATGACAAGTTATCGGATTCCAACGCTAAAAATCACTTTCACTAAATGTCAGGTAGGGTGAAAATTATTTCTCAAATGTGGAGTGTGAAAAAATTATTACCATATATATCAGGTAGGGTAAATGTAAAAATTATGACCAACATTTTGCCAAACAGAGGTGATGCTCTGATTAACCTTTATTACTTGCCTACTGAGCATAAAGAATTGCTATTGAATTAGGCTTTAATGCTAATAGCAATGCATGACAAAATAGAACAATAGGCAAATTTCCCATTGCTTCTTGTAATATCCTACCCTTTTATCACGCAGAACTCAAGCACAGTACTTAACATCACCCAAGCACAACACTGTAAATATCTTCATCCTATTCCTGAGTAGGATCACTGACTGAATCATGTCAACATTGAAAATCCAGTTTTCCCATGTGTTGAGAGCAATTTGCTTACTCTTTTAATATTTTTGTAACTAACAAGTCAGACCATTCCTACTTATCACACAATTTGCTAACTCTTTTAATTCTTTTGTAACGTACCAATCAACAACAAAAGAACTAACAAATAATAAAGGACCAAATAGTTTATTTAACCTGGGCATACTTGAAAACAGGGAAGTTAACAGGAAGATGAGATTTATTGAATGGTATAATTCAACGCAATAATAAATCAAAATGTAGAGTGGAATCGAAATATCTTAGTGTGGAAGCGATTAGGATCATATTGATGGATGTTGTCCCACGAATATTATAATATCTTTTCTTGAGTCTTTCAGGACAACGCCTCGAAATGATGGCTACCAATTATGGAATCACCAGTACATTCACATCCCAAACCCCTAACCTCTGATCGATGATGGTTTACTCAAAAGAGAATAGATTAAAATCGTTGTTTCTTGTGTTATGATATATATCACATAGGTATATATTTATAGGCTAGTCTTAGAGACATACCCAAACACGTAGTAGGAATCCTAATAAGATTGGAAGTCTTATTCCTAGTCTGTTTATGATTCCTTATTATCTAGAAATTGTATTCTAGATAAATTGAGCCTATTTAATTAATTAACTAACAATCAACTAAGTGGCCGTTAATTTACCAACAGCTCCCACTCGGTCACGTAAGCCGAATAGAGAAATTCTAATCTCATAGTTCTTCTCTCGTCTCATACGAGAAATGGGATGTGCAATCAACAGTAACAGGTAGTGTTATATCAAATCACCATTTGACCAACATAACACTTTCAAAGACACTGACAATGCCCTAAACCGTTCAAGACATCACCAATGACATACAAAGTCTCTCTATGCCTGATATATCAAATAATTATACTCTCAATATAATCGCACGGGCAGTGGCGAAGCCACCTTTGTTCAAGGGGGGTCAATTGACCCCTCAGCTTTTTTGAAAAAAAAAATAACTTAATTTAGAGTTGTTTTAATAAATAAAACTAAATATATATTAATTGGTTGAGAAAGAATCACATCAAAATGTAAGATAGTTGAATGGTTTGGGAGAAAAAATAAGGCACTTGTCTGATGTGCAAAGGTCACAGGTTTAACGGCTAATTCTTTAATTCTTTCATTTTGTCTTTTTGATACTTTGATAATTGCTACAGTGCCCCCCACCCACCCACCTTCACCATTGAAGATATCACATAGTTCAAGTTGCGTGATACCAAATTTGTCATTACCTCAAGAAATTTTAAAATGATTGACCAACGAAAAAATCATGCTTTATTATTAAAATATGACTACTCATCAAAGACAGCTTTATATTTAAGGTATGTATGTTTATTTTCAAAATTAATGTTGTTAAACTTTGGGGATGCTAAATTTTTCGAATTCGTTCCTATAAAATCTATCTTTTTTACTAAATTTTATCTTGACCCTCCTCACTTTGATTCCTGGCTTCGCCACTGCGCACGGGCTGATATGGTGAATATGGAAGGATTTTCCTTGGCTACTCACGGTATTACATCTCAGTAGGACTGCTTTCCCAATATGTTCCGCTGGACTGGATACATCTATAGCCCTTAGAGTGCACACTAAAGTAACATCATCCAACCTAGATTTCATGTCATAACACTGAGTCTAAGGGAATTATATAGGTAGACAACTAAGTCTACAGGGATCACATAGTGACAGTGAAGGGAATCATTTGTCACTCCACTTGATCGACTTTTAGTACACACAATATGAAATGTGTGTCATGGCATAACTCCCGTTAAGGTAAGTTCGTCACTTTCCTTTATGCCATGCAAATCATGAGTCTAGCTTTACCTCAAAAACTAACTCATTTGACTAGATCAATGTCCATAACGTAACCTAGTCACTCTTTTAAGGCTTCAATATAAGGTTGCATTATATTCGATTACAAAAATCTCATCTTGGACTTACCAAGGCAGCTATTTTCATACTTTCTAAGTATAAATATGATCAATATTGTACACCTAGTACCAAAATGATTCAGCCTCATCCTATCCGCTACTCAAGCATTAGGGAAGATTATCTATGTGACTAGATAATCAGAAACTTAGTGACATTTAATGTGCCTAATTTAGACAACCATAAAATGTTATTAACACTTTAAGGAAAATAAACACTATTTTTGATTCCAGAAGAGTGCATTTCATTTAAAACATGTCTATTATATGCGATACATGCATGGCAAACAACTTGAACTGTTATTAAAGGACTTACCTAATGAGTTGAGAACAGATCTCAAACACAAGTTCTAGTATATTTCAACATGTGTTTCATTAATCAATAGCATTTACTGATTACACATACTGATCTGCGATATGTTTTCTCCCACATAGGTTTTGAAAAACACTTCTTTTGAGCAAGACTTAGACATATCCAAGTAACCACCACCCAAACCCAAAAGCATTGTCTTTGTGCATTAAGAATGTGAATCTTACTTCATCAGAAATGTAGCGTAGTAAGATTCTTGATGCTTTTGAGATGGAAAATCCCCAGATTACCTACTAATCTAACCTGAACTAATGTTAAAGTACAAAACTTTATAACATTTGCTTTGGGACGTTAGTCAATTTCGACCTTCCACATATCATACCATCACAAAGGTAGCGTAGTAAGATTCTTTATACCATACCATCTTTGAAGAACTCATATTGTTTCTTGTTGATTTTAATAGTGAGATAAGCAATAGTAACACAGATCATGACTCATTTCCTTAAGGTCTTAGGGAGCTTATAGCCTTTTAAGATTAGTTCTAGAAACTCCCAATGAATTACGCAAACCCGGTTACGGTTATCACTCTTAAAGTACCTTCTTCGAGTACTGTCAATGACTTTAGACTTATGACCTGCTGCTCAGCAGCTCAACTATTTATAAATATATTATAAAGTTCATTTGCAAGAGAATTAGAGAAGTTCTCTCAAGTCCTGTCGGCGACAAGTCGACAACCACATAAGGACATTTTGAAGAAGCTCTCGCCCGGGAACAAAGAAGTTCTCCCAAGTCTTGTCGCCCAGTAATATGTTGAACAATTTGAGGTGATTGTTGTGGTGGTGATCATAGGTTTTGAGGAAAATTCTTTCCAGGTTTTGTGGTTCTTCAGGCCCTTGATTGTATCTATTATCCTCCTTATTCTTACGCATAAAGGCCCTCATATCATTGCTTAACTTTGATGATAACTCAATATGAGCGTGATCAGTAACACTCAATACTTCCTCTTAATGTAGAATGGAGAACTTTTGTCCAGACATGTCATTGTGAGATGCCAACAATTTGGGATAAGTGGGGTTTGACGTGAGATGCCATTGAAATGAAATCAACAAGGAAGAAGATATGCTGACGATGATGAATTGTGCGACAGAGAGAGCAAGAACGAAGAAGCGACATTTCCTATTTTTGGGGAAACTACTTTGTGTTTATTATTAGTAAAACTGCTTATAATTATCTATGCATTAATTCTGATGAATTTCCTATAAAAAAAAAACTCTGATGATGACCCAACAATTGAGATGTTGTATCATTTGGAATCAATGGTGCATGTCAACTAAACCATGAGATTGTAAGAATGGGGCGGGAAGAGGTGCGGGGGCGCTCATTCTGCAATTTAATAACCTTACTAATTAATTTATAAATTAATTTATCAAAAGAACCTTACTAATTATATCCTTTTCTTCAATTTTTCATTTTTATTCACTGTTTTCTTTTATATTTACCATTTTATTCACTTTTTCTCATATTTTCAATGAAATAAATTAATGTAAAGTGAAAGCTTTCTTTTTTATAATTAAAGTTAAAGTGACAAATAATTTGAGAGGAGGGACTAGTACTACCATGATTCAAGTTTCACATTTCAATTTTTAATTTTCAAAATTAAAAAAAAAAATAGCTTCAAAAAAACAAAATATCTTCTGACTAAGAGAAACAGCAACCCACAAAAGCAGTGGTGGGTAAGAATAATCCATCATCCTCAAGAAAATCTTGCCACGGGTTACCCAGTACCGTGCAATTTGTCTACGTTCCCACCAAATCCTTTACTCCTGTCAGTTACTACCATACATATATTAACACCTCCCCTCTCAACATTCAACAAACAACCCCAGCAACCCAAATTTATTGGCCACCCAATCAATCAAATCTCCATCTCCCAACCAACCCAATCATGGACGAGGCAATCCAAACCAAGATGAGAGAACTCATGGCTTCCATGGCCGCCATTAAACCCGACGACGTCCTCCACGACTTCCGCCCCTTCCTCGTCGTCCACAAAGACGGCCGCGTTCAGAGATTCTTCGGCACCGAATCACCTCTCCCCGCCGGCGTTGATAAAGTCACCGGCGTCGAGTCTAAAGACGTCGTCGTTTCGCCGGAAACCGGCGTGTTCGTCCGTCTGTACAAGCCGCCTGGCCTGAACCCTAACCAGAAGGTTCCGTTGCTTGTCTACTTCCATGGCGGTGGATTCTGCATCGAATCTGCGGCGTCGCCTGTGTATCAGATTTACCTGAATTCGTTGTGCTCTAAAGCGAACGTCGTGATCGCCTCCGTCGATTACCGCCTGGCGCCGGAATTTCCGCTCCCGACGGCGTACGATGACTCCTGGTCAGCGATCGAGTTCATCGCCGGCGCCGGCGATCCGTGGTTGAGTGAACTCGCTGATTATTCCAGAGTGTTCTTCTCCGGCGACAGTGCCGGTGCGAACATCGCTCACAACATGGCCAAGCGACTCAAGAAGAAACCGCTTCCGAACTTCAACCTAGACGGCGTCGTATTGATGCACCCGTTTTTCTGGGGATCGGAGCGGATCGGGTCGGAGAGTCTGAAGGAAGGAAGCGGGACGGGCATGGCGGCGAGGTTGTGGAAGTTCGTCTGCCCGGGGACGAGCGGGCCGGATGACCCGTTGTTGAACCCGGCGAAGGACCCGGAGGTGGCGGAGATGGGCGGGGCTAGGGTTTTTGTGGCGGTGGCGGAGAAGGATGGGCTGCGAGACAGAGGAATGCTTTACAAGGAGACGCTGGAGAAGGCCGGGTGGAAAGGGGCGGTGGAGGCGGTGGAGACGGCAGAGGAAGACCATGTATTCTACCTGATGAAGCCGTCCTCCGCCGCCGCAGCCCAGCTCATGGACCGGGTGGTGGAGTTCCTGAACCGCAAGTGAGTGATCCAGGTTGGTGTTTGGATTGGTCGATCTAGAAGATAGTACTGCATTGGACTGTTACTATTTGAGTATTGAGGTGATATCGCTTTTGGTTTTTTGTTCATTATGGAATTGATGGGAGATGGTGAGAATCTAGTATTTTTATGCATTTTCGTTGTATGAATAATAATTGACATCTCCAGGTAATTTTATGTTGGTGAGTTTCCTCGCATGATTGCGTGCCATCTTGAATTTAGCTGTCTCAGCTAAAAATTTAGGTAGATCGATGGTAATTTTATATCTTAAAATGGTTTCTATTTTATACTTTAATTGTTGTTTTATAATTTCAAGAAATTACTAATAAGGATTCTTTTATTCGGTTGCGATTCCACAATATTGTAAATTTCTATTTTTTACCAATACTCACCACATAACTTTTAATTTCCCTTTATGTTAAAAGTGAAAATTTTTCAAATAAGAAATCAAAATTTTTACTTTATTTTTAACTATCATTATTTTTAAATTAAAATATACTAACTCTCCTTTCATTATTTTCACCACACCGTAATCGACCGCACTATAAAAAAAAAGGGTCTAAAATTATAATAGAGGTGAAATATCTTCTTTATGTGGATCATATGCAATTTCCTGAGCTCGGTTCTGTGTAATCTTTCATTTCATAATTTTCTATGAACATGAAATCGGTACTATGTAATCTTTCATTTCATAATTTTCTATAAATGGGGAGGAATAACAATAAATTAATTGTAATTATTTTCAACCGATACATATGGTCTCATAGGAATCAAACATTATACGTTTATACCTCATGGTCCTCATCCAATGAGTCAACCACAAATATCAAAGGTGCTCTTATTACCAACATACATTAAAAAGGCATATTTGTCCAACTCTGACCATCGTCAAAATATAATTATATTACCTTTTTTTTCAAAACGGCTTTTTGAGGCTAATATACTGAATTTTTAGGGTATTGGATAATAATACACTGAACTTTAACCTTAGACAATAATACATTGTACTTTGAGGGTGTTGAACAATAATACACTCATAACAATTCCGGTGTGGCTGATTTGGTGGCAATCCTTCGTGGTCTGCCTGCCACGTAGGATCACCACCAAGTCAGTCACTGTCATAATCTTTCCTGGTGTATTATTGTCTAACACCCCTTAGAGTATTATATATTATTGTCTAATATTAAAGTTCAGTGTATTATTGTCTAATACCCTAAAAGTTCAGTATATTAACATTCAAAAATCCTTTTTAAAACTAATGTTTAGTTCTTCTATTATATATTAATTGTCATTTTTAAAAATTATATAATTTAATATTAAAATTTTTAACTATAAAATTTATAAAATAATATTAAAAAATATGCCAAATTAATATAAAAGTAAGGAAGTATTAATTACTACCTTCGTCCCAAAATATTTGTCTGTTGATTAAATTTTAACTGTTAATTACTCACAAATTAAAATATTAAATCACTATCATTAAAAATTATAATGATAATAATTTTATATTATAACTCGTTATATTTTGTGAGTAATTAACATTAAAAATTTAGTCTAAAAACAAACATTTTGAGCAGTATTATCGACAACAAATTTTATGGGCGAGGATAGATAAACGTCCTTACAAAATCTACAACCCAACCAAAAACCCCCCACTACTGTCTGCTAATGGGCGAGTCCTACCAACCATACAGATTTATTTAGCCACCCAATCAATCAAACATTCAAAACTCCATCATCCCACCCAACAAAAATGGAAGAAGCAATCCAATCTAGAATCGGACAATTAATGGCCTCCATGGCCGCCATTAACTCCGACGACCTCCTCCACGACCTCCGCCCCCTACTCGTCGTCCACAAAGACGGCCGCGTTCAGCGGTTCCTCGGCACCGAACCCCCTATCCCCGCCGGCCTCGACGAACTCTCCGGCGTCGAGTCCAAAGACGTCGTCGTTTCGCCGGAATCTGGCGTCTTCGTCCGCCTGTACAAGCCCCCCGGCCTAAACCCTAACCAGAAGGTTCCGCTGCTCGTCTACTTCCATGGCGGTGGATTCTGCATCGAATCCGCCGCTTCTCCTCTGTATCAGACGTACCTGAACTCCTTGTGCTCGAAAGCTAACGTCATCATCGCCTCCGTCGAATACCGCCTGGCGCCGGAGTTTCCGCTTCCGACGCCGTTCGACGACTCCTGGTCGGCTATTCAGTTCCTCGCCTCCGCCGCCGCCTGCGACGGCGATCCATGGTTGAGAGACCACGCGGATTATTCCAGAGTGTTCTTCGCCGGCGACAGTGCCGGCGGAAACATCTCACACCACATGGCGAAACGAATCAAGAAGGAACCCCTCCCGAACTTCAACCTAAACGGCATCGTATTGATGCATCCGTATTTCTGGGGATCGGAGAGGATCGGGTCAGAGCATCTGAAGGAGGCGGTGGGTATGATAGACAGGTTGTGGAAGTTCGTTTGTCCAGAATCGAGCGGGTCGGATGACCCGCTGATGAACCCGGCGGAGGATCCGGAGGCGGCGGAGTTGGGCTGTGCTAGGGTTTTTGTGGCGGTGGCGGAGAAGGATGCGCTGCGAGACAGAGGAGTGCTTTACAAGGAGATGCTTGAGAAGAGGGGGTGGAGAGGGGCGGTGGAGGCGGTGGAGACGGCGGAGGAAGAACATGTATTCCACCTGATGAAGCCGTCCTCCGCCGCCGCCGACCGGCTGATGGACCAGGTGGTGGAGTTTCTCAACCGCCATTGATCGATAGAGGTTGGTGAGGAGTCGAGGAGTCTAGAAGTTGTGGCAAGATTTTGGTTTTGATATTATCGTTTTGTTTTAGTGGGTATTGTTGCATCATTGTATTACTACTATTTGTATGTTCCCTTGAATTTAGGTGTTTGCTTTCTATTTATGGTTGAGTTTCATGAAGTTGGCAAGGACTTATGGTGAGTACTTGTAGTAGTTTTTAGGATAGTGTTTAATATTTTCATAGTTGAAACTAGATGTCAAATTTATGGGTAAAAAATAGTTGGGTAAAAGTTAATTTTTAGTAATTGGTAAATTTTGATAACTTTTGGTAAATTTACGTTAATATATAAAAATTCATTTTTTTTTATTTTTTTAAGTTTGGTAATTTTTGGTAAATTTTTGAAAATATAGGTAAAAACTGATAAATCTTGATCAATTAGATTTATCCATGAATTTGACATGGCCTTAATTGAGTAAATATTAACCGTGGTCAAGCTAGCATTTTTAAGTAATGTTCAATGTTTATCGTTTTCTAAAATTATAATGAAGTTGATGTTTGGCATTTTATATTTTTTGTCAAAAAATACATTTTAAAAATTTTATATTTGGAAATTATTTGTATTATTTTATGTCAATTCAATAAATGCAACTCTTGTTTGAACTATCTACTATCCGTTACTTAAACTGTTACTCGCTATACAAGCTGTTAATTTCACCGATTAGAGTCGAAATTTACAATATTATAGTATTATATTTGGAAATTATTTGTATTATTTTATGAAAGCAGTATTATTATATTTATAATGAAAAATATTATTATATGAATATAATTTTTCTGATAAAGTATTATATGAGAAATTATTAGTTAAAGAAATACACTAGTAACCATAAAACATTTAATATATAGGGTGATGATAAGTGTCTTGCCCCAATACACTCCTTAAATGTCTTCTTCCTTATAAAATCAATACTTATTATCGTTTTTAACCCCAATTTTTTTGACAGATACTATTAATTATCAATTATAAAAAGCTTAGAATGTGTTGGCTACGCCAACAATTAAAATTGACACCCTAACGAATGAACCCCATCCGTTGGGCATATTTTAGACGTTTTTTTGTAAATTTTTAAAAATATGAATAAAAGTGTGATTTTATACAATTTATATATATTATTATAGTTATAGAAGTCAATCATATAACTTTTTTCCAATTTAATTCACAAATATATAGGTTTTCTATAATGACAAGACACAAAATATGTGTCTTGCACAAGATTTTTATCATTTCCCTAATATATATTAGATAAAATGGAAATGAAGGAGTATGAGGTTGGAAAACAATAAAATGCATTACGTGATACTAGTTGTAATGATAAGGTCGTACTCTTTTAAAATGTAAGATAGTACAAGAGGATGAGAAAAGTGGAAAATGTAGGAAAAGTTGTGTGGTACGACGATGTTTAAAAAGTTGAGTTACATCAATCACTTTATTTAAATTATTGTGAATTAATAACTTACATCAATCACATCATTTACTAAATATATAAAATTTATTTCTCATACACTGTATTGCAACACTTTTCATTTTGATATGACAAAATACAATTTTAAAGTAAGGTGCACCATAATACCAATCCCATAAAATATAATGGACTGCGATCTAATTTTCAAAATAACATAATAAATAAAGATAGGTAATGTAAAATAATACTCCCTCCGTTTTATATTAACTGTCGTCTTTGAAAATTGTGCAGTCAAACTTTAAAAATTTTGACCACAAATTTCTCAATATATACAATGAGTTGCTATATAAAATTACCACCACTAGATTCGTAACGAAAAATATTATAATAAAAATATAATATTGCAATTGTTAATAACATATTATGAAAGAAATTATCAATCAAAGAACGATACTGAAGACCGTGAAAGTCAAAATTATGACAATTAATAATTGGGAAGAACATGTGCTTTTGTATGATTTGTTAAAAATAATCACATCAGTCCAAAGAATATGAAATTATCGTTATTGTAATTTTTATTAATATATCTGCGTAATGACAGTAATTTCTTATCGTAATTCATTGTAGGAAAACATATGCTTTTGTATGATTTGTTAAAAATAATCATATCAATTCAAATAATATGAAATTATCGTTATTGTAATCTTTATTAATATATTATTGTAATGACAATAATTTCATATCGTAACTTATTGTAATATATTTTTATAACAACCGTAGTCAAGATATATAATTTTGGGAGGGAGGTAGGAAACACCAACGAGGGATAATAGTAGACGCAAGAAAAACGTTATCTGGGAGCACAAGTCGAACCAGGACTCTCAGGTCTCCACAAAGCAGGGGAAGAAATATCCCCAAACTTCTCCATTTTTGTACAACTAACTAACGTGGTTCCTCAATCAGCCACAACTAATTATAGTACTATCGAAACTTCTCTTCAAATTCTCATTTCTGAGGAACTTTTCTGCGAATTTCGTAGACCACACTTCACCTGAGAGAAGCTCGCTTCCATGGAGAGAGCGGCTTTGCTTCGTTCATTATCTTCCTCCACCACCCTCGTCCACTCCACGCGCCGCCTCTTCCGCCGCCGCTTTTCCCTCTCCTCCCTCCCCAAACGCCATGCCCTCCAAAACCCTAATCTCCGCAAACCTAAATCCGCATCCTTTGTTCGTCGCCATTTGAGGCCTGTTTCCACCTTCTCTGTACCTTCTCCTCTTCACTCCTTCAATGGCCGCTCCTTCTCTTCGATGTCTCCTCACGCCATTGCCACTTCTCAGTCCGACTCTGCTTCAGGTACCTGAGTTGATACTTTTGTGTAGTTTTAGTTTGTGCATTTAGGGTTTTGAGGGTGATGTTGTTTTTGATTGGTTGGATTGTAGATGTTGCTAAACAAGATGAAGCTGCGGACAAGTATGGGTTTGAGAAAGTGTCGGAACAGTTTATTGAAGAGTGTAAGTCGAGAGCTGTGCTCTATAGGCATAAGAAGACTGGGTGTGAAGTTATGTCGGTTTACAATGATGATGAGAACAAGGTTTTCGGCATTTGTTTTCGCACCCCTCCGTAAGTATTGGATTACAGTGATTGCAATTATCGTTGGTTATGTATAGCATATGGTTATTATTTGATACTCTGCTGATTTCATTTGAAATGGGAGATGTTTAGTCTTATCTACTTACCTTTATAGGTAGCTTGGCATAACTGCAATGAATGTTGTAATGGGGCAATGCTTAATTGCTCTTTTATGGGAAGGATTGATGTCAATATTGGTTCCTTATGTCATTTTCAAGTTTTAGGAGGGAATTAAGAATTAAACCAAGGGACAGACATTGTAAGTGAGGAGAATCTTAATGTATTGTTCAGCCTTGAAGAAAGAATACTGTAGGAGGACAAATTCTGGCTTGTTTTTCCTTGTGTTCATTGCAAAATCGATAGTTAATGTTGAGTTGGACTATTAAAAAGCAAAATGTTTGCACCTTGATACGGGTATACACTATATAGTTGCTACTTGCAAGGTGTCTGGTTAGTACTAGACAAAAACTAAATTCTTGGAGATAGTTCGTTCATTGAATGATTGATGTAAAGGTTGGCTAGTTCGTTCATTGCAACGATAAGGTAACTAGCATGTTGTCGTAGATAAGATCCTGTTGCTAGCATTTAGCACAGAAAGAGGCGCTAATTTTGTTGTTAAAGTATGTATTTGTTTTTGTTGCGCAAAAATTTATTTTCAATTTGTCTGCTGTTGTGGAACTGTTTTATTGAAATTGTTGGTTGTCATTTCAGGAATGATTCAACTGGGATTCCTCACATACTAGAACATAGTGTTCTCTGTGGCTCCAGAAAATACCCTTTGAAAGAGCCCTTTGTTGAACTTTTGAAAGGGAGCTTGAACACCTTTTTGAACGCTTTTACATATCCTGACAGGACCTGTTATCCTGTTGCTTCCACAAATACCAAGGTATATAGTAAGTTAGTAACCCTTTGGGTTTTAACTGTTGTATAATCCATTAATTTATGATGTTAACTTGTAGTTGTGCTTTTTGTCGAACAGGATTTCTACAATTTGGTAGATGTTTACTTGGATGCAGTGTTCTTTCCCAAGTGCGTGGAGGACTTCTGGACTTTCCAGCAAGAAGGCTGGCACTATGAAGTTGATGATCCTAAGGGAGAGATTTCTTATAAAGGTACATATTTATATCTTGTTGTTAATTAGATTTTTCTTGCTGCTGGTGTGTTGTAGTTGCATACACCTCATACAAGTCTTCCACATTAACAATGTCTTATGTCGATTTCAGGTGTTGTGTTCAACGAGATGAAGGGTGTGTACTCCCAGCCTGATAGTCTTTTGGGTCGCGCCAGTCAACAGGCATGTGTTTAATCTTATTTTTATTGCAACAATTAAGTGCTTTTGTTACAATCTAATGTGATTTCAATCGAAGGAAAGTCTAGGAGACCTCTAGATATAGTCAGTCTTACACTTACAAGCTAATAGGTTTCTTTAGGATCTTGAAAGGCTTTTTGGCATGAACTCTGCAGTTTTTTCAGAAAAAGACGTTGATGTGTTAGAAGTTATTCATTTGTAAATTTAGATAAAAAATTGGAAGGCTATCTAGTTTGAGATCTATATCTGAATGTGTTTGCTTGTAATTATTCCATTGCTGGTTGTCAATGATTTTTTTTTGCTAGACCAAACATGTCTTTCTTTTGATATTACTGGAGAAGAGGGTAAAGGTCTACAAATTCTGGGACTGTTGGCAGGATTGTCCTTCTACTTTACTATAAGAGGAATGAGATGTTTTTTACTTATGTTATTTATTATTTAGCATGTAACTATATGTTTGATCCGTTACTCGGATATTTTGGTGGATTTGAGGAAATGTTTTATTGGGCTAATGCCTCATAAGTATGTTTAAAATATGGCCAATTGGTGCCCGTGTTTCGGGGGTATTTCCATGATTGGTGATCACATTTGATGTATACTGTAGTGTTATACTGTTATGTATTATCGTAGAAGGCCAATGTTGCATCATCGCTGCTGTATGTTGGATATGCAATGAAGGCCATTGGCATAATAGCACTTGGCGACCATGTTTTGCTGAGATAATTTGTTTGGCTACGTGGGTGGTTTTTCCAGACTATTCTAGAGATGTTAACTATATAGTTCATTATTTGAATCCTAGCTAGCCTGTGCTCTCCAGGATTGTAGATTGAACTTGCAGGCATAGTTATTAAAATCCTGATCCCAATCTATGATCCTACGATTTTATGATCCAAAATCCTTGATGTGATTCTACTATCTACATTACGATCCACGATCCTACGTGGGTTAATTCCGATCCTAACTACCCCATGGATCCGAGTTAGGATCCCGATTTTAAAAACCTTGTCTGCAAGGAGCATGTTTAATAGGTTATCTGTTTGAGTTTTTGTTTTTCATGTTGCCGAATTTGTTAAGCTTTATATATATATATATATATATATATATATATATATATATATATATATATATAAAATTTTTTTGGCCTATGCATGGATCATTGATGCCTACCTTATGCATGATTTTTGGGTTTATCACACTTGCTTTGTTTAATGAAAAAAAATTGTGCACCTTTGTTTCTATTGAGAGTTTGAGGAAGATGATGGTTAGTTGAGTATGCATTTCGAAGTTGCAAAATGAAGCTTTTACAACATTCCATCTCTATAATCTTGAGCCTTCACTAGATGTTGAGGTAAGATGAAATAATATGAAATGGTCATTATCTTGATGCTAAACTTCAGGTTGAATTTTCCATATAAGAAATGGGTCAGATGCCTGTTACTGAGTCTTAACAAACAAGAAAAACAGGCACGGAAGATTTAAATTCTTAAACCATTAGTCTATTTTGCAGTGGCCATGTATGTTCCTATTGTGGACTGCCTTCTCTCAGCTGGCTTTTATGGACACTTTGCTGTTCACAACGTTTTATTTGCACCATTGTTCTTGATTAAGCTCACACTGAGTTTACAAGAATTCTAATTGTCATCTCAAATAATCCCCTTCCTACTAAAGGGCTAAAGATGCATATTGCAGGATATGAAGGGGCACACTTTGGAAATCAAAGCATGATTGAATTGATTTAGTGATTATAGAATGTAGCTATGTGTTAGGGTTTAGTGGTGTTATCAGGCAAGCAGATGTAGGATCTTTGTTCATATCAGGGAAGTAGCATTGATAAACACTTATGTTATGAACCTTTTAATCTTTTATGGTATATCATTATATGTGGATAGGATCTGTAGAAATGTTTAATTTCGAAAGATTCTCCATTGGAATAGTTATTTGAATAGAAATGCTTAAGATTGTTCTGATTGCTCTCTTTGGAAGCTAAAGCTCTTGATGGAAAGAAATGTTCATATTTTGTGTCAATTTCTTCTAGGCACTCTTTCCAGACAACATCTATGGTGTAGATAGTGGAGGAGATCCAAAAGAAATCCCAAAGCTCACATTCGAAGAATTCAAGGTAATTATCTTTACACTTCAGTCTTCATGTAATGATGGTCCATAGTTACCAGGAATGAGCGATCTGAAGCCTAAGTTAAAAGAACGGGTGTCCAAAAAGTTGTGTTCCACATGCCAAATTAAGTTGTCAAAGATGCTCAATTCTGTCGTTTGTACCATTCTTGGCAGACATCTTGTTATCCCTATATCTGGATTTTCATTGTGCATTGGTGTCATTATTTTCTTTTTCAGTTTTTTCTATAGTTGTGTAATTTTCCCTCTGGTCCTCATACTGTCAAATTATATAGCTCGTTTGAACTTCGGAGGTTATTTGTTCTGTATAACAGGAGTTTCATCGAAGATTTTACCACCCTAGCAATGCGAGGATATGGTTTTATGGAGATGATGATCCTGCTGAGCGTCTTCGCCTCGTGAGTGGTAGGCACTGCTTGCCTTTCCCTGCTCTTTCGAACATTGAAAGTTGGTTGATGAACTTTTTCCTAGTTGCAAATCAAGTAGAAACCCTTACTGCAAACTTAGAAGCTTTTCATTTCCACAATGATCCTCTGGCACCTTTGCTCTGGCACGCATGCACGATTGATCCCCTCATTTTCAACTATCATATTTATATATACTGAACCAAACGACTAACCCTGGTACATTGTATCTGAATGAGTAAAATGGTTCAGTTGTTTGCAAAACACCCCCCCAAACCTCCCAATAAAAAAGAAAATGTCATTACTGCCTACAATAATGTTTCATTTGTTGCAACTTGCAAACAAAGGATATATTTTCCAGATGCTTTCCTACCGTTTTCAACCTGTTCGACATTTGCAATTTGCAGAATACCTAGAAAAGTTTGACGCAAGTCCATCTCCCAATGAATCAAAGATTCAACCACAAAAGTTATTTTCGCAACCTATCAAAATTAAGGAGAAGTATCCTGCCAGTGATGGTGATGATTTGAAGAAAAAGCACATGGTTTGTGTTAATTGGTTGCTCTCCGATCAGCCCTTGGATTTGGAAACTGAGCTTGCCCTTGGATTTTTGGATCATCTTTTGCTGGGGACCCCAGCATCACCCCTGAGGAAAACCTTGCTAGAGAGCGGTCTAGGGGAAGCTATTGTTGGAGGTGGTATGGAGGATGAGCTCCTGCAGCCTCAATTTAGCATTGGATTGAAGGGTGTTTCTGAGGATGACATTGGAAAAGTAGAAGAGCTAGTGATGACAACTCTGAAAAAGCTGGCAGAGGAAGGCTTTGACTCCAATGCTATTGAGGCTTCAATGAATACGATTGAGTTCTCTCTGAGGGAAAATAACACCGGCTCTTTCCCACGGGGCTTGTCTTTAATGCTTCGCGCTATGGTAAGGAATACTTTTACTGTATTGAGTATTCCAAAGCCCCCTTCTGCTTTACAGACAACTCACCGGTTATGTGCTGCCATTTTATTTGTGGTGCAGGGAAAGTGGATCTACGACCAGGATCCGTTTGAACCTTTGAGGTGGGAGAAACCACTCATGAAGCTTAAAGCACGAGTAGCTGAGGAAGGTTCTAAAGCTGTATTTTCTCCTCTAATAGAAAAGTATATCCTGAACAACCCTCATCGTGTCACAGTTGAAATGGAGGTGACAATTTCAAATCTCCTCTTCTGGCAAATTTAGTCTATGTTAACTGTTGTTTCTGTTTTTTTAACATGTTATGAGTTATTGATTTCAGCCTGATCCTGAGAAAGCTGCTCGGGATGAAGCGGCTGAAAAAGAAGCATTGGAAAAAGTTAAAGCAAGCATGACGGAAGAAGATCTGGCAGAGTTGGCTCGTGCTACCCAAGAGTTACGTTTAAAGCAAGAGACTCCAGATCCTCCTGAAGCTTTACGATGTGTTCCAAGTCTCTCTCTTGATGACATCCCCAAGAAGCCTATTCATGTTCCTACTGAGGTGCTGCTCATTCAGTGTGTATGATTGAACTCTTGCATAATTTTTTTGTGTAATAAGCCTTTCCTAATTAATGGTTCTTTCTTTCGCAGATTGGGAATATCAATGGTGCAACAGTTCTACAGCATGACTTATTTACAAACGATGTTGTTTATACTGAAGTTGTTTTCGATATGAGCTTTCTAAAGCAAGAGCTTCTCTCATTGGTACCATTATTTTGGTAAGATGGGCCCATAGTACAGCAGTCAAAGTGGAATTTTCTGTTGTCTGCTGCTCAATTTATTAGTATTTCTTTCTTTGGCCTTCATAATTCCTAGTAGCCCTGTGTCCTGCTCAATCTTTTTCAGAGGAGAATGTTCTGAGCAGCCACAATTCTAAATCTTTTGCATGCTTACTGCAGTCAATCATTATTGGAGATGGGTACAAAAGACATGGATTTTGTACAGCTTAATCAATTGATTGGAAGAAAAACAGGAGGGATATCTGTGTACCCATTTACTTCGTCTGTAAGGGGCCACAAGGATCCGTGTGCTCGGCTAATTGTTAGAGGCAAAGCAATGGCTGAACGTGTTGAGGACCTGTATAATCTGGTATGTGACGCTGTCAAGCGTTTGGAAAACTGACTAGGAATGGAAATAGTAAATGCCTTCTAGACAGCATTTTGATAATCTCTTTTGGCGGGGTTTAAGATGTGGATGCCTTTATGTGTTGGGGTGATACAGTTACAGAGTCATGTAGTTTTGTGTATTTTGTGGTTGGTTACGAACTTGGGGTCCAGACCAACTTAGAATGCTAAAAAACATAAGATTATTTGTGCCTGATAATGTACATGTTTGTAAATGTTGTGCTAGAAGGGAGTAAAATTTCTTGAGGCCGGCCTCCAATTGTCTTATGTGGTGGCTAGTAATAGGGATATTGTGATGCCTTTTGACCTATCATTTTGTCCGTACTGTTGCCTTTGTATGCCAAAAATTTACGGGTGCATTATTTTGGATATTGTAGATGAATGTTGTCCTTCAGGAGGTTCAATTTACTGACCAACAGCGATTCAAGCAATTTGTTTCTCAGAGCAAAGCAAGAATGGAGGTATCTATTATGTTTTAACTTTTGTAATTTGGGTGATATAGTGGAATCTTAGATTTAGGACCTAGTATGATCCCACATGCTTACCATCAATGAATGCCTATTTCCAGAACCGATTAAGGGGCAGTGGTCATGGAATTTCAGCTGCAAGAATGGATGCAAAGTTTAATACCGCCGGATGGATTGGTGAGCAAATGGGTGGTGTCAGGTAGGATTACATCCCCCACCCTCTCGGCCATTTTTTCTAAAAAAAATCTGGTGCTCCCTTTTCCCTTGGTCCGAAGGCAGGTTGTTCACAACAGTGTAGCTTTTTGATGTGATAAACTAGTCACAAATTATATTTCTATTTGTTATGTGCCAGTTGTTTTCCTGGTTTAGGTGTGATTTTAGGTTTATTAGAATTCCACAGGGGCTGTATGTCCTCAATTGGCTACTTCTGCTCTTGTTTTTCTATTGCATACTTGCATCTTACCCATGTCTAGTTCTTATTGTTTTTATTGAATCTCCCTCTGTGATTTGATGATGGAGTTTTTACCTAAAGGAGTGAATTTTGTGGTGTACCTGTAGTTACCTTGAGTTTCTGAGATCGTTAGAAGAGAAAGTTGATCAGGACTGGGATGGCATATCTAGTTCTCTGGAGGAGATTCGCAGGTCAATACTTTCAAGGAAGCATTGCCTAGTGAATCTAACTGCAGATGGGAAAAATATTATGAACTCAGAAAAGCATATCAGCAAATTTGTTGACTCACTCCCAGACCATGGTTTTTCCCAAAAAAGTACATGGAATGCTCGACTCTCTCCAGAAAATGAGGGGATTGTGATACCTACCCAAGTAAGTAGCATCATGCTCTTTTTCGCTTTCCTTGACCTCTCTCTGGTTTGCTGTTTTGTCTTGTGATTCTAGCAAGTGATGAACATTGTCTTGCCTCTCAATTTTCAGGTCAACTATGTTGGAAAAGCAGCTAATGTTTATGAAAGTGGGTATAAGTTTAAGGGAAGTGCTCATGTCATTTCTAGATATATTGGCAATACTTGGTTATGGGATCGTGTACGAGTAAGTGGTGGAGCTTATGGGGGATTTTGCGAGTTTGATTCTCACTCAGGGATCTTCACATTTTTGTCATATCGGGATCCAAATCTGTTGAAGACACTTGATGTCTATGATGGAACTGGTGATTTCCTCCGTGGGTTGGAAATGGATAATGACACACTCACGAAAGCAATCATTGGGACCATTGGTGATGTGGATTCATATCAGTTGCCTGATGCCAAAGGTTATAGCAGGTAACTAGCTGAGATTTGTCTGGCTTTTTCCTAATGGTTATCTTTATTCCTTTTGTTTTTAATTAGTAATCAAAAGATGTATTAGTAGGACATCAAGGTTATGTTGCCTATGTAAAAATGGGTCATTGACAAAACATTATGCTGTTAAGCTCTCAACCATGATATTATCTACAAAATCCAAAAAATCATGTTACTATAGCCGATAAGCACCACACTCCAACCATACTACAACCTCAAAAGGCAGAGCTTGAAATTGTGAATGGGGTAATGCTTTTTTGTCAAAGATGGTTGGTTTGTGTACTTCTAAGTGGCCAACTATAAAAGTTAGGTAATTTGTCACATAAAAAGGGATGGCGAATAGATAATTTGACAAATATTTAGGGATGGAGGTAGTATGTAATTAGTCATTGCTAGGCTAGCGGTTTTAATGAAAAAAGATCAATTTCTCCAACGGTAATGAAATAAGAAGTCAAATTAGCCTTTGCCCTTTTCCTATTTATTTGGAGGTGTTTATCTGGTCCTATTCTAAATAATTACTTGTTTTCCAGCTTGGTACGGTACTTGTTGGGAATCACAGAAGAAGAGAGAGAATTGAGACGTGAGGAGATATTATCGACAAGGTAAAGTCCTCCATATTCTGTTTGGACCCTTGATCTTTTATTTGATAATTGAATGGCTACCTTAAAACTGGAAGTTTGGATGAAAAACTTGTTTCGTAGAGTCATATTTCACATCTGCCCACACTGTACTAGTTGGCTTAGTTGATATACTAGACAGCGATATGACATACACCATTGCTGACATTGTTGTATCTTGTGGAGACTGCTAGCTAGGATTGGTCGACTTATTTTTCTCAATTCTCGTCTGCAAGCCTGATTTGCTTTACACATATATAGTATATATGGTGGTAATTTGCTTTGGGAAGTTTGATGCATTTGAAATCTGGTCGAGGAATGTGATGTACATTTGTTTTGTTGGTCTGTTCACTTGTGAGGACAAGGTTGCCTATGTATGTGTATGATGCATCATGCATCACTCATGGTTGTTTTTTCTTTTTTTTTTTGTTGGTTTTTGGAGGAAGGTAACAAACAATTTGTGCTGTTGGTCATTTATGCGCACAGCTTGAAAGACTTCAAGGAGTTTGCGAGCGCAGTTGATGCAGTCAGAGACAGGGGCATTGTGGTGGCTGTGGCATCTCCCGATGACGTGGATGCTGCAAACAAAGAGCGCCCTAACTTCTTGCAGGTGAAAAAAGTTTTGTAGGCAGGCAATGATGACTCGTTACTGTTGTGGAGAAAGCCAGTTCCTCATGAAGAATTTGACAGACCGTCTTTGATGTCTCTGGGATACAAGATCAAATTATTCAATAGCAACCGTGATTGCTTGAAGTTCCATTGAATCACAGAATGATAACTTATGAATATGTCAGTGCAATTCTTCCGGTCTACTTTTGTTATATTTACATGCGAGGATCTAAATTCTCTAGCAGTTTTTGGCCCCTCTTTTTTTCGCGGGCACTTACAGAACAGAAAGTAATAAAGAAATCACTGTTTTCCCATTGTAAGTTTGTATACAAAAAATTTAAAAAAAATCACCAGGAAAATCACAAAGAAAAAGGTAGAGCGTGATTTGTTTATGTTGTGTCATTATATGTCATGCTTTGGGAGCATGGTCAGCTGTTGCAAAGCATCTTGTACTACTACTAACATGAATGTTGTTAGTAATTGCTTAATTTAGATGATTGTATCTGGATAATGCATGCGTAAGCGTATAAGTAAGATTAGATCAAGTAAGATTAGATCGGTCAATTCGGTCGGGTCGGGTTTGGTATGCCCTGTTTTCCGAATTATTTTTTATTTTTTGGGTTTGGAATATCGGGTCGATTTGGGGTCGGGTCAGATTCTGCCCGGCCCAAGTAAGATTAAGGGCACCTTTATTTCGTTTTTTGTGGCATTAGCTCATTGATTAGGTAGAAATGATAAGGACAGTTATGGAGTCTTCTTCAATTCGGATGTGATTGAATTAGTTGAAGGAATCAAATAATCAACTACTCTCTCCATTTTCTTTTATCTGTCATTTATACTTTTTGAGATCCGTCTTTAATCAACAATTTCGCACATAATATTTGTATAAAAAAATACAAAATTATACTTTTTCAATAGTATTTTTTATTACGAATCTAATGATATCAATTTTGTTTGATGAATCAATTTAAAAATTAAGATATTAACGGTTAAATTTTTTGACATAATTACCAAGATCACAATTAAATAAAAACAGAGGGAGTACTGTACCCCATACAGACATTGTTTATCCCTTTAAAAGTGCCGGATCTAAAAGTGCCAGTCTTGTCTTCTTAGTAAACTAAAAGTTACTAAACACAAGAAAACAAATTGCTAACCTACAACTACAACCACAAGAAAACATGGTATTTATGTCATTCTAAAGTGGGGTTAATTTTGGGTTGGGTGATTTTTAGATTGTTCCACTTTTTTTGTTTCTTCAATAAATTTATACAGTGGCTGTCAAATGAAAATGACTCATTTTGCTGAAAATCATCGACTTTATTGAAAATGGCTAGGTAAGGCGTTGGTCATCCTAAGAATGGCTTTCTATACGGCTCTATTTAATATAAAAATTTGGTATTTTTAGGCTGGGGTATTATGGATTTTTGGATGCTAATATATTGTATTATAAGGGTATTAAATGATAATACATTATGCATTTTTCTTATATGATTATGTAACGTACTTTGAGGGTAGTGAAAATTTTAAGATTATTGTAGGTTAAATTCTAGCCCAGAATTATCAAAAGATGTAATTTATTAGGTGTACTCGGAGCATGGGCTCCAAGTAATACGATTGTCAACCACATATATTAGATTGTTCATTCTGATTATTATAATTGTTTTTTCAAAACATATTTGTGAGTGAACAATACTAACATAACTACATAACAGTGAACAACTTAGTATTTATAGATGAACAATTATAATATCTGAAAGTCTGAAACACGTTCTGGAATGCATCTAGTAAATTGTACGATAAAGTGGAGATTAGTGAAATTAACTGTGGTAGGTGAAATAAAGCGGATAAATTACCACTTAAAGAACATGGCAGGGTGTAAAAATCCTTTTTGTCAGGTAATTGTTTAGCCCAAACTGGCCCAACCGAATTCATCAGATAGATATCCAATCCAGAAGGGTATATACCACATTACGTGCGCACACAGAGAGAAAAAAAAAGAAAAAAAAGAAAAAAGAAAAGAGAGTAAATTGGAGATATTGAGTCGCCACACGCCACCTGCATCTGCGTCTCTATCTCTAGTCTCTACCTCACTAAGCCCCAGCTCAGCCTCTCCCCACCAAAAAAAGGAAAAAAAAAAAGATCGATCGATTGAGTGGGCGACCATGCTAATTCCCAATTCAATGCTACTCCCTCCTTCCTATCCAATCCATCCTTGTCCCTTCAATTTTCCGATGGCGAAATTTGGGCGTACTTGAGTTGAATCCATTTCCGATTCTTACATCTTCTGATTATCGATCTATCTTTCTTCTTTAGGGTTGAATTTTGATAGATCCTTGTTTGTGGGTCGGAGAATGAGAGCCTGGGGAGAAGGGAAGCTGTATTGGGATTGTGGGAAACACGACATGATTCAGAGACCCAAAGATGAAGCCAAGAAGAAGATGGGGATTGTCGTCATGTTTGGATGGTCATCTGTGATATCGCCTGAGTTGATGAACAAGTTCGCTTTCTTGTATTCTTCTCTGGGTTGGACTTCTCTCATCTGTTCTCCTCCTTTTCTCACTCCGTATGTCTCTCCTCAAATCTAGGTCTTCTTTCCTTTTTGTTTTTTAAATTGTGAATTGCATTGTTATTTAGGCTAATTGGTTTACGAACCCTTTTGATTGTTTGATTTTGGGAGGCGGGACCCTTTTTTGTTTTGTTGGGTGGGGTGAGGTTGGATTTTTATCATCTCCAGGAATCTTCTTTTGGTTTCTTCTTTTTCTGGGTTGAATCTTCTTTTGGGTAGGAATCTCCTGGTTTTGTTGCTATCTAGGTGTGCTAGGGAGGCAGTAAACTTTTGTAAGCTTTCTATTAAAGTTGTGGGTTGGCTATGGAAATTTGAAATATGTGAAATTTGTGCATTGTATACTACCAGGATTACTCACTGCTATGAAGGACATTAATGGTTAAGTTGGGCTACAATCTGATTTTGGTGTCCTTATGACCTTCAAATATGTTATAGGAGGATGGCCCTGTGTTTGAATTTTCTGTTTGGTGTTTAGTAGTGTCAAAAAGCTCTATGTCTTATGTGCAATTCAGATTTCATCAAAAAAGCATAATATTGAATTCAGGAGCGTGTTTCCTTGAATCTCAGGGGACTATGTTACTTGGAATTCATTTTGCCTGGAGTACCCCTTTTGAACCCATAACACTTGGACATGGGTATGGACACTAGACTCTCCACTTCGATAAAAAATGGAAAATTGCTTTCTGAAAAACTATTGGATCAAAACCACAACATGTTGACACGGGTATGGGGAAGTTCGAGTAACATAGCATGAGGGAGAAAGTCCTGTTTTTGCTGCTTAAGAGGTGGAGAAAATGGAGTTGCTGGTTGAGTATGTTTTCAATTTTCAGCTGTATGATTCCTGTATTTGTGGGCTTTGCAGTTTCTTTCCTGAGAGGGCGGCATCACTGGCTTTTCTTGTTCTCAAGGAACTTATTGAGGTCAGTTTTATCAACTA
This sequence comes from Portulaca oleracea, assembly GCA_029582165.1. Taxonomy (NCBI): domain Eukaryota; kingdom Viridiplantae; phylum Streptophyta; class Magnoliopsida; order Caryophyllales; family Portulacaceae; genus Portulaca; species Portulaca oleracea. The sequence continues at coordinate 39,194,306 of CM055876.1, forward strand.
ACATGTCATGTTCTCTTAAGCATGCTCAAAGCTTTTTTTTTTTTTTTTTTAATGAAATTTAGTTAGTATGAGATTATTTGATTATCATGGTTTGAATTTGAAGTTTTGTCGCTTCATGTCTGTTTCATTTATAATCACCATTTGATTTGATTTACTTCTACACAGGTGTTGCGTTTGAAGCCTTGCCCAGTAGTCTTTGCATCTTTCTCTGGTGGCACAAAAGCTTGCATGTATAAAGTTATTCAGGTAGGATCATACTGTATTCCTGGTTTCCTCATGTCTTGAAGAAATACCTGAATTTTGCGAGGATAGTTTGACAGAATAGAAGCATTATGTTGTGATTGACTTGGTGTATGATTGACTTTGCCTTATCTTTGCTTTCTACTTATGCAGATGCTTATGGGAACATCTGAAGCACATTTCAATCTGGTATAAGCTGTTTTCTAGAATAAAAGCCTGAGTTATTTGATTTTAACAGTTGGTATATCTTGTGTATATTGTCAATGGTAAAAGCCTGTGCCCATCTTACCCTCTACAAACACGACTGCAGGGGGCGTACATACTCAGTAGTGGGTGGTGGTCACTGATGCTAGTGTTTTTGTGCTTCAATTTCATTCTTCAAAACCTTCTGAGCATTCAGACAATATATATACATACATGATCTTAGGGCTGTTTCAAACAAACATTGCTTGATGCCTGCTGTAGGATGACATTCAGTTGGTGCGAAATTGTACCACTGGTTTCATATATGACTCTGGTCCAATAGATTGTACAAGTGATGTGGGTGCAAGATTTGCATTACATCCAGCCATTCACAAGGCACCTGGTGCAACAAAATTTCTTGCATGGACAGTGAAGTGGTTCACTTATGGTTCTGATGCTCTATTTCTCACGAATTTTGAAGCCGAAAATATTGAGTACTGGAAAACCCTTCACTCTTCTATAGTAAGTTGTTCGTTACATGCAGTTGTGTAATCTTTGCTGTTATTTCAGGAAGTTGCCTATTACTGATCACAGTTTTCTCTGGCAGAACCTGGGAGCATCGATTCTCTTTTTCTGCTCAGAAAGTGATGATCTTGCTCCCTGTGGAGTAATATGCAATTTTGCCCAGTACTTGGATGATCTTGGCGGAGATGTTGAACTTCTAAAGTGGAAGAACTCCCCTCATCTAGGTTTGTGTTAATAAACTATTATCACCCCAATGTCAATTGATATCTTGATTGCAGTTGACAAAGGTGATTCGATATGATGCTGCAGGTCATTGTGAGCATTATTCAGCAGAATATCAGGCTGCGGTGGCATCACTCCTTGAGAAAGCAACTTCACTCTTTTCGTCAAGGATCCAACAAGAGTTGCTACCAAAAACCTATATCGATGGAACAGACGATGAAATCCCAGAGCTAATCTGCCATCTTCAGAATGCAGCTGTCACTGCTGGCTCGAAATGGAAGCTTAGAAATCTTGAGCCATTATTCAATTCGCCCGGAGGTGCAGCTGATTGTTCAAGTAGTTTGGACTCTATAGGCCGAAAAGATGCACAAAAGGAAAGATTAGACGACATGCCAAGTGGGAGCACGAACACCCCTTGTATGAGTGCTCACAGTGTGCTGGGGCAAGCTCTATTTGATGCATGTGTGCCGAAAAATATCGAAGGGTGGGATATAAGGTTCTCTGGTTCTGTGAATGGGCAGCCATTTGCATCGGCTCGTAGACTTTCACATGTGAGAAAAGTTAGTCCCATCCGCCGCTCAAGGCTGTAAAACTTTATCAGTTTTGACCTATCTGTTCTCACCTCAGTGGAAAGCATACTGAATTGGACTGGTTAATGATTTGGGGGGTGATGATGGAATAACCTAGACGCTCGTATCGCTGTGGTAAGTCTGAGGCAGGGAGAAAGAAGAGCTTGTGGTGATGGTGTTTTTGTATATTATTATTGTAGAATGTTGGGGCAAAGAATGTGAGGATACTAGTAATTATACTGTATATAAAGGCCTCTGCTGCTAGGTTTATAATTATATGTGGCATAGCAGGTTGCGTTCTTCGCAGCACCACCCTTACCTTTTTGTATATATAACTCGACTTTTGGAGTTTGACATGTTGGAAACTGCACGAGTGTCCAGTTTCAGATTTGCATTAGTCATTGGCCTCGAGGAGTTAACTTGTAGATGAGCATTCAGTTTTCAGATTTGTGAAATCCTTCGATAGCCAAAGGAGTCTGTGTAAAACCGATATTCATGAGACATATTGCTCATCTGTGGGTTAAATTACATTCTGTCTCGAGTTTGAACATATTGATCTCAACAACAGTCCTGACTGTTACCATCTACCATATAGGTGCTTGAAGATCCTCGAAAATTCCATTGAAAAATCACTTTCACTGTTGAATGTAAAAGAAATACAAAAAGTTGAAATATATGTCGCTTTAGCCAGTCATAATTTAATTTGAACAACAAGTTATTTTTCAACTACCCAGGTTATGAACATTATACAGAAGCCTGGAGATAAGGATACCACGTTCTCTAGTACAGGCACTTGAATGTAATATGGATTCTAAACTTGCCACCCATCAAGTCCTCTTGTTTGAGTTACATTCGGCAATCGCAACTGTCTCTAACTATTATGTGAAGCTTTGAATAGAAAGTCTAAACTAACAGGATCGGAGTACAATTTATTTGAGTACTAACATAGGAATTAAATTATGAACTTTTATAGGGTTCTCCAAACTACACAACAAAAATAAATCCACTACTTTGAAAATAGCAATGTCATCGGAAATGGAACATTATTGCATATATACTGCAACCAATTCATCAAAGAAGGGACCAACATGTATCTATTATCTTATCTTTACTTTGAAAACGTCCTTGCAATATCACCAAAGCGCAGCTTGAAGATATTATAATTTTGCTGCAGCTTGACTAAAAGTAGGGTCAATGCAAACCACCACCTGCGGCATCATTCCATACCACACAGAAATTCAGAACCACACACTTCAAACTTCAAAGGTGTTAGAAATGAACCCTGAATTTTGCAGACTGCTGAGGTGAATATCTTTAGCAGTAACATAAATCAAGATGTATCAAGTAGTCCTGAGGTGTGACAAATGCCTTTGGTGATAAACTTCGTTGAGCAGTACATGCCTTTGTCACGCCTAAGGATAACTTAGTCCAAAGCCCAAAACCTCAAGACTCGTCATAGAACTCAAAAAAAAAAAAAGAAAAAAAAACAAGGCTACATACCTTGCCAATGCTTTTGCCAGAGTGGAGATATTCAACAGCATCTGCAACAGAATGGAGCCCCACAAACTTTTTCGGATCTATGTTAACCTACATCATGACACAGGAATGAGCCATCTCACCGTAATCATAGAACAATGCCATGTATAAGCTATGCTTTGGAATATATTTTAGTGCAATGAGCACTATTGCAAGTTAGTGAACATTCTCAATAGAAAGATAGAAGAAAATTTTCCGCCTCATGCTAAATCCTTACAAATATCCCCTACTGATGGCTAACATGAAATGGTCAGCAAATGTCAGGATTTGAGGGCATTATAGTGCAAGTCAAGTAGTATAGAATTAGCATGAAATGCAACTCGAATGGAAAAAAGGAGGGGGCTCCAATTCTCGAAAAAGTCAGAGTTCAGCACCTTTAACATTCCGAGAGAGTATAAATTAAACAGCTTCTCTAAATGTTGCCGCCACAAATGACTATATTGAACAAGGAAGAAACCAGCCTGCAAAAGAGGGTGAAGAAATAAATAATCTGTAGTCCAAGTTATTCGAAATGGAAGGCGAACACGATCAGTTAAGGACACAAGCAGGATAAAACCTAACAGTTTACACTGAGAAATGGTAAGTTCAACTTCAGGACCAAAAGCCATATACATACCACAGTTTGACTCTTTGCTAAAAGCTTCTCACAAATTCCCGGGTAATTAGAAGGCTTCCACCCATGTTCGCCTTGATACTAAACATAGTGAGACACAATGTCAGTATCTTGCATCAAATTTAACAGTTACTCAGGCAGAGAAGGATAAACAATGGTAACTAAAGGTTTGGCACTGCAAGCCATCCTGCATGGTAAAAACAATGATAAGAGTATCTCAGTTCAAATTTAGGGTCCAAATTACAACATTTGTATTCCACACAGAACCCAGCCAAAAGTCAAAACATCCAATCAGCTCCATGCAAATCTAAGTCAAATGGAAGCTGTATGTTAAGAAGCATGTGAAGGCACTTTTATCTTCCTTAGGTGTTGTGTTTTACACCCGTTTGGCACCAATCCAGTGAGACTGGGGAAACACCTTTCAACTCAGATTTTCCTTGGAAGTTCAATTCCTGTGCTTCAATTTTGTTCCCATTATAGGTCCTGAACACCTAACATAAAATGTTTTCTTTAATCTCTTCCATATGTCTGGATTATATACATTAATAGCATATTGACCATCCCAGTGTCGGTGCCATCAAAATCGGGCCCCAGGACATACAAAGAAGCAAAGAGGTTGTACTTGATCTCACATCTACACTTTTTCTAAAAAAAGGGTAAGCATTACAACTATTGGGCCCCTTGTACTGTGGTAAACCGCACCGAGCTAACAAGTAGGAGAGGGGGTCAACAAGCACCACATGGAAGCCTATCCCTGAAAGGGGTCACACAAGGAGACTCTAGGAGCAGCATAATATTCACTACGAAAATTCTGGCCACAAAGAATCGAACCATCGACCCAGAGGATAAACCTCCATCTGACATACACCTAGAGCAACATGTTGGTATTGATCTCACCTCTATGTTTATAATAATGATGATTCATCTTGAGTAATTCACAACTTATAACAATGATAATGACGATAGTTCCACCATATCCATTGTAAATTTTTAACATCGCGTAAAGACATGAGGAGCTGAAAATGGCAAATAGATAACTTATGTTTAGCATACATGAGAAACTATACCTGAGATATCATCCCGATCACCACAAGTCGTCCATAGATTGCCAGAGCATTCAAACAAATATCAAACATCTTGCCGCCCACTGACTCATAAATAATATCTACTCCTTTTGGGAATTCCCTCTTTAAAACCTGAGATAAGAACATTTTTATGACAAAAACACAAAAACATAACAGGATTACAATTTACAACGCAAAAGTTACATGCAAATGTAAAGATCATAGTTATGTACTCCCTACATCCCATATTGTAAGTCACTTTGGAGAAAAGCTCAAAAACCAATAAAGTATAGTTAGTTGGGTAGTTGAGATGTTTATGAGAGTGGTGCTAGAGAGAAAATATTGGCGCAATAACGAAAGAAAGAAGATAATGGGAATATGACGTTGGGATTCCATAATGACAAATATTATGGAAACGAAAAGGTCAGTTTAAAAAGGCAAGATATGGGATGGAGGGAGTATTCAACAAAGAAGCGAAAATAACAGAAGAAAATTGTTGCAGCGCTTTCATGCAAGTAAAACTCCAGCAAATAAGAATTGATTACAGGTCTTTCATATCATGTGTATCAAATTTGATCAATCAAATACAGACCAACAGTTAAAAGCTGACTAGCCGCTATTCCGCACTGAAATTACAGACTCAAAATGAAATAAGACTTACTGTTTTGATATCTTCTTCTTTGTAATTTATGACTCGATCAACTCCGAGTTCTTTCAAAAGCATTGCCTTGTCTTTGCCTCCACAAGTCGCAACAACTTTGTTTCCAGCCAATTTTGCCAGCTGCAAACATTTTTTTGATAGGAAAATAAATATATTAATAAAAGACGAGAACTGATTCTTAGCAAGCATCTCCAAAATTGTCTATCCACAAAATATATGTTATCCACAAAATCTCCCACATCCAGCTGCAAACATATAATCGGCAATTAGCAAACTCTGAGGTTAACTGAACCCAGAAAGGTGGCCTCAAGGAATTCAACTCATCTCCTCTCATGCACATGGAGAGGTGGGAAGTTTCCATCCTAGCACACTGTTTTAAGCTTTCTATGCTTGACGCTCAAAAACAGCCTTTCTAAAACCTGGATTTTCAAGGAGCCTTGCAGACCCTACTTTGGTGGGTACTAATAGGTTAAGGCATGCAAAATCAATGTTTACGCTATATGAGAAGGCAACCCCCAACCCCGCCCCCTAATTTCTCATGTATTTGAATATGAGTTTATTACACATGATGAGATAAAATGTAACCAAAAGAAATAGACAAAGAAACTGCCATGAAGGCTCCTTCAAGCATGCAAAATTTTAAAAAATTAAGAAAAAGAACAGACCTGAACTGCAAATTGTCCTGTTCCTCCTGCAGCAGCGGTGACAAGAATTGTTTCTCCTGAACTCATTTGTGCTGCCTAAATTCATAAAAGACACTCGAAATCAATGTGTATGAAATAGGATTAAGCAGGAATGCAGCTCCAGAAGGCATTATACAGACAAATTAGGGCCACAACAAATAGAGATTTACGATGCATGCCATTCAGCATAAGAAAAGGAATGTGCCAACTAAACCTGTCAATTCGGGCGGGTCGGGTCAATTTCGGTGTGCCCCGTTTTCCGGGTTTTTTATAAATTAGATTTAAAAACCGGGTCGGTTTCAGGTCGGGTCAGAATTTGCCAGGCACTAAGATTTACAGAAGCAAACCTTATCAAGAGCAATTGAAGCTGTAAGCCCAGAAGTAAGCATTGCAACAACTTCTGGATCAGGTCTAGCCACAGGAAGTATAAATTTTGAAGGAACCTGAAAATAGAGCACAAAAGCAATAGCATTTTACCAAACCATAATACAAGCAACAACATTCACAATCAGCTCCCGCAAGAGAAATAAATGGAATAAATTAATATATTGCATACAATCATGAATTCAGCATAGCTTCCAAAAGTCATCACTGCAGCAGGGGTGCCAACTTTCAAGTCCGCCACAGAATCACCAACTGCAGCAATTATTCCCACACCCTGCATCAGAAATGATTGTGCCAAAACCTTCAGACATGGTACCAAACTCTCTGTGAAGGACATGCAGCATCTAATAATCAACATCAGTACAAAATATCTCATACAGATGCTTTCAATATGTTCCCTATCACTTAAAGGCAGGGAAGATCCAAGGGCAATAGGATCTTCCCTGCAAGCTTGTCCGGCAGAAACATTAAAGATATACTAGCTGATTTGTCAAGATCAAAATAAATAAATCGTCAAGTTTGTTGCATAGCCACAACAACTTATGCCTTGTTTGGTTTGAATGGAATCAAAAGGATAGTGTAATCAAGTTGGTGGTGATGATACCCACTCACAATGTATAAAAGGATGGTTTATGCTCTCATCCTCCTCCCCACACAAAAAGCACCTACTAGCCATTGCAAAGTTTCCCCTTTTGAGCATGTCCTTGGTGGGTATCCTTCCTATGGTAGCTTCCCAAGCCAAAAAGCACCTACTACTAGCCATTACAAAGTTTCAGTCCTTTATAACTTTCACACTCTTCCTCCCAAGGCCAAAATTCCCAAACCTACAGTAAATTTCATCAATTTCTTCCCCAACTCTCTCCTTGGTTGGGCTTTTCACCCTAGTAATTCCACTACTCTGTCTAAATAACCAAACATGGCAACATAATTAATTTCCCATTACATTACATACCTAATTGAATTACACCAATCGATCATTACACTCTAATTGCTTTACATCCAACCAAATACTAAATTAGTATCTTAATTTGCTTCTAACAAGGTATCACTTCCCACAGAAACCTCCCACATTGGATCATCATAGCTAAAAGATGCATTCAAAAGGAGTATAGACATAATAGTTGAACTACTTTAGGCACATGCAACTATAATACAAGAAAGATAACAAGAATAGACCGTGAAAAACTAGCTGCCAGAAAACTAAGACATAAATTAATCAATGAAATCATAGCATATGTAATGTAATATTAGGAGCAGTGTTTACTTATCCACGAAAACTTTAGAATAAAGATACTCTTCCTTTACATGATCATAATTCTTTAAGTGACGAGTGACTACTGACTGTGACGTTGTACTTTCCAAGTTTCCATATCCCAGAATTCAGAAAAACAGCGGGATTTTCACTCAATACTTTTAGGATCAAGGATTGCTAACCAATTAGAAAAGGCTCAATGGTTGAGAACTTAAAAATCAGTCACCGAAAAGACCTCAAGTTAGCACCAGGGTGTAGGGGGTAGGCAGAAAAGAGTGAATGACTGATGAGAAAGCGAAGACAGACAGGAAACTGGAGCTATAAAAAGAGAACGAGCTAAAGATCTTCCGAGAATTCTCTTGTAAGTGTGCAGCAGGAATTTGGAATAAGCATCTAGCAGGCAACATATCTAAACAGGCTAGCAAGAAACAAAGCTTTCAATTTTAGATTCTGTAAAGGCAGTGCAAAATTAGCATTCCTTCGCACCTCAAAACCAGCATCAAAGGGAAGTCTGCTACTAAGGTCATTGCTGTTGCCACCAAAGTAACGGCCTGAACTGAAATTGACCTGCAGAAAAGGAATGTGCTTGAGAAACAAGACAAATAGGGATGATATCCACCCACCATGAATGCAGCACTGTCATATTAGAATCTCATCAAAAGCAACATATACAACAACAGCCATGAAGCTTAAGCAGGATCCAGAAACATTTATTTATACATATAGCTCTTAAGCAGTACGGTTTGGGTTTCACCGCCAGTTCCATATTACTTTTCACAGGACATTCAACTCTAACAGAAGGACTTGTGTCCATGTGCGTCATTAGTTCAATTCTGATTTGTTATTGCGTCATTTTTCACTACAAGCATTCCTTGTCTCCAATTTTCCAGAAATGAGTTAGTATTTGTTCTGTGCTCATGCTTGCAAGTCAAGTAAGCAGATTGCACACACACCATCTAGATAGAGAAACAAGAATGTTTTGGAGGCGTAGGATTCCAACACACCATAGACAACCATATGTAACAAGTTGTGAGACCAAAAAAAATAACAATGGAAGAAAAAAAAGCATGCGAAAGTTGCAAATAGAAAACAAAGAGGGCTACAGGAGAAGACATATAGAGGCAAACTTACATCACTGGCATTGACACCAGCATATAATATTTTTACAAGGACATGATTTGGTTTGATTGGCAGTGTCAGAGGGGCGCGCACAATGCTCGTAGCCGCACGGAAATTGTGAGTCAAGTTGTGAACAACCCTAAAAACCAAGAAACAAGAAGATATTAGCAAAATGCTTTATTAATGAATCAGACCACTAACTGAGAGGCGCAGGGTAGGGAATAATGCTTGAATCTAGGCCAACGTGATTTATGTAACTCATTTGCACAATTTCCTGAAATAGTAAAAATCATTCTATGCATTCCCCAATAAGGTGGTTGTCCTTTGGAATCCTGAGATTGTCCAGCATAAACTTGAGGTACGAACGTCCAACTACAACGGTGAAAAGTCAACACTGTTTATGCCCTCCATTTTATGACTGGATAACAAAAACTGCAGTTTCAAATCTCTCTCTGCTCATGAGTTATCTCATATAAGGCATGGTGATCCAATCCACAAGGATTTATTTTTTTGACTTAGATTGTAATGGACTAAAGCAAAGTACCTCTATAAACTTCTACTTCTTTTCCATGGTGTGGTAGGTAATGAACGATTTTAAAAGCTTCGGTCAATTGGAACCAGTCTCTGAATTTTTAATTCAAAGGTAAGACTGCTCCATCAAACTCTATCCCACACCCTGTTTTACGGGACTTTTGGAGTATTGGTACTGGATTAGATCCGATCCCAAGGATTGGTTCAACATTAGCACAGCATGACTTATAGAATGGTTTTAAACCCCAGATCTTGTCTCGGTAGATCAAAATGGAGAGACATTTCATTGAGTTTGATATACAGGTATGCCAGAATGGCTGCATAAAGTTTAGATCCTGTAGGACATTCCCCAACTCTTCTAAGAAGTCCCCAGATCAATAGTAGGGTACCTACCACTAGAACCCCCCCCCCCCTTCCCCCACACAAGCACACACACAAAAAGGAAAAAAAAAAACAAAAAGGAAAACAGAACAAAAAGAAAAAAGGAATACAAAACAATGCCACATTACAGAGCTTACTGATATAAAATAAAAGTACCTTTGAAATTTGAATATCAAAATCACAATTATCTACCTAATGCAACTAGACTTGGTAAAGTCCTAAAAAGAATAAGATGACGATGATGATGATGATGAATTCTCACGCACATACCCTACAACCTCTTATAACACAACTTGTGAATATCATGAATGGCTTTGTTCACGGGCACCTAAAGCCCTCGATCCACAATCCCATGGATTCCCCTAATGCCTCCAAACCCACAGCTTGGGCAGCCCACCTGAAATATAACCCACCCCTTCTGCATGCCCCACAAAGGTGGAGGGGATAAAAGGGTGGCTCATAGTGTAAATGAAACAGAATGAGAGGGTCCTATCTCCCTGAATGGTGATTTCTAACTGACCTTGTACCTTAAATTTAACCGCTAATTTTAGGACTACCCTCACCAAAATCAAGTTTGAAACACTACTTTTTGCTTGAAAGATCGAAGGGTTCTAAGCATCTAACTCCAAGTGTCCCAGAAACTCCCTTGGTTCCCTGGACAGTCCTTCAGTCACAAGCTAGCCTCAGAGTATCAATCTGGATACCTCCCAGATTTGTACTTCCCTATTAAGGAAAAAAAAAAAAAAAGAAACAGTTTTGTGGGCGAAGGCTGAAGGAGGACAATAAGGCCCCTTGTATAGGGCATCCATAATAACAAACTAGAACTGAAGTTGGAACCAACTAATACTTAAAAGCTAGATAATTCTCACATTTTCTCAAAGCTCTGAGGTACGTTCACATTTATAGGTGCCATTGTAAATCTCCCCTTCATTTTTGATGAGGGAACTCGATATTTTGCTTCTTCAAGAGAGGTTGGCCAATACTGAAGGCCTTTACGATTAGTTATCCATAAACAAGATCCAGCTTTGCTCTCATCAGTGATAAGCTGAAAAGCACCTGAAAGCTATTGGTTAATACATACCTTCAGGCCAAAACCAGAAAAGGAAACTCTAATCAGACACCCACATATACGCAAAGAAAGGGAAAAAGAAATCAGGAACATTGCAGCTACCACCACCCAGCCCAACCCAAAAAGAGAGAAATAGCAATTCTTTATGGTGACACATATATTGTGAAACAAATTTCATGAATAGTACTTCATTAATTTCATCGAACTATTCAAAAATCTTCTCAAATCATGGCTGACTAATATAAGCAAAATATCTTGCATGTACCTTTGACCACCATTTCCATCGGTATGAAGCCCCCAACCAAGTTCACAACTTTAGGGTCCACCATTGACCCTAAATCAGTTTCTACAAACTGCAACTCAAAAAAGTACACCTCAATATGCTGGCCAGAGAATAAAGTACAGAAGCATTACAGCAGCAATTAGCAATTGAGTTTTTCTTTATTTTTGGGTATGGGCTTCCCAGAGCAGGCCTACTGAGCTCAGGTATCCTATGGAACACCCATCACCCCCAAAAATTAGGTAATGAATAGCAACATTCGCAGAAGTGAATGCACAGTAGGCGATACTGATAAGAGATGGCAGTATTCAGAACAGAGTCGGAGTCTGAACATCCAAGAGACTCATCATTTAAGTGAGTCAACTGGCGTTAGTTAATTCGCTTAAAAAAAGTCGTGACTAAAGCTTTAAGGATAACCATCTTACTTCTGGGCAAAGTGCATTAGCACGGATTCCTTGGCGTTTCAATGAAGTAAGAGATCTTGTAAACATAACCACACCTCCTGCAACCATTTTCAAATTGAATAAAGAAAGAAAAGAAATATCATTTGTCTAGACTTAAATTCATATACAAGAAAAGGAAAGCATGCTAAAGAAACTGTTGACAGCCAATACCAACCAATCGCCCATGTCCACTGCGATTGCCTTGAATGCAACAAAATAATTTTGAAGAATTTACAGAAATAGAAATGTTGCTGATCCAACCACCACAGCGAATATAAGGTGAAAAATGTTTCACAAAGCGTCAGCAAGGAAAAGGAAACTACACGACCACTGAAAAGGATTTATTTTTCTAAGGAAAGCAAACTCGCCATAAGTGGCTTCCTTTCAATCTACAAGCTTGAAATTATGTGTGAGAAGTTCCTTCTGAATGATCATGCTTAAATCATCACTTTTAAATCCAACCACCCTTTTCAAACAATTGAAATTGTGTTGGTGACTTATATGACAAAACCTTTGGAGAAAGGGGGGGCTTTCCAAAAATAATCCGTTTCTAAAGCATTGACAAGTGACTAAGCAACTTATTCTTCAAAAGGCCTATTACCATCTTCTCAGGAAGGCAAGGATTAGGCACTTCACAACTTTTTTATTAAAATACAAGGAAAAGAACTTAGTTAATGAAGCTCAGCTGTCTGAATTCTAAAAAAGATTTTTGAAAAAATCATATCCTGCAAAAACTAATGAAGTTTTTCCTTATGGAATACACAATGGCACAACAACCAAAGTATTATCAAAACATTCATTACGGGAATGGGCAGATGGCAGGCTAGCTATAGGAATTCCATAATTTAACTATGCATGCAGCATGCATCTATTAACATTAAGCAAGCATGGCAAACCTTTGGAGGAACTATATATTGGATCCATGGGGGATGGATAAAGCCCTGCTGAAGAGGCCACATTAATAATCACTCCGGATCTCTGGGAAGTTTGCATAGCTTGAATCTGTCAAGATTCAGAAGCTTACGATCATTATAAAAGCGTTCAGAGATTGTAAATTCATTACGAAACAGATATCTATGAAGAAAGGTAAGAAATCAGCTAGTTCACAAGAGAAGTTGCTCAGTGCCATCAATGAGCTGACATTGAGTTGTATGCTTGCATCTCCACATTCTCAGTTGTCTCAAACGTACGATGAACCCTTGGATTCACTAAGGGGTGCATGGTACTTGTTCAAATGAGTGAGCTTGCTTCAGTGATTGATTTAAACTAGATTCAGAAAAGCGTTCACAAAGGCTCATGCATGGTGTTCATAAAATCATTTAAAGTTTTAATCTTGCCTCAAAAATCTGAGAGTTTCTCTCCTTCCAAGTGCACCATCAAATCATTAAAGGTACCAAACTCTACAAACAATGAATCCAAATGTGCGCAATCATGCTCCCCATAAATTATGGCAATCAATTCTTTTGACATCAAGAGAAGCAAGCTGAATGCACATAGAGAAAACAGTAATTCAACAGATAGGTACTCTGACTACTCTTAAATGGCATTTTGGAGGAGCAACTAAAATGTAAGTTGTGGAGGGACGATAGTTTCTAGAGTGAAAGTGTATACCGTGCAATGACATCGTATTCTACAATGATATAACTCAAGTTCATTAAGAAACCAGGACTTCTGTTTTTATTAACCTCATATTTCATGTGAAATCCCATAAACACAGAATAACTAAGCAGAATAACTCAATAAGACGGGCCCAATTCTATAAACATGAGTATAATAACAATACAAAGGAAGTTTTTAATAAAAGAAAGAGCAAAAAAGAACAAAATGTGAAATTATTATGAAGAACATTAAGATGAAAGGAATACCGCTAAACGCGTACAGTCGATAACAGCAACCAGGTTCACATCAATAATACGTCTCCATGTACGGGAGCCATCAGTTTTGTCCTTTTGAAATGGTACAGGAGAAGCTATACCAGCATTGTTAATGCAAATATCCAACCCACCATATGTCTCTAAATGTTTTGCGAAAGCAGAAGACAGCGCTCCTGATCATAGAGGAATATCTCAGTTACAACAACACAAGGCAAGAAAAACTTTTCAAGTACATGCTTCCTGGTTTCATCTCACATAAAAACATATTTTTTGCAACACTAGGTTATTGCAACACTAGGTTCACATCAATATTTTTTGCAACACTAGGTTCACATCAATATTTTTTGAAGAAGGTGAGGCAACTCTAAGATAAAAACTGGTAAGTGAATCAAAATGTGTACATTTCAAAGCACTATAATAGTCATGGAGCCAAGAGGGGGAAGTTTATTAGTGCAGATTCACAACAGCACAGCAAATTGATAATTACACTCTTAATTAAACGAGAAAGAGAACTTGCTTAGAGAAATAAGCAAGAACCACAATGTTGGGAATAAAGCATCCTCAGTCCTCAAAACATGCAACTTTCCCCTGTTTACGTCAGTCGACAAATAAATGCCATCAGAGTACAATTAACTAAAATTTTCTAAAAAATAAAGCCAAGTAGTGAAAATTTTGGCAGGCTATAAGCTCCTCATATACCTTAACTCTGCAAACCACCCCCTCTTCGACTTTTCTTTTCAGTTCATGTATTGGTTAAGATGATATTAATAAGCTGCCTTAAGAATTAGACAGCCTCTTAAATCTTTAACATATGGAAAAGGCAGGGAAACATCTCGTCCACTAACTTATTTTTGCATATAACATTTTTTATAGGAAATGAATAGATCCCACATAAACAGCAATAAATTACCTTTATCACAGACGTCACATCTTATGAACATGGCAGAAGGAAATTTCAGATTCTGGTGAAACTTGGCATTCTGTTTCTCGACAAGGGATGCCACATGCTTTCCATTCTCCTCAGACAAGTCAAGTACTGTAACAAATATACCTCTTTCTCCAAGAGCTAAACTAAGAGCTTTACCTAAGATTTTGAAAAAAGGAAACTCAAATTATTTTAGATAGGCAATTGAAATGAACAAATTACTGCAGACAAAATGAGACTCATGTCGAAACAGACAGCGCAAATGTACAGCAATAACAGGGAGCTGAACAAGAATGTTCACTGCTAAAGCATAGCCCTCACAAAAAACAGCAAGAACAAAATGGAAATGAAGATATGCAATAATATGAGCGCATGGATCTTTGAAAGACAAGGGTTAATCATTGTGTATGAGTTAAAACTAATTGTCTTTCAAACAATACTGCATGAAATAAATAGTGGTTTATGTGGGCTTATGCACTTTAGCAAGGACACAGATTATAAACCCAAGCTCACCTCAGCAGAAGACAGAATACAGGGGGGACGCTAGCTGTATGGAGAACGATGTGTTGGGTACTGTTTTAACTACTTTTCTCATGTTCCAGAAACTTGGGGTGAATCTGTTTGTTAGATAGAAATAGGCAAATAGCATGCAAAAAAGATAATGTATCCAATTAGAGACCAATACGATCCTTGTTTCTCACATGAACATGCAACATTTAACTCACATGGATTCAACTAACCAACTTGGTGCTGCAGGAATATGTAACCTATTTGTGACCCTGAACATGCAACATGTTTGCTTTAAAGTAAACCCTGAGCTGATGGGTGTCTGTAATTTTGTTATGATCTTACTTGTGTGATATGGTAGACTTTCAAGTAGCTTATGAGTCATAAACATGATATTCTCACATGGATCATCATGTGACTCACATGACACCACCTTGAAATTTTGTGTTCTTCGGCAATACAAGCCAAATTGGTATCACCAAAGACTTCACTTATAAGTTAGTCTAGGGCGAGCATTTTGGCTTTTTGGGGTTTGTGCACGTCATTAAGATACATGAACCTGACATTTTTCAAGCCCTCGTGTGTTGCTTAATGCAATATAATGTTTGCCTATCCCCTTTAGCTCTCAGTTATTAGTACAGGAGTCGAACCAACACAATGCAACCCAGAAGCTCTGTTATAACTCCCAATCCCCACCCATTCGTCCCTCAGTCCTCCATAACTGAGCAGATACACACAGGCCATAGCTCTTCTTCAGTGTGTGAAATTCAGCAGGAAGGCATCCAATACCCAACAAAGCAAGGGGTGACGCAAAGTTTCCAATTTCTAACAAACTATCCTGCTCCCCAGGCCTAACAACTAATGCAGATTAGTTTAAGGAAACATCACACACAATTCCTCATCCAATGTCAAAGACCCATTAACAAGCAATTAAGGCCCTCTTCTTCTGTGGGTATGTACAAGCTGGGTAAATAACATCAGCTAGATCTGAGTAAGCATGGGTAATTTAGTTAGAATAGATAGAGGTATAGATAATGCATATTTTAGAAGTAGAAAAAAAAATCCATAGATTTTGATATGTTTAGGTACTTTATGTAAAATAGATAGAAATAGCTAGAAAAATGCATCTTTTAGCTTCTGTTTCTGCAGTTTATTTTTGTGGTTTCTTGATGTATCTTTTAGCCGGTGTGGTTTTGTTTGGCTATTTTTTTGTTCTTTTGCTATGTGGCAGATCTTTGTAGCATCTTTGATGCAACTTTGGCCTTTATGGCTTTCAATAATCAAAGAGAAATAGCTAGAAAAATGTTGTAGGTAAGTTACTCTTGCAAAGAACATAGCCTAAAAGATTAATAAATCAAAATAAAGGTGCATTACTAAGACCAAGGCTGCTTTGTATATCACTCAATATTCTTCTACACTTCACCATACCATAACACATTTTTGATTTTACCACAATCATCACTTTTCTCTCTCTTTACTTTTCTCTCCCCTCGTTTTTCTCCTATATTTTTCAAATTTTCTTTCCTCACCTACCACATCAATCACACTTTCCACATATTTCACCATTATTCCACACCTCACCTCACTTTTCACCGCATCTCACAATTTCCGCATCTTACCAACCCCACAAAATAACAAGGGTGTTGGAGTGTCATCACTACCGCACTACGCTATCACTCACCAGACTCACTGACCCAAATTCATGAAAAATCTCGATCCATTTCTGAACTGTAATTGTCCAAACATCTGAAATAACCAATCAATTCCAATTTCATACAGTTCAACCATAATCAACCAGAAATCCCCAGTACAGTAAAATGCCCCCGGAAACCATCCATTTTCCTCCTCATACACGCAAATTAACGGCGGAATTACAAGAGAAAGTTGAATTATTACCTATACCAGAACCACCGCCGGTGACGAACGCCGATAAACCAGGTTTGAGCTCCATTTTCGCCGGGTTTTTGTGGTTTATGTTTTTTTTTTTTCTTTTTTGGGGCTGGTAATAGAAAGGGCGAAGTGTCGTGAAATCTTGTTGGTCAATGGTGGGTAGTAAGCGGTTCTATTTCCATACAAACAAAGATTTTTTTCAGATTGCTGACGTTTCCATTAGCTTTGCGTGATTTATATGATTACAGTTTTTTTCACTCGCAAATTTTGGGGTGCGGTGATTGTGAGTTGTACGGTGCGGCGGGTACGTTAGAAAATTTTACCGCGTTAGAGGTCTTTTCCCATGGCCATTTCATTGATTCTCCCTCCCTCTGTTTTGTTGTTTTTAAAATCATATAGTCAAATTTTAAAAAATTTGACCATAAATTTAACAATATATATAATAAATTGTTATATAAAATTATCATTATTAGATTAATAATGAAAAATACTAATATAAAAATATAATATTACCATTGTTAATATCATATAATATAAGAACTTATTAATTAAATAAATAACATTGGAGATCGTAAAATTCAAAATTTTGACAATTAACATGAAACGGAGGGAGTATCAACCTAGAGATCACGCTGTTGATTTGATTTGTTTGGGCAGATTCCAATTGAAGCATTTTCGTCTTTACATTCATTTGGGTGTTTTCGGTTCAAAGTTACGAAAAAAATGTGTTAGTTTGGTTGTTTTACTCTTATTCATTTGACAAGTTTTTGTTTGAATCTATTATAATATGAACATTCTCTTTTTTAAATACTTTCAATTATAGTGTTATTGGTGCACTCATTTAAGAATTATTATGAATAAATACTCATATAAAACACCTTATATTAATTCTAACAGAGACTTTCTTTTATTGTTTATCTTATTTGGCAGTCATCAATAAGAAAATATATATACTGTGTATAAAGAGAAAATACAAAAAAAAAAAAAAAAAACTAAACTAACAGCATGAAAAATCTACATCATATTGCAGTTATATCACCAAGTGAATATTGCTACATTTATTGCTCTATCAGAGATAGTACGAAGCATTTATGGTCTGAAAATGAGGTATTAATATTAAGATGTAAGCAATGACGAAATTGAGAAGGGAAGATGTAAGCACTTACCCAAAAAAATATTGTCCCTTCCCTATGTAAATATGTAGAGACTCAATGTGAGGCAACGACAATTTGAGCAAGCAGTCACTCAACTTTGTTTTTTGCTCGTTGTATCATCATGTTTTAAGTTTTTCCCGTTAAATGAGAAAATTGTAATAAAATAAGTCTGTTTTTTAGAATTCTCATAAAGATGGATTCCATTTATATGCTCTTATAATATCACAATCAAATATCTGATAAATATTTTACATTATGCTTAGGAAACAATGTTCCCGTATATTTAGTCAATTGCCTTCTAAATCACAAACAAATTTAAATAGAACCAACTACAATAACAAATTTAAGCATTATAAATATTTTCTTATAAAGTTTACTTGCATTCTTCTAAATCACATAACTCATATATGGAAAGAGAAAAAAAAAGAAAAAAAAGCATCTACTCTAACTCAATATATATAAAGAGCATAGTGATATTCTTTTTATGCAACGTGATGTTCATATTAATGTTTACAATCGTTTATATTTGGGTGATGTCATTGTTTGACCGATGTGTTGATCAATACCAATCAACATGATGTTCATGTTGATGTCACTGATTATTCATATTGATGTCAATGACTTTCAATGTCTATTTGTGAGATATTTGTGTGTATGTGAAAGTTCATTGTGGGGGTCGTGTTTTTTTTTTTTTTTGACGTATTCATGATCATGTGTGTTGCAGTGGTTGTTCATGTTAATTGTTAGGCGTTCATGTATGACGGGGGTTGATTAAGGTGATGCGAGGGGTGTTCATTGTAATGATCATGTTGACGCAACTGACTGTTCATATTCATATCAGTTTGCCTTTTTTCTGGTTGTGTAGTATTGTAATCAATGGATGAATAATTAATGAAGGCGGTTGTATTTAGGTGTTGTTCTCTGGTGAGATTAAGTTTAGGTTTGACTGGTAAGGTAATGAGAGGAAATGAAAGGAAATGAAAGCAAACAATGTGATTAGTTTGAGTTAAACTAGTTATTGGGTGAAAATATTTTATTAATAAAATTTGAATGTTTTGAAGAAAATAAATGAAAAAGGTATAAGTGTTGCAAAAAGTATAATGATTTAATGATTAAAATAATATTATTTCAATTTTTTTATTTAAAATTTATGTATTTAGTTTGAGTGTTTTTTAATGAGTTGTATAAAGTATAATGAAAGAGGTTGTGTTTAACGAAGGTTGTTGTGTTTAATGACAATTATATTTGTGCATACAATTAAGTCGAAAAGATTTTGTTGAGCAATGTTGCAACAACATTTGTATATATAATTTGGATTATTTTTATTTTACATTTTCCACTTCATTTGTATTAAGTTGTTTGTATATTCCCCAAAATGTTGTGTCAACATTTAAACTAATATAATATGTCGTTTTTAGTCTGATTCTCCTTAGTCGGTCTATCTTTTTTAGGTTGTTTTTTCTTTACATTCAAAAACTTTTTGTTTGTATAGTTTATTTTTCATGGTACTTTATATTTGTTTGGATTTATAATTTGACTTTTATTTTTGTCGTATTTTTTAATATTACAATCATCCACCTAAATTAACACCCGTTCGAAAGAACGGGTAAAAAGCTAGTAAAGATAAAATAACCAATTAATATATACCATAGATCTTTTAATTAATGACAGAGATTTATCCCGCTTTCATGCTCACCTTTCTCCCTTTCTCATAATAATAATAATAATAATAATAATAATAATAATAACAACAACAATGTTAATTACATTCCACTGTTCACCAATACTCTTAGTTTAGAGTTCTAAAATTCTAATTTTATATCCAACCAATTCCATTTTTTCCTCCAAGCAAGCACATAATAATTTACTGGGAGATTCCAACATAATTGAAATATATAGTTACCTTTAAATTATACCATTAAGAAAATCAAAATTAATATATATTGTCCCTAGAATTTGTTACAATAAGTAATTCTATATGTTAATATATAAATTTTTACAAAATTGAATATTTTTAAAGAAATTCTACCGTAGTTGAAAAGTGTAAATATCATTGATTTTTCATAAAAATTCAAAATCAATATAGATTGATTAAAATAACTTGTTACAATAATTAACCATACTCTGTGAGACATAATTTTTTTTAACCAATATGATTTGTTCTTGATAATTTTATACTATGGTAGAATTTTCATAATCTAACATAATTCTCGTTTTTGTTGGTTCATAAAATAAAAAAAAGAATGGGACACGTAGTAACCAACAAGACTAAAAATCTCGTTATCTTTGTTTATTCCAAAGTCTTATGCTAATAGGATTAGCTTCCTTCTTGCTTTCCCCATCTTTTCTCTCTCTCACCTCCTAAAGTCCCAATCATCCATCATTTCCTTCCCTCCTCTTCCCCTGCTCCACCCCTTCCATGGGGGGTAAGAGCTTCCATCTTCCCCAATTCCGATCATAAACCCTAGAATTCCGACGCCTAAGTCTCCCCCAATCGAGCCGCAACGACTAGTAAAACGAATTGATTGTGAAGATGTGGAGTAATTTTGCAAAGTCGGCGGAGGCGATCCTCTCACGCTTCATTCTCAGAAGGGTTTGCAAGTTCTTGTTGAAGAAGAAGCTAGGGCAATTCATTCTTGGTGAAATTGATCTCGATCAGCTTGATGTTCAGATCGCCGCCGGTACTCTTCAGCTTGCCGATCTCGCTCTTAATGTCGACTTCATTAATCAGAAGGTACTCAGTTTTAGGTCTTGCTGTAGTATACGATTGTGCTGTTTTGAATTTTGGTTGTAATTTTTTAGTTAGAGTATTGCTGCTTGTTGGCGGCGGGGAGAGTAGTTGGTAAGCAATTTGAGTTGTAGTTGCAAATGGAATTCTGAAGGGAGGATTATCAAAAATCATGTGGAATTGATGCTGAATGATAGTTTTGTACTCATTCGCTGCTTAGAAAATGGCATGTTTGTAGTTTAATGTTCAGTTCAATTTCCACGGCATGTCTCTCTCCGGAGCAGCTTGTGAGTTGTGATGTTACCTTTTTCATGTATTTGGACCAGTGAATTTTTTTTTGGTTGCTTTTTGATAGAATACCAATGGCAGGAGATTTAATTTCACGAATTTGAAACAAAAGTTATCCCTGTACTTTTTCCTAAGAGGTCATTTGGTTTAGAATCCCGTGGCAAGTACAGCTGAAAGCATAGTTACCGGAACGCTACATATACTTGCGATTCCCGTTCCGGAGTAAAAACTAGACTAAATTTGTCCAAAAATTAGTGATCCACGTTTCGGAATGGAGGACCCGGGAATTGTCAAGCACATGCATATTAGTAGATATGATTGCTGTGGGGTACAGCTTGTGAAGCCATAATAGAAGAATGTTTTTTAATAGCATTTTACTATATCACAATTAACTAGGTTGTAGTATTCCTCACTGGTACAATTTTGTGTGCATTTCAGCTGGGTCAGACATCAGCATTTATAGTTCAAGAAGGATCAATTCGCTCGTTGACAATTAAAATGCCCTGGAATGGTAGGGGATGCGAAGTTGAGGTGGATGACATTGAGATTGTTCTTTCTCCATTCTGCAATGAAAGAGTGAATAAGGTTGCTGGAAATCATGATACAAGTGGAGACTCCCATATGGATCATGTACCAGGAAAGGATGAATATGATGGAGTTCACAGGTCCTCAGCTGCTTCTGTCAATCTTCATGAAGGTGTCAAGACAGTTGCGAAGATGGTTAAATGGTTGCTCACAAGCTTCAATATCACAGTAAGAAATGTCATTGTTGCATTCGATGCATGTGTAGAAGAGGATAAGGAGGTTGATGGGTTTCATGAAACATTGATACTTCGAATTACAGAAATTGAATGTGGAACTTGCATTTCTGAAGATAAAAACTCATGTGAGGGTACTAAAATTGAAGATTTCCTGGGGATAAGCCACCTGACAAATTTTTTGAAATTTGAAGGAGCTAGTGTTGAACTTCTTCAGGTGAATGGTGATTACAATAAAACACATCCTGTTTCTGTGGAAGACACAGCCTCTGGCTCCCGTGTTTGTAGTATCTCAAAACCTCTGTTGACAGGGGAAAGAGGTGGATTTTCTGGTAGTTTGAAGCTGGCTATTCCCTGGAAGAATGGTTCTTTAGATATGCGCAAAGTGGATGCTGAAGTTAGTATGAATCTTTTGTCAGCCAAACTGCAGCCTAGCACCCTGAAATGGATCCTGGATACTTGGAAGATGCTTGAGAAACGGAATGAGATGATTGATAGCGTCTACCACGCAGCTTCTGATAGTGTTTTCTCAGGCACTTCTCTCAGCTATTCAAGTCCCTTACTGACTTCCATGCTAACTGACGAGAAACTGAAACAAGGAAAGGAGAGCTCCATTGAGGTCAGTGTGCCATTAAGTGGACAAGCAATGAATGATGTGCTTCTCGAAGAGTCAAATCTCATATCAGATTGGATGCCAACTTTTGTTGGGAACAAGACAGAGGGAATAGAAGATGCTGATTTAGGAGCCAGGTATCCTTAATCTTTATGCATGATACTTTTCGTACTGCCTGTGCTTGGGGATAAATATCCATGTTATGATGTACACTGTGCCAGAAGCATGCATGGCTACGTGTATTTTCAGGGTCTTACTGCTTGTCGTAATATGAGTTGTTTTCCCCTTTTCTGAATTTGTCTTTTGAATGACTGCAGTGTAGATCAGTTTTTTGAGTGCTTTGATGGGATGAGGAGCTTCCAGTCAGTGTTGGGAAGCAGTGGAATGTGGGGCTGGACGAGCTCTGTTTTCAGTGCAATAACTGCTGCATCAAATCTTGCTTCTGGATCTTTGAATATTTCTACTGGTATTCAAACTTTCTAGCGGTCCTATTTGGATCATCTGAATATTTGAAGCTTATTGCAAATTCTTTTCTATCTGCTAGCGAGTAGGCTTCAGACCTTGGTCACATACGTAATTATTGTGTAGAAAGAAACAACAATGCTAAATGCTTGGGGGGTGTCGTTAGGAACTATCTCTTAGCTTGGCCCGATTGTAGTTTAAAAAACAGTGCCATAGTAACATGCTATGTGAGATTGTGGAACATTGGAGAGAAAGAGAAGTAGAGGAGTCTTTGAATCGGTGGTAAGGTCTCCTGAATGAACTTTGATGAAGACTTACATTTGTGAATTGATATGTTTTGAATGTATGTATTCCCTTTGGAGGTTGCTGGCTATGCATCTATTTTGTTTGACCGTGATATGTGTGATATAGTCTACTTTCATTGGAAAAAAGGAAAAGAAATACTTTGGCAGTTAGAATTAGATTCAATGGCTGGCTGGAAGCTTTTGGGTGGGGACTCATGTCAAACATCTAGTGTGGATTCGGCCAACTGGAGACAAATATTTGCTTTAGCTTTTGCCAACCATGTTGTTTCTGGATGTGCTATGAGTTTTTTTGCTGAAAGAAATTTGCTCCTGCATATAGAGAAATTTGTACTTTTTTTTTGGGGGTGGGGGGGGGGGGAGGGGATGGGGAATCAAAAGGTTAAGATGCCATCCATGACAAAATGGGAAGTACAAAAATCATCACGTCTTCAAGCTCTGATCCTATACCTAGAGTATGAGTGAATATGTACGTATATTTCAAGTGGAGCTCCCTTGGAAAATGGCTTACAAAAGGTGCCGGTGGAGGTTCTCTGTACTACCTATGACAAATGGACTGAAATATGTTTTTCAGCTGTCAACTGGAACTGGAAGGAAATATTTACTTAATATTGTGTTTGTGAAGCCTTAACTAGATCCTAATTATGCTATCACTCATTGAAAAAGCATTTAAATTACTGTGCTGGCTTATAGTTTTTAATCTTAAAGGTGTTTGAGTGTTTCACAAAATGTGTAATTGCATTTTCTGCCAGTCATCCTTCTTTTTTTTATATTTTTTATTTATTGAAGACATCAGCTTATATGGCGCTCTCCGTGAAAAATGTTCTGATGATGGGAGGTTGCTCTACAATTTTACTCTTTTTTTGTGTGTGCAGAACAGCAGCATGTGCAAACAAATCTTAAAATCACTCTTCTTGGAGTTTCAATGACTTTCTCCTTCCTTGACAGAGATCAGTTGGTTCAGCATAGTCCACCTAATGAACGAGTTGATACTGATGCAGACATTCATCATCTGGTGTTGAGATGTGAAGACATTGGAATATCTGTGCAGGTGGATACTTGTGCTTGAAGTTTATTTATAATCGTTGAGTTTTCAGACTGTACTCTCTCCTTCCTAAGTGGGCCCTAGTTCTTGTCTTACTAATCTGTGACATGTGGTAAAGTAAACAGGTTTATCCGCAAGAATGGAAGTTTGAGACTGTAGTCAAGCATATTGTCTTGGATGATTACTTGAGCCAGAAAGAGGATGCAAGAGATTTTGATGTCTCCTGTCATGAGAAGGGGGTCAATACTCACACAATTAAGATTCAGCGTTTACAAGATAGGGTCCACAGAGCTCTGCCATCGAGTTCTTTGTTTCCTGGGGCTTTGAATGAGGACATTTCTGATACTTCGAGCAATGCAGAGAACCCTTCGCCATTGACTGCAGGGACTTGCGTACGCAGGAGTAATATAGTGAAGACAACTGTGTTTCGAACTTGTGGTGCCACCATGTTTGCAATGACTTTGAAATCCTCAGATGGCCGCTCTGCACAGCGGGGATTTTTTTCGTTAAAGCTTCCAGCATTTACTTTGTGGTTAGACCTTCATCTGATAGAAGTAGTCTTAGATTTTTCAAGGAAACTTGAAAATTCTTTTGGAAAGAATGGTGACGGAACAGGCTTTTCTTCCAAAATTTTTGAACAGAAGCAGGACTCTTCTGGGAAAGGAAGTTTGCATGGAAATGCATATCTTCCTCATGCTAGAATAATATTGTGCTTTCCTTTCAAGCATGGGGGAGGTCGTAGAAGTTATTCCTTATGTGATCAATTTCTTGCTCTTGATTTTTCTTCTCCACCAAATTTCAAAAAGTTGAAGGGTGAAGGTTCTGCTCTAATTCCAGAAGGTAACTCCGTGAAAAAAGACTATCCATCCACCTCTTACTCGCTGGATCTAAATGTTGTCAATCTTGACATTTACCATGTCACAAGGGCCACTGATGGTTGTGATAACTCCCCCAAGCTGTCAAGTCATGGATTTTCTGCTGATAAAATTCTCTCTCTACAGAGTGGATCTGATTGGGTTCGTTTGATTAGTATGCTTTGGCAGGAAAATGCAATAACTGGTCCCTGGATTATTGAAAGTGCTAAGCTTTTAGCAACGTCAGATGAGGCTGCCAGCAAAATGTCATCTACATCTGGTGGGTACGAGTTTGCCTCTGTATCTACCAAGAGAGGTCTGGAGGATTTGTCATTGCAAAAACGGAGGGAGATGATTTGCAGCTCAAAATTCTGCCTACATGTTTGCCTATCTGCTACTGCTATTACTCTCAGCAGGTCTCAGTATTTAGGCTTCGTTGGCCTTCTGAATGAGGTTCTTGGTACATTATCTGCTGTAAGTAGTGATAGATCTTGTGACAACAGTGGGACAGCCGTCAACCAAACATCAATCTTTCTCGAATTTGATTCTTTGAAAATTCAGATAGAGCTGGATCAGGGGGATTGTCCAACAAGCTCTTTGCAGAGAGAACTTCCTGGTTCTTGGCACAAGTTAAGGCTAGAAATCGAAAACTTCTCTTTGCTTTCTGTCTCTGATATTGGGGCAGTTCGTGGTGCAAATTTTCTTTGGATATCCCATGCTGAAGGAAAATTGTGGGGTTCTATCAGTGCTCTAGGAGATCAGGATCTTATTCTGATCTCTTGTAGCAACAGTTCAAGTGGACGTGGAAATGGGGAAGATTCAAATGTATTATCTTGCAGGCCTGCTGGCTTTGATTTTGTGCATGTGTTGGATCCGCGGGTTTTACTCAATTGTATGTCAATAACTGTAAAATGTGGAACTATAGTTGCTCCAGGTGGGCGATTAGATTGGTTGGATAAGATTTCCTCTTTCTTTAAATTGCCATCTCCTGAAATAGACCAGGGAGTCAACTTTAATTCTCAGGAGGGGGATTCTGAAGGAGCTTCCTTTGTTCTGAAGTTCGTAGATGTTGCATTGAGTTATGAGCCATACTCAAGTAGTTCAGAAGGTCTCAGGTCTGAATCTGGCTGCTCTGCTAGTCTCCATGAAGACCCAGGTGAACCATATGTTACCTGTCTGCTAGCTGCATCATTTTTGACATTCTCTAATGCAACGACAGTAGATACTTTTGACAATGCCTACAATATTAGATTGCAAGATGTAGGTCTTCTCCTATGTGCTGTTCCTAAGCATGTAAATGGTTTGATCGAGTATAGTGGTGATCATCTACGAAGACTTGGGTATGTCAAAGTTGCTGAGGAGACTCTTGTTAATGCTGTTTTGAGGATTAAGTGTGAAAATGACATTTCATGGGAGTTGACTTGTTCTGAATCTCACGTTGTTCTCAGCACGTGTCACGACACAACATTTGGGTTAATACGCTTAGCTTCGCAAATCCAGCAGCTTTTTGCCCCTGATATAGAGGAGTCTCTTGTACATTTGCAGAACAGGTGGAATTCCTTCCAACAGGGGCAAGGGAAGGATGATCCTATAGGGTATTCAGAAACCAGCAGTGATTGTTCTCCTCCAGAATATCAGGCACAGCAGCTTGTTCCAGATTCTAAGGGTAAATCTGGACTGTTAGGGTTGATGGATGAGATATCTGAAGATGCCTTCAAGTTTGGCGGAAAAGGTACAAGCTCAATTGATGGATCTGTGGTCAGTATCTCAGTTGATGGAAGTGTACATGATGAGGGTACTAGCTCCTCTGTTGCCTGTTGTGGAAACTTTTCTAAAGGTTCTGATACCTCAAATATGCAGAAGGCAAAGGTAATAGAAGGATACTGCCTATCAGATTTGCGATCTTTGTCTGAGCTAACTATCAATAGTCATTTTCGAGAAGACATCCCAAAACTGAAATCATTGAGCAGTGGAAATCGGGACTTTCAAAGAGGAAGTGGTGGATGGTATGGAAGGACCTCCATAAGTATTGTGGAAGATTATGTTTCAGATGATGCTGCTCAATCTAGCTCAGGGCAACTTGCTAATATACATGGAAGTAATGAAGGATCTGATGGTTCCACAAGACATAAAGGGCGATTACTTCTGAAAAATATTGAAGTTAAATGGAGAATGTATGCCGGTTCTGATTGGCATGAGCAGGGGAAAACTGCCGAGCATCCGAGGGACATTTCTGGAAGGGATGAAACAGTATGTCTAGAGTTTGCACTGTATAATATGAATATGCAGTATGATGTCTTTCCAGATGGAGGTGTCTGCGTTTCAAAACTTCGACTCTCAATCCAAGACTTTTTCCTTTATGACAAAAGCCGTTATCCACCCTGGAAACTGGTAAGGGTTTGGTCTTTATAAGAGTCTTATTTGTTGTCCTGGAGATAAAGCATAGTGTTATTGAACATTTCTCTCTTATCTGCAAGGTGCTTGGGTATTACCACTCGAGGGAACATCCAAGAGAAACTTCTTCAAAAGCTTTTAAGCTTCATTTGGAAGCTGTCCGACCAGATCCCACGGCTCCCGTTGAAGAGTACCGGTATGTATACTTCCGGTGCTTTCAAGCCTTCAGTATTGTTATGAGAAAGTCATACCTTTGGATCCTATCACTTCTGAAGTTCCTTCTAACATTATCCATTCCATTTTTATTCATGGGGTTTCCGTCTCAACAAAACTTAATAGTTAATACATGTATGTTTGTAGGTTACGCATGGCAGTGCTTCCAGTTTTGGTTCATCTTCATCAGAGCCAGCTTGATTTTCTTGTTTCCTTCTTTGGGTCTAAGCAACCATCAGGGGATCATTCACAAAGCAGTCCACAAGATATACGTTCTTCAGATGTAATCTCAGGGAAAGATAATAATTCCAGAACTGTTGCTAATGAGGCTTTGCTCCCCTTTTTCCAGGCTAGTTTAGCTTTTCCTTTATCTGGCTTTTTTGATATATATTTTTTTTTCTGGATTTTGTACTTGTGGGGTTTCAGACTCGGGGAACATTGCAATATCTCATCTGACCCGTCATTCACACTTGTCATTGGTGGAGGGTTCTTTGGACTAAGGTAGGGGTGGAAGATGTACAATAGCATTATCGACGCTTAAAGAAGTTAATGACTGACACTGAATGTAAAAGGATGATATGGAATAATGCACAGGTCCATTGTTTCTTTAAGGGAAATGATATGTAAGAATAATGCTAGGTGGTGGTTGGGGGGGGGGGGGTTGCCTTAGTGGCAGTTTTGTATTTGATCTTTCTGCTGAACATACTTTCTTTAAACTTTTTTGTTTTTTGGGGGCTACCCTACCCTTGTTTGCTATAAATGTTCATCTGATGAATGGCACTTAGTAGTTGTCAGGCTTTCTTTAAACCTTTTGGTTTTTTGGGGGCTAGCCTACCCTTGTTTGCTATAAATGTTCATCTGATGAATGGCACTTAGTAGTTGTGGATATCATGGTCCATTCTTTACATATATCCTATTGACCTAATTTGTCTCCATTTCTTTTTTCAGAAGTTTGACATATGGCCGATAATTGTTCGAGTTGACTACCGCCCTAGCCGTGTTGACCTTGCTGCATTAAGCGGGGGGAAATATGTGGAACTTATTAACCTAGTTCCATGGAAGGTAACTGATGTTTGAGTTTATCATGTATATATTGCACAAGTGCGGACAACTTTGACACCTGGAGCTTGCTCCCTTTGGGCTTGGCATACCTAGTGCATACAACAGACTTGGTTATCTGACCTGAACATCCTGAAGTTAGACCTCACCAGGACCTGAATTTAGGTGACCTAGTTTTTAACTGAGAAATCCAGAGCAACTCAAACTTCACCTTTGGTTGCATTTTCCTGACGAGCTTGTTGGAAATTGAGTTCATTCTTGAGTCGAGCGGTAGCGGAGCTGAGCCCAAGCTTTGCTCATGTGCTTGCATTGGTTGAGTTCAGCTCATGGCTTAGTGAACTTGGCAAAATCAAGCTTGACCTTGGTTCACCTAACTTTTGACTTAGGTCTTGGCCTTTCAAGGCTTCTCTGAAACTAAAGTCTAAGCTCCAATATTCTTAGGATTTTGGCCTGAGCTTGACTTGTTTGAAGCTTGGATATAAAGCTGCTTTTAGGATTCAGATATGTACCTTTTAGGGCTGGGACGCATAACTTGGCACTCTGGTAAATGCCTAAAAATCGGTGAACGTACCTAGTATGGACCTTACCATCTTCAGTCTTCATCTTTAGTGCACCATTATTTCCCAAATCTCTTGTCCTTCTTCCCCTGGCCCTTACTACCTTACAAGACTTGCTTTCCTCCTCTTGCCACAAGTTTGGGATATAGCGATTCATAAATGTTATTCTTGTTCTTGTGATTGTTACCTTTTTTTGCCAACATGTACTGACCATGTTAACCTTTATTTCTTCCTCATTTTGGCTATCTACAATGCCCTTACAAGCTCTTGTTTTCCTTGCTTTTTTACTTCATTCCACCATCAAGCTCCTTTTATGCTCGTTTATATTGCTTTATACTGGTGCTTCCTCCGCTGGATACTTAGCTGACCTCTGAATGGAGTCTGTCATTGCCTCCTACATTGTGTCTTCTACATTCTCCAGCTTGTCTAATTCCCTTCAGCTCTGATCTTGTGTGCTCGCTTGGCAGCTTTGTCATCATTTAAATTCCCCCATTTAATCCTAGGTTCAGAACACTATCCTTTCTTCCTCTTCTGCCTGCTATCGCCACATCCATCACCAGTAGTTTATGTGTTGTGGTCATGGATTATCTCTTGGTATTACTTTGCAGTCTTTACAGAAACTCCTATTAATGTATGCCAGTTTGAAAGGAGCCTAAGACACCTTTTAGGCTTTGGTTCTGTTATTTGTGGAGGTCTATACCATATCAGCGGCATCTAAGCTGGGCTAGGGTTTTAGTCCATCTATTGACTTCCCTCACTAATTTTAGGGCTTAATGGAAAGGAGGTGAGCATGGATTTAGTGGGTAATGGTGAAATTCTGGAATGAAAAGTCTCATCCAATTCACTTTTTGAGGTGTGTACTATCTGCCATGGTGGACTGACACATGCGAGACACACATTCACATATATATGGTTTCAACATGGATTAAGCAGTTGTATAGTGAGTTGGCAAGTACCTGTAGGTTCATGTAGTTCATGTTTGCATGCATTTCCTAAAATCGTGCACTAATTTCCCAAAATTTATTTTATTAAAAGTTTCAACTTTCAGCTGATTTGTGTCCATATTGTAAATTTATTGGTAAAGATTGGCATTTGCACATTATGCAATCTTAATGGTAATTTCTGTGTAGCACAGGCTTAAAACCTAAAAAATTTAAATTTCAGGGGGTTGAACTGCAACTCAAACATGTGCAAGCTACTGGTGTTTATGGCTGGAGCAATGTATGGGAAACTGCAGCTGGGGAATGGCTGGAAGACATTTCTCAGAATCAGGTCTCATTGGTGTTAATTCAGAAGAGGGTCTTCATTGAATTTGACATTCTTACCTATGTTGCTGATTCACTCTGTCTGATGATGAATCTTTTCCCTGCTTCATGTAGATTCATAAACTGTTGCAAGGCCCATCTCCTATTCGATCATTTGTTGCAGTTGGCTCTGGCGCTGCGAAACTGGTTTCCTTGCCTGTGAAGGATTATAGAAAGGAGCACAGATTAGTTAAGGGTCTTCAAAGAGGTGATCATCTTTTAGAGCTTGCTTTGTCCATTTGCAATATGTGCTTTCTTGTGTTCTGAAGTGCCTTGGGGTCAATATGTCTGCATAAGTTTTTTGGTGGTTTAATATTGAATTCTCTCGACTATCACCTTTAAAAACCAATCTTAAGTATATCAACATTCAGTGGTTGGAGAAGCAACAACAATCAACAATAATCCCCAGTGTAGTTCCTGGTCTTGGGTTCTTAAGTATATCAACAACAAATGTAGGCAGCTTCACCCTCATGCACTCTAGTCCACAGAGTGGCTGATTTGGGCGGATCCAAAAAGAAAAAAACATATCAAAATCATTTGGAAAACCACTTTGGAAACTAAGAGATAACGAGAGAATCAGGAGGAAAGATAATTTCATACTTGTGCGGCCCAAGCAACGAGTACTTAAGCAAGTATACTAAACGTACCTGAAAAATACAAACACAAGGAGAGCAAGAGAAAACACATAGAAATGGAAAATTAAAGCGTTTTTCTGACAACCTCTCGCCCCCCACTACATGACTACCTTAATCCTAGCTAGCCAGACAACCCTATCTAGTGTCATGTTCTCTAGTAAGCCTGTGTGCTTCAGATTTCGTCTAATCACTCACCTCCCTCCTCTTAGACTTCCTATGCCTCCCACGTCCAAAGCAAAATGGTGGGAGCATGACCTTTCACATCTCTAAACGGGATCATCCATACTCCTGTATTCATGGCCAAACTTTAAAGTTGATTCTCTCGCAGCTTATCCTCAATAGAGACACCCCTAAATTATAATGAAAAACATCGTTCATAATCCTATCCAACTTGGTAAACCCACAAATCCAGTAAATCATTCTTATTTCCGCCTCATTCAACCTTTAACATTGCAAGTGTGCGACCTATTTGTAGCCCAACACTCAAATCATATGACATTGCTAGTCTGATTACTACATGATACTCCTTACGTTGAAGCTTAAAAGCAGTTTCTCTTTTCAAACAACACCCTTGAGGCCGCCATCTACTTTCGCCAACCTACCTCAATCCGATGTGTTATATTCTCACCAATATCCCCATCACTTTGCGAAATAGATCCCTCCACCTTGGGTATAACTGCCCCTGTAATGGCAATAACTTGATTGTTGTTTTCCCGATCAACCCCACTAAAATGGCACATTGGCACCTCATATACTTTTATCTTTGGCCTACTCAATCTAAAAACCCTAGACTCCAAGGTATCACCCCAAAGCTTCACCTTATCATTTAATCTCTTACTTTGACTCATCAATCAAAGCTATATCATCTGCAAAAACATACACCATAGTAACTCATCTTGAATGTCCTCAGTCAATTCATCCATAAACACTTAAAACAGAAGCGGACGAAGAGCAGACCCTTGATGAAGCCCAATAGGAAATCTTTTATGGACTCCATCGGACTCCGGACATAGGTTTTAACATCGTCATACATGTCCCTAATGGCTCGATTATAAGGATACTGCACCCTTTCGCTTCAAGGAACTCCCATATCACTTCCCTATGTACCCTCACAAAGGTTTTCTCTAAATCAATAACACCGTATGAATGTCCTTCCCCCTCTCCCTATTACTGCTCCATAAGGCAACAGAGAAAGTGGATGCCATCTGTAATCGGTGGTTAGAGAAGCACATCACAAAAATTGGATTAGCCTTTAACTGGTATATTCTTTTGTAATTTTTCTTGTGCTCTGAAGCCTGACTACCTAAGCGGAGTTATCCTTTCCTCACGTGTGCTTGCATACAATGCAGTCCCTGCTGGGGTAGGGGCCATTAACCTTAGCTATTTGTAATTTTGTTGTTGAAGTCGAGATTGGTACTAGTGTTGAAGCACTTCAATGAAGCTGTACATCTTCAAGTAAGAGAATTAAGCTTAAATCTTGACTCTTAGATGCTTTGTCCTTGGTTATCCCCAGTCTCTTTCATCTCTCATGCACCTTCAAAAGGATAATTGTCCACAATCTGGTGAAAAACTTTTTTTTTCCATGTCATCGCTCATCAGTAATCTACTGGGAAGCATAGTGTACCTGACCTTATATCAAATCAGTGTCGGAGTTTTTTTTTTTTTTTTTTTTTGATAAGTAATAAATATATACATGTGTGTGTGTGTGTGTTTGTATGCAATGTCGGAGTTATTCCCGAAAACAACAATTAAGACCAGAGAACAAAGGGTGTCCCATTGAGTCCTTATCCTCAACTCATGTGGTACACATTATGGC
The DNA here is from genome assembly GCA_029582165.1 of Portulaca oleracea. NCBI lineage: Eukaryota > Viridiplantae > Streptophyta > Magnoliopsida > Caryophyllales > Portulacaceae > Portulaca > Portulaca oleracea. Next base: position 39,227,439 of record CM055876.1, read on the forward strand.
TCAGCAAAGTGATCCTTTGCCATTAGAAACAAGCGCAACTGTGCCTGATGATGAGTACATTTGCTATGTTGATCATTTTGTGAAGCTTTGAATGTAGCACTGAAGTGCCGATTGCCTTTTGTTGTGTTAGAACAAGCTGTCATATTTTGTTACAGTTGTGGAATTTTCTATGCTAATCCCCATGGCCTTGTTTTTGTTTGATGACGGGCTAGGACATATGCATATCAGATTCCTTTTTTTTTTTTTTTTTTTTTTGGTTTACATAATAGTTACCCTTTGCTGAACAAAGACTCCTGCATTCCAGGCACAGTAGCATTTATCCGAAGCATAACTGTTGAGGCGCTTGGGCTTTGCGTGAATTTGGCAGCTGGTGCTAATGAAATTCTGCTCCACGCTGAATGCATTCTTACTCAAATTCAGCCCTCTGTACCTCGCCCTATCAGAAGCAAACTGAAGGCAAATCTTAGAACTGATCGGCCAGAAGATGCCCAACGTGGACTTCAACAGGTTAAGACTTGCATGTCCTCCATCAGTTCAGTTGTTTAGTCTCTTGTGTACACACTCCATCCCATATTATCTGTCTTTTAACTACTTTTTCTTTCCTATATATTTGTCATTTTAGAATCCCAATGACATCTTCTCATTTATTTTATTTATCTACCCGACTTTATCCTGTTTTTTTTTTCATCATTACACCACTATTCCCTTTCAAGCACCACTCCCAAAAACATTCCCAAACTACCCAACTAAACTATGTTTTATTGATTTTTGAACTTCTCTCCAAAATGACTTATAATATGGGGCAGAGGGAGTATTGCTTTTTTTGTGAGATAGTAGCTTTACCATGTAGCATTTATCTCAACGTTAGGAATTAATTGTATGCTCTATCTCAATTCTCAAATACAGATTTTGATGGTATCTGTTTGTGTTTTCCAGATCAAAAATTTTTATTAAATGGGTTAGTTTTTTTGATTTGATAGGCTTATGAGAGTCTTAGTGATGGCTTGGGTAAGACTGCCTCTGCGTTGATTCGATCTCCTCTAAAAGCATATCAGCGTGGTGGCAGTGTCGGCTCTGCTTTTGTGACTGCTGTCAGAGGAGCTCCAGCTGCTGCCATTGCACCTGCATCTGCTGCCGCACAAGCTCTTCACTGTGCTCTTCTTGGGGTTAGAAACAGGTCAACTTCTAATCTAGTGTTCTGCTTTTTCCTGTGCCGTCTTTAAATTGATAATCGCTTGGCCGTCTTGAATAATTTATTGACTATCTGATGCATTCCCAGCCTTGATCCTGAACATAAGGAGGAGTCCAAAAACAAATACTTGGGACCATCTCACTCTGCAGGCGAAAGCTGAATTTGCTGCTGTTATTTTCAGTCAGTGAGCTCAAGCTCCAATGGAGATTCTATGTTTTCTCGTGATCTTGCAGAATCCATGGAGAAACTGCAGTTTCCTGATGATTTTCGATACACGTGAGTTTACAGTAATGGCTTTTTTTTGTCTAGATAATGTCGTTTTACCAAAGGCAGCTTGTGCATAATGTTAAAATATTTTGTTGCTAACTGCTCAAATATGTTTTTGCAATATGTCTTGAGACTGTCTTACCATAAATTTATTGTGGGACTACCATTATTGTGGTTACGTTTTTGTTATGAAAATAAGGATGCCTAACAAGTTATTTGGGATGAGTGATAAAAGTCACCCCTCGACAAATTATTAGTCACATTTGTGTATAAAGTATAAACGCCATTTTAGTATGTAGTAGCTATATCAAAACCTACCAACAAAGGTCGCCCCCAAAAGATTCCATCTCACGATAACTCTTGCATGAAACTATCTCATCCCAAAATATGTGATGTTTCTGTGCATGTAAACGCCGAACTTCTCACAGCATGGGTCAATTGCATGCTAAATTGGACTGTTGTCTGTTTTCCTTCCAGGGTTACACTTCAGCAGACCTCAAGTGGACATTCGTTATGGACAGGGAACAGCCAGTGAGACACGAGTATCATGTACATATTGTATATAATCAACTGCTAGTGATTAAATTGCGCACGTGAGTCTTGTAAATTAGCTTAATGTTCTGTCGGCTTTCCATTCTCATATTCTTTTGAAGCTGCATTTGTCTCCCATATGAGTTGTAGCTTCTACCTGTACATAGCTGGCTTTGCATCTCATTAATCAAGTTGTATATTTTTTTATTCACATTGAGATTTAAGAGTTTTGGTACTTAAGTTGTGTTTCTGAGATGATAAATGGTGAGAATGAATTCATTCCATATGCAGTGGTCTATCATGGTTGTTATGACTTCTAACTCCATGCTAGATTGCTATTGTAAAACCTCTCTTTAGAGGCAAGGGTACCTTATGTTTCTGGCAGTGTTTTGGAGTAGGTAAAGGGGCAAAATGATGCTTATAGAACATCTAAAACCAAAGACCAAAACCATTATTCTGAACATCCAGGATGAGTTATGAAAGGGTTGGATTTAGCACCTTTATCTCTAAATTTTGTAGTTTAGAGACTTGTAAATATCTATTGACCTAATTTTAAGTTTTTTTTTCTTTGGTTTACTTTATTTATTTATTTTTACTTTTTGGTTGGCCTGATTCCTTCCCCTGATTCTTGGCCTTGTGAATTTCTTCACAAATACAACTTTATTGCTTCTTCTATAAAGGTGTTTGCACACCTATGTTGATTGTCTTTAAGCAAAAAGGAATGTTAGTTAACCAACAAGAAATTCCAAACAAAATATCAAAGGAAAAAAATTTTAATTGAATTTTTGGAATTAAATGATCGAAACTTCAGGTCAAATTCAAATTTGATGGATCAAATTTATCATTTTTATGTCTGGTGATCCACACTTAGTACCCTATTATGTTGAATGAGTTTCAAGCAATTCCAAAATCCAAATTATTGGAAATATAACTTAATTAGTTATTGATTACGTGTACTGATTGATGGGATGCAGAAGTCGAAGATTTGTCTAGGACCATGGACTCTGTGTATAGTTCTGAAGCACAATGAATCCATTTTGAGACAAGCAGGCTCCCAACATTTAACAAGAGGTCAGTCACGTTTATAAATGTAGAAAGCTTGACAGCCATGGACTTTGCAAATATTCTTAAAATAAAAATTTTGAAAAAAAAAAAAAGATAGAAAAAGAAAAGAAAATGACAAAATACTATACAAGTTTTTCAAAAGAAAGTGTTCATTAACACTATATGTAGAGTGTTCCTAAACATATATATATATGTGCTATAATGGACATGTTGCCTCTCAAACATGGCTGCAGGCTTGAGCAAATCTTTTGACACAAGAAGTGAGAACTTGTTGCCTCAAGACGTAGGAGGAATCAAAACATTGTGACCAATAAAAACCCAATCAAAAATTCCCAAGAGACTGAAACTTGGAGCTTTAACGTTAAAACCCATGCGAACTGCTCGAACTGCTCCTTCTCTTACAGCCATATCAAGGAGCCTTCAGTCTGAGCTCTGCACCCTAAATCAAAATGACAGTTTATTGCTCTCGTAGTTATTCAGAATCATCATTCATCTCATTGTCTCTAATACAGTCAGATGATCTCTTTAAAGGTAGCTGCTTGTTAAGACATAGCTTGGGCCTCCAGGATAAATTTGTCACATCCCTCAAAGAATTTGCCGGTGCTACTAGCAAGTTACTCTTTTGGCTTCCTCTGTGTAGTGAGGAGCATAGTTGTGATGACATCCTAGACTTTCGACTCTGATTTTCCTCTGAATGGGACTGATTCATGCTGGATAAGGTCTTGGCATGGATTCAACAGGAACCAGCTTTCCCCCTATTTGATTTGTGTATACAAATGAAACCTGAAAAACCAATGATGGAAAAGCAGAAATTGGGATTATTTCTGCCGATGGCACAAGCTTCTTTCACAAAACTAATCAAAGTAGTTGGTTAATGATTCTGACACTTCCAGTTTTGAAGCCCAGGAAACTCTCAGGCTTACTATCATATATTAGCATTTTATTCTTTGATCTCCTCAAACGACTCCATGAAATCATTTGGGAGTATCTGTTATGGGTTATGAAGCAATTCTACTTATTGCTTCAGCATCAAGTACCACGATTACTTGTACAGCTATCTAAAAGTTAGTAGCATGCAGCGGTACTAAACAAAGAGAGAATGACATGGTAAAAGACAGGCTGCACAAAGCCACAGAAGTAATGTCTTCACAAGGGGTTGATTCCATCAAAATTTCAAGCACCACATAGGAAAAGGCCACAAGAAGAAGTAACTTAATAAGCTACTTGCTCATGCTGAAAATTTACTAACCTCATCACCAGCTGAAGCCTGAAATAGAACATCAGGCACTGTAGTACTAGGTGATAAATGATGGCCCCAGTTAAGCAAATCTTCTTCAAGAGGAGTACCCACCTGAAAGAAGCCCCAAAGCCCCAAATGGATTAGCAATCAAACTTCCTTGTGAATTGCGAGGTCAATTCATACAAATAACAAGGAAGAAATGTACCTGTCTTTCCGACCATTTTAAATTCTGCAAGCATCCTGAAATTTCTGCAAACCCGCCAATATCATCAAATTGACTTGATTTGTCCACATCAGCAGCAGATTCGATCCCGTTGACCTCTTGGGCACTATGACTGGTGCCTTGTTCTATAGAATCATTGTTTCTACATCGCATGCAATTCATCTTTTCATGAATCTCAGACCTGCAGAAACACATAGAACTAAAGCTAAAGCCACAATATGGTGCAGCAACTTAAGTATGGCAATTGTAATTAATAAGCTAATATGTCATAGTAGAATCAAGTCTCTGCAAATTGCAGGTGCCCGACATTGGTAATCACTTAATCTGCAAATTAAGTTAAGGAAGCACTGAGTGACAATTAGGGCGGTGAACTCTTTCACTTTCCTCTCCAGACACTGTTCGCATCATTATGTTCAGACATGGCAAAAAAGAAATACCTCACATCAGCACGATATGTGAACAGGTCCCGTAGATCTTCCATGGAGAAACAGTTACCCTGGGTTTCAATTCATAATGAGGTTGACCATAACAGCAATGGCGAAATACAAACAAATGTAGTGAAGTAAAAACCTTGCCACTCTCGGCTTGTTCTTGTTGAATAACTTTCTGAAGACCTTCTTTCGACATCTGACGCTGGTACACCTTCACATAACATTTTAGATTGTGACCAACCAATCTTTTTTATTAAGTAGGAAACTGTGGACAGATAAGGTAGAGTTCTCCAGCAAAAAAAACAAAAAAAATAGCATTAAAAATACTGGCAAATCACTCGGCAACTCAAAAGAGACCACCTGACATGTGATATACTGTCTCTAGTTATATCAGACAGAAATCTAGATTGGCTGAGTTACAAGCAACTCCACCAATCATGAAGACTTTGCTGGAGCAGGATCTGTGAAGATTTAGATGTACGCAGTAATACCCATGCAAGTGGGAAGCTAATTTCGAGAGACCTATTAACTATATATGCCTACTAACAGACAGGCGCTTCACAAACTGGATAGTTAGTTAAGTTATGTAATTGATGAAAACCTTCTCTTCAATAGTTCCAGTACTCAGAAATCTATAGATGTATACTCTTTTCTTTTGTCCATCTCTCCAAACTCTTGCAGCAGCCTGCAAGTACACATGATGAAGAATCAGGCTTTTGATGAGAAAGAGACTGAGTTTGTCTAGAAGGAAAACTGGAAGTGCAGAAATTACTTGTTTGTCATTGGCAGGATTCCAATCAGGATCAAACAAGACCAAACGATTTCCCCCGATTAAATTCAAGCCACAACCACCAGCTTTGCTGCTGAGGAGAAATGCAAACTCATCCTGCAAGGCATTTTCCATAAGCAACCTGAATGTCCATTGCAAGATAAGAAGTCAAAAAAGTAGATACCTTAGAAGGGTCATTAAAACGGTTGACCAACTTTTGCCGTTTGCTGATTGAGGTAGTGCCATCTAGTCTCAGATATGGGTATCTTCTCTCTCGACAAAGTTGAGCAAAAAGATCAAGAGTCTGTGGTTAAAAAAAACATAATCAAGTTGAAGTATATACACAGGCAACTGCAAAGGTGTGAGAAACTTCCAGAAGACAATGTCCACACCATCACAAAAAGATTCTGATATGAGGGATATAATTTTGTCTACTGTACTAAACAAGAAAAAATAAAAACAGTGTGCGTGCAAAACCATTCACAAAGCATATTTGTAGTTGAAATATGTAATAGTAAAGTGAGCAAAATAATTATAAAAAAAAAGGCGTTGTAAAGACAAAGCAATCACCTGCGTGTAATTTGAGACTAGGACTATCCTATCATCTGTTTTTTGATGCAGCTGATGTAGTAAACGTGCTAACACATGCATTTTCCCAGATAGCTCAACCCAAACGCCGCCACCAGATGGTCCAGATCTGTCGGTGCAAGGGGGGCCATAAGATATCTGACATTAAAACATCAGGAGTGTGTTTTCGGGTAGAATAGAGTTACCTTCCGGAGAATTCGGGAGGGAAAAAGCGCATGCAGTTCTCAAAGCCTGATATTCCTGAATTCCCGCCCTTTATGGTATCGTAAATGAGCTGCAACAAATTGGTTGATCAATACAGCATTTAAAACTCTAGGTTAAAAAGAAAGCATTTTATGAAAACAACTCCCATATAATGCCTGAAATATGCAAGTTAGGCATCCCCCAGAGATCTAGCGGTTAATAAACTTCACTAGAAACCAGCTTGGAGTCAAGCCATACACCTATGGGAAAGACAATCAGCAACTGAGCAACATATTTTGGGCTACCTATTATGACCATACCCTGCTCACATTAAAGGTTGTCAATTCAGCAATGCTGGTGAAAGATACAGTACTACATACCATGCATTCTAACTCACATTATATGTTGACAAATATTTAGGAACAGAGAGAATAACATTGAAGCTTAAGCAAATTCATGAGATCCCTTTGAGCAATGTAAATGAACATTATATGCCTTCAATGGCAAGGTGGCACCATCTTTCTTATTTTAAATTGTGCGGTCCAAAGACCAAAAATTAGTTGAGCATCATGGTATACCATTCTTCAAGCAGTTTGACAAGGAAGAAAACAATACGCTAAAAGATTTGAATAGCTTGTAACAGTATATAATCTCCAACTTGTGGTTTCTTAGTTCTCACACATTTGCTCATATTTGTATATGAGGCCGTAAGAGGATCTAGTCAAGGCATTTCTTCCAAAACCTCTTATAACTCCTAACACATACTCCTTAATAAGTTTGACAGGAGCCAATCTAGATTAAATAAACTCATTCTAGTTATCTTTTAGTTTCTCTTCTCTCCTCATATTACTAAAATGTGCATCTCCTCACACCTGCTTACTGGTGGTTTTTGGGGGGGCCTCTTTTTAACCTTTGAAACCATTTGAGCATGTTTCCTCGCATCTTCTCTTATCGTTATAGGGTCTACTTCACTTCTTTTTTTAATTCTTTTCACTACAACTCCTCATAAGATATAATTATTCGTACTAAAGTGCAATGAATGTGGATAATTCAATCGAGTTAATGTTCATATCCATCTTTATTTGCTCTGCAGATAAGCGGACTTTCAACTGTTTAATACAGGAAATGAATAGGCAATCAGCTGCATTTTATCTCTCTTTCTATAATTGATTGGACAAGCTTCAATATATAGAGCAACCTACCAAATACTATCTGATTGGGTTTTGCAGTATGAGGGCCTTTTAATACTTCAAGCTAAATATTCGTAAATGTTTACATGAGTTTAAAGACGTGAAGGCTCTAAAAGTACAGCATCTCAATGAATGTGCAACAAGCCAGCTACTATCTAAAATCTGGAACATAAAGATTAAATTTTCACAGCTGTAATTATACTTCATGGCAGTACCTTTGGGTGGTTGCATAGCTTCTTCAGAGCTGTAATATATGCTAAAATTTTTGACTGCTTTACTTCTTCTGCAATCACTCTTTTAACCTGAGGATACAAAATAGATAGATATGAAACAGTGCCATTATAGGAGCGACTACTTATTCATGTAGGAGATGAGGTCACCTACATTTTTGGACTGTATAAAATGATTGTACAGCTCTGACTGCAGAGGTGTTAATCTGCAACAAACAACTTCAACTATCTGTACAATCAAATATAAATCATGAATTGAAATACTTGAATCCCAAACTCATCAAGAACCACAGATGCAATTTTCTATGGATTCAGAAGGCTTAATGTCATCTTAATTAGAGGAGCATTCAGCAATTAATTGTAGAACATCTAACATTTTTAAGCAATGTGCTAAGTGGATCATTTTACCTTTGGTGGAAGGTGATTGGACAATAATGCATTCGTCCTTCTCAATATGAACTGTAGAGAGAGAGATAAACAAGGAAAATAATAGTCAGTCCTGGCATTTTATGCTCTGATATTTTGACTGTACAATTTTCCACAACATCTGCATGCAGCCAGGTAAAAGATGCATTTTTAATGAAGGGTAAGTAGGCCTGTCCGCCAGAACCCTCTCAGGTAAAAGATGCATGCGTTGTGATGACAAGTGATTAAGTGAATGGTTTTCTAAAACATGATTCAGAGTTACTTTGGCAGCTTCAATATCAGTGGGATAGTCTTACCTGATTTACTTTGGTGCTTAGTTCCTCTGATCGTTCAACGCCAAGCATTTTCTCCTCCCCAGTGGCTGTCGGTTCTCTCCCACAGAGGATTGGTGTCTTCATTACGGTACAGCACAATCAAAATTACAACAGTTAACAAATGCACAGAAAAATGCTGAGCTTCACTAAGTTCATGGATTGTTTAGCTAGGCCCTGCTAGGCAAATATGGAAATACAATTGCACCGCCCCAAATTATGTGCCTTTTGCTGATTATCTTTTGATGGAAATATGATTGCATCAAAATTATGTGGATTGGATCTGTTTTGGCATGTCATTGAAAATTGAAGTCGTGTAGACTTTTGGTACTGAGCATTAATTTAAGTGTTCTTCTGCATGTGCATTTCTTCGTGATTTGGAAGACGATTGAATACAAAGATGAAGAACTCCATATCCAAAAATCAAAAGCGAAAAATAATAAATTGAAAGTTACATGGATGGCAGATCTCTATGCCACTAAATGAAGATAGAAGAAGCACACCTCATAATACCGCCGAAAATGTGCAGCATCACCTAAGATGCCGGGATTGGTGAAGTTGACCATTGCATAAAACTCTTCAAGGTCATTCTGCAACAGTGCAAAAGCCATGTCATGAGGGGGGTTAAGAGTCCAACCCAGGGTAAATGAAAAGAGAGCTTCTCTACTCACTATAACTCAGGAAGAAATCACACAAATCTCTCACCTGCATTGGTGTCCCTGATAATAGGATGCGGCGTTTGCACAAGAGTGAAGCGAGTGCCTGTGTCCATATGCAATTTAAGGATCATGCCAGAAACACCACATTAATCACATTAGAAAGCATGAAAAGGTCTAATCAAGCATATCAAGCCAAGCATGTTTTCATACCCTGTTTGTCCTTGTCTGGTCATTTTTCAGCCTGTGGGCCTCATCACATATGAGGAGATCACATGATCCACTTTGGTTAAATTTTGAAGCATGCATTCGGAATGTTTCATATGAAACAATTAAAACCTGCATACAGTATATGCAATTAAGATCAAATTAACCAAAATACCAAACAACAATGCCAAAACTCACCTGTATTGCATTATTTTTATTTGTGAAATTGTCAATGCTGGAGATAACATCTTCTCGACTACTTTCACACAGGGCAATCAGTTGGACTCGTTCCCCAACCCACTTTTTAATTTCTGCCTCCCAGTTGCTAACAAGACTGGTGGGTGTGACTATGATTGCTTTCTTAACCATTGGTTTCCCGTCAAATCCTTGACAGAGAAGAGTGTAAAGCAATGTGATTGACTGCAGAGTCTTTCCCAAACTGCAACAAAATTCCACAAGTGCTCAACAATGGTACCAACTTGATGTGATTTAAAAAAAGAGAGTTTATGGTCTCAGTGGGAGTAAGATGTTTACCCCATGTCATCGGCCAAAATGCATCCAAAAATGTTGGCAGCACTGTGTAATCCAGATACACAATCAAACATAAATTGGACACCTTCCCTGGTACAAAATGTGTTCCAAACGTTAGAGAGCGCAATCCACTTGAAATGTATCATGACAAACAATGCACAATGCAAATAGAGATGAGGATCTCAGTTAACATTGTCGCAAAATACCTAAGTTGTTCACAAAGACAATGCTATAAATAGATTAATCTTTCTGAAGCTTAAACTAGCTGTCTCAACTATGCGTCATTAAACACCAGTAAACACTAACCGTAAAGAGTATCAAATGATTTGATGGCACTATATTAAGAGAAGAACAATGCTGTTGAATACCTTTGGTGGGGTCGAAGGAATTGGACAAGCAAGGGGTCAACCACTATAGGTGTCAAGTTTGCATCTTCGTCCTCCGTCTCTTCAGGCTGCCACAAAACCAATGGCTCAATCCCAGGCGGCAAAGCTACAACATCTTTCTCCTCTTCTTTCTCAGCTACTGTTGGAAGCTTCACATGACTGGGTATGGCAATGGCAACAGGACTTTTTGAGCCCCAGGGCACAAATCGTTTCCGAGCACAAAGCCTCCTGAGCAAATGCTCATTGGTGCTGCTTGCCCATTAGAAAATGGCGGTTTGAAAGGTTTTCTTGCCACAGCTGCCCCATCGGACACTGAAAGAACCCGTGGGAGCAGTGGTTGTCGTCTTACCACAAGGTTTCCTCTACAAAACCCAAATTAAATAACTTTGAAGCTAACATTTAACAATCTAAACCCTTATAAAACTAATAGAAAAGGGTATATTAATAAATTACATTGAATCTCTCTAAGATAATTTGGCATTTAGAACCAATCACCCAAATAAATTTCCACCTTTCCACAACTCCTCTACAAAACCCAAATTAAATAACTTTGAAGCTAACATTTAACAATCTAGACCATTTGAAAACTAATAGAAAAGGATATATTAAGAAATTACATTGAAGCTCTCTATATAATTTAGCATTTAGGACCAATCACGCAAATCAATTTCCAACTTTCCACAAGGTTTCCTCTACAAAACCCTAATTAAACAACATTGAAGCTCTTAATCCCAACCCTCTCAAACTTTAAAACTAAAATAACAACGCAACTACCAATCACATCAACAAGAAAGTTTCAAATTATAAATTCTTTGGCAACAGGTACTCCCCATCAAATTAAGAATTTAGGATTTAGGTCACGCAAATGTACAATTCAGCTTTCAAGGGGGCACAAAGGAGCGCCCAATTGAATTACCAAATTACTGAGGATTCCGGAACACAAAACAGTTGCAAAATTGCAGAAAATTGAAGAGAAGAAGGCGAAACTGAAGGTAAGAAGATGAAGAATACCTAACTAGGGCATCGACATTTTGGGACTTTTTATCTTCTGGAATGCATTCATCATCGTCAACATTGTCAATGGCGGCAGTATCATCGCATTGGCCGCCATCTTCGTCCCCAAAATCATCGTCGCCGTCGTTTTCCAATTCTACTGTTGACGTGGAAGAATCGGAAGCTGAAGAAAGATACTCGTCTTCGTCTGTATCCTCCATTGTTAGCATGAGAGAGAGTGTCTGAAAGCAGCAAAAATTTATGCGGTATAATTTGTGGAGATCTAGAAATTCATTCGAAATTTGGCGGCAAGAGAAAATTGGTGCGTAAAGTAGACTTTAATTTGGGCCACGGCATTCAACAGACTACTCGCCGGGAACAAATCCAACTGGGCTTTCGCCCTATTAATTTTGATTTTTTTTTTTTTTGTTTGTAGCGCAGGCAGGGTACTAGAAATTAAATCTTGCTAATGAAAGGCTACTCTCTTGGCTAGAGTTAGCAAAATTTTGTTCGACCCGAATTATTTGAATTGTCCAACCTTAAAAATATCGGGTCTAATCATAGATTTTTCCTCCAAATTTTGATATTGACTGAATATTTGGACATAAAATTTCTCTTTTTCTATTGTCTGAACCCGATTTTAAACTTCGTCAAATTGTTCGATTCGACCAATAAAATAAAATCGTCGATACGAATTTCTCGTCCGAATTTTGGAATTGCACGAATTTACCTGGACTACTCTTGGCCTTAGTGGCTAGAGCACATGTTTCCCTAAAATTTTACATTTTTATTTTACGCGTACATAATAGATTTACAAAAAATGTTAAATTAACTAAAACCCTATTATTAGTATAAGGATTTGGCTCCAACGGTGGATGTGACTTGAGTTGAGAGGTATGAATATTAGATGTAGAACGATGCTTTTTCACTTTGGCATAGATTCCAAACGCGAGAGTCCATAAAAGTTTGTGCTTTTTGCAACTCGTACTACTCCCTTGGTAGTCTTGGTTTGCAAATTGACGATCCTTATTTCATATACCTCGCTTGCCGATGGTACGTCTAACCTTGTTATGTATGTGAATATTAGCCTTTGGTATTCTTCGTCGTTTACTGGTTGCGCGATTTCTTTCCCGAGCAGGTGTAAGTTGACAACATACTTTATTATATTGCAACTGTTGAGGGTTACTTGCAAAAAAACTCCTTCAGTTTTTAACACCTCCCGAGGGATTCGCCCTAGTATCCACACGAACTTGTTGTTCTCCAAACTTGTCATCGATGTTGTTAACACATTGTGTCACCCTTGGATCGACTTGGACCTTCACTTTCATATAACCCATACTCACATGATCAAAAACTTCAATAACTTCCCCTTCTAGCAATTCTTAATATGTTTCCTCATTCAGAGACGTTACTTGACCATCATGCCTTTTAGAGAACGTGATTGTAGATTTGGACTTTATCAGGTGATCTTCAAGGTTGATGATAGTCGTCGGAGATTCCATAGGACAATAAGCCTTATCCTCTACGTTTGTCAAATTTGTTTGATTTGAAGCTGCATAACAACTTCCTAACTCGAGAGGGTTTTCAGTCCCTCTCAAAACTGAATGAGATTATACTTCTATCATTTTACCTTCCTCCTAGTCTTTTGCCTTCATATCACCATCAACTTCCATTGAAGCAAGTACCTCTTTGCTAACAAATTTCTTTAGGATTCTCAACCACCTCTATGATTGCTTTGGACGACTTAAAACACAAGTCTTCCTTCAGTTTTTTAAGCTCGCTATGCACTTCTTTGTTTATAGGGTTTGGTTTCATTGTCCTTTCCAAATCTTTAACAACTTCTTCCATACGATAAAGTTTCACCATTGCTATAATTATTCAAAATAAGGCATTGACATTTAAAGGGTTGAATTCTAATACACTTTTACAAAATGTGAGAGTTTGATTAAAATCTCACAACTTCAAACTACAAGCTGCAAGATTTAAGTCGAGTGAGGTGCCCACTTCCATCATTTGGGTAATATCATCCTCATACAAAGGTTCTCCTACTTTGAGGAACTAAAACTTTATTATAAGTTAAAGTTCTTCCAAATTCCTTTTGCAGAAAAGTTTGTTCCATTATTCTTTGACTTCTTTTACTTTGAAAATGGCATGTCGAGGCGTGACATAGAAGTCATAATTTGGAGGACTTCCTCATCAATTTCATACTAAAGCGTGATGAGAATCGAAATGATTTAAAAATGAGGTTAGATGTTACATCTAATCGTTAATCAACAAGAAAATCTTAATTTTCATCCTAGTTCAAATCCCAACTATGGATCAGGTTAGGGACTTGGAAACTAAATATGAAGTTTGTGAGATTGTGATTTTTTTAAAAATTGAGACTAATAGCCCAAACAAAAACTATAAAAAAATACTTGGCACCAATGCAAGTTCAACGGAAAGCAAACAGAAACAAATTTGGCACGAACATAGTTCAAATGTTCAATACAGGCAGCGAAAGATCGGATTTCTGGTGAAGTTCAGTCTGAATTTGCAAGTGTCTACCTTCTTCCAGACTAGATCCGCGCATGAATTCTGGAGAGAATGGGAAGAAAAAGCAATCAGAAACAGCGAGATCGAATGCTAGAAATACTGGCGATGGAGTCGGTGAAGCAAGCATCACGATGCAGACGACGATGAAGAGGAAGACATGGTTGAAGAGGAGGAGAGAAATGGCTGGTTGCTCTTGGAGTCATTCTTCATGCTGTTTACATGTTGAGCATTTTCGACATTTACTTCAAGTCCCCCATTGTTCATGGCATGGATCCCGTCAAACCTCGCTTTTCTCCTCCTGCTAAACGAGTGATCCTCATTATTGGTAATCTTCCATCGTCGCCATTTTTTTTGCAGGATTTCGCATTGAATTTGGATTGTTGAGTTGTTTTAGGTCATGTTTTTGTGGCGACTTTATTGGTAATTTTCGTAGGTTTTCTTCACTCTTGTGAAGAATTATGATATGGACGTCTCTCTTGTAAAGAATTATGATATTGTGTTTGCAATTTCAGCTGTTTAATGAGTTGATGTATATGTAATGTTTTTGATCTTGGGTTTAGTTAGGTTTTAACCTATTGATTCTCTAGCTGGGTGTTCTTGTAAATTTTAACCTGGATTGTTTAGCACAAAGTGATGAATTGTGGTATATACAGCTGCTAATGGGAATACATAATTTTAGGTGATGGCTTACGAGCTGACAAGTTCTATGAGCTGGACAAGGAAGGGAATACCCGGGCACCTTTTCTGAGACATGTGATCAAAGAAAAGGGGCGTTGGGGCGTGTCGTATGCTAGGCCTCCCACGGAGTCAAGGCGGGACAAGTATACAACCTAGCTGGTTTCTATGAGTAACATAGTGATGTTACCAAATGTGGGTGTATAACAAGTGTCTTCGTATCTAAGTACGTGGAATTGTATCTTTAAGAAAATATATCTTGTTTGCTCTATTTCTGAAGTCTGAGAAATTCTGCAGGTTGGAAAGACAATCCTGTGGAATATGATTCAGTATTGAACCGTAGCCGCCATATATTCTCCTATGGAAGCCCGACCGTTGTGCCATTGTTCTGTGGCGGGTTGCCACAGTGCACGTGGAATTACCCTCATGAATATGAGGACTATGCAACTGGTCTCTCTCTCAACTCCCGCTCCACTAACCCCAACCTGATGAAACTCGTTTTAGTTACATGGTCATTCATTATGGTGCTTTTTCAGAAGTATGCTTAGTTGTGGAGTTGTAGATCATCATGAATATTAAAATTTAGACATGCATGGTTGTTTCTCTGTTTCTGTGTAAAGGTTTTTTTTTTTTGTGTACAGGATAACTGAATACCACCATGTCTCTCTTGGTTGAATTTCACCTAAAATATTGAAAATAGAGCAATCTAACATGTTATATTACACCAGTATATTGAACATATGTCATACGGACACTTGCAAATGAAGTATGCACTGAAATTAAGTTATAATGGACAATTAGTACAATTACTCTGAACCAAGCTTGAAGGTGGGACACACACTGTGTGACAGCTTAGATGTAGGAGACTAGTAATCTACCTGTGTGACATGAATTCCACTTCCAATACCAAATTCAAGTGCTTGGAATTCTACATATGTTGTGTGCAGACACTCTGTTTGGGGCTTAACATGTGCAAAATTTCCAAAACAAATCCTACTCTGAATGAAGAAGTGCGTACTCGTAGACATTAAGAGTACCATAATCCCATGGCCTCTAATCCTACTCTCAAAGAGGAGGAGTGTTCCACAGCTTCCGTAGTTTTAATGAGATGTGTTGCTTTATGTTATTGTTTGCTCAATATTTATAAAACTTTTGGCTTTGGATAATGGGTTAAAGTAGTCCATTTAGTTGTCTTGTGAGGAATCCTGATTTCTTTGTGTAATTGTGTAGCAAACATGTAAAGAGAAGGGGAAAAATCAGAGAAATTCTGATTCTTGCACAAATTGGATGCTTCCATTTAGGGTCACATATTCCTTGCAATTTATGTCTTTTGCCTTCTATAAACTGAAACTTGTGTGGTGAATGTTATTGTACTTGTAGATGGATCTTTTCTTGATGAGTGGTCCTTTGATCAATTTAAGAGCCTTTTGGAGAGTTCTAAGGAAGATGAGAACTTACGGCGCTTACTGCACCAGGATAATGTTGTCGTATTTCTGCATCTTATGGGCTGTGACATGAATGGTCATGCTCATCGCCCATTCTCGTCTACCTATCTGAATAATATCAAGGTTCTTGATCGGATTGCCGAAAATATTTATCACCTGGTGGAGGGTTATTTCAAAGATAGCCGAACTGCATACATTTGACTGCTGATCATGGAATGAGTGACAAAGGTTAGTGTTTCTCTGGACTCTCAAAAGTCATGCTTCTTGTTTTCCCCCCTCTTTGTTCACCCTTCTTTGCTTGATTGAATCACATGACATTACTGTCTTCGTTGCTGGAATTGCATCTTTTGTGATATCTTTCAGCTCATCGGCCTGTTTTGTGTTTTCTGTTTGTTCCTGAGAGGGAGGAGGGTATGTCAATATATATCAATGTATGTATATCCATTTGGGGCCTAGGGTTTTGTTTTGGATCATCATTACTTTTTTTAAAAAATTTTATTTGGGTTATTTTAAAATGAAAGTGGGAGTAATATGTGGGGTTTTTAAAAGTTAAGCTGCCCAAATTTTGGAGAGTGTCCTCGTGTCCCAAATTTTTACTGATGCTGTGTCGGACCCTTGGACCTGTACCCGTGTCAAACACCTATGTCTCGAGTCCAGGTAACGAGGTGGCAGCGAAGCAAAGGCGAGCATTTATGTGAGCTTTAGATATCCAAATCCAAATAAGTGACTCTTAACATATTTTGTAATCATATAACTAAGTATACTTTTGAAGTTAGAAGTTCTTTTACTTGTCGGTGGTGCTTATTTGGTGGATATGATAAATTTGTTTGTGTTTGTGCAGAATTTAGTTCGACTAAATTCAATTAAGCTTTACAAACAGGGTTGTACTGTATGATTGTTGTATCTTAAAGCAATTCAACCAAATCATTTGACATTAACAATGCATTATTGCAAAGAACTTACAAGTTCATAGTCATAATATAAGATATTGTATTTTTTTGGGCCAAAAAGTATTCAATAAGTTGGAGCAGGTGCAAGTCATAGAGGCTAGAGCAAGTCCATTCAAAAATTCAAAATTTTTTGGATCTTGATATCATACTAGATTACTTAAAAAGCTGTAAAAAGCTTTGCAATCGGTTTCTCAGCAGGTAGTATGTGTGTTGAGGTAAGGTTGCCTACATCTGAATATATGATTCCCATAGCTAGGCTGTCTGAAGTCTGAAGGCACACTTTTTTTTAATCAAATAGTTTCATGTTCTTGCATTCTCTCATCATACTGCATTCTGATATCACTGTACACCACACGTGCTTACATACTGACTTTTGATGTGTAGGTAGTCATGGGGATGGACATCCTTCATGCACCAATACACCCCTCGTGGCTTGGGGAGCTGGAGTTAAGTCTCCCAGGCCAGCGTCCAGCAATCAATCTCGTGGCATACCAACACCTAATGAATGGGGTCTTGATGGAATAGAAAGGGTGGATGTCAATCAGGCTGATATTTCACCATTGATGGTCTGGACTATTAATCTGATGCATCCTAATATCTTAGTATATTGCAGTTTAAAATTTATTGTTCCCGTGTCATTTTGTTTATCTTTTTGCAGTCCACTTTGCTTGGTCAACCGTACCCTGTTAACTCAGTTGGAATTTTGCCTCTTGATTATGTTGACTTTGATGAGGTGTGTTCAGGATTACTTGCTTAAATTAGTTATTTGAGTCCTTGACAGAGAAGCTTTCTTTTGTACATTATTCTGGCGCATAACTACTTTCACTAACTGAAAGTTTCCAGGCCGAACAAGTTGAAGCAGTGCTTGCTAATGCCAAACAAATCCTGAATCAATTTCTCCGGAAGTCATGTATCCTTTAACTATATGCTTTTCTTTTGGCCTGTACTTCAACAGGATGGAGATTTCTTTTATATGCACCATTGGATGCTTTATTATTTTGCCTATTGTATTAATTTGTGTTGAATAAATTGCTTCTGGCAAAGTGTTTCTTAATGGAAAAGCTGCGAGGATTGATTTACAGGGAGTACGCAGTTATATATTTCATATTGATACACTTATTTGCTTACCCAATTCTTAGATCAGTCATTTATGCGAGCATAACGTCCTTTTACTCTCAGGGTTTTACATTTGGTCTCTTTCTATTCGGAATGGTTGCCACTTTGATTTTTTTTCCTTTCAAAAACATTGACGAGGACAGTTTAGTGGACTCCTCTATCCTCAATGGACACGGTGAACGGGATCTAAGTAAGAAAGGGATCTTCATGATAATTCTTGTTATTTAGAACTTAATATGTAGTCTTCATGATTGTCTCTTTTGGAGGTACTTTCCCATCCAAGATTATTTGGAAATCTTTTGTCCCTTTGAAGGTTGCTTGTTTGGGATGTGACCCGTGAGAATATTTTGATTTTTTATAATTTTCAAGAAAGGGGGAAGATTTTGGTTAATAGATGTTGTATCTGCAAGAGGACCTTGAATCACCAGATCATCTTTTGCTTCACTGTGACTTTGTTAGGTCTCTTTGGGATTTGGCCTTTAGTTGCCTAGGTGTTTCTTGGGTGGTCTCCTTCTCATTTGAGAT
Source organism: Portulaca oleracea (assembly GCA_029582165.1). Taxonomy (NCBI): domain Eukaryota; kingdom Viridiplantae; phylum Streptophyta; class Magnoliopsida; order Caryophyllales; family Portulacaceae; genus Portulaca; species Portulaca oleracea. The sequence continues at coordinate 39,246,104 of CM055876.1, forward strand.
TCATCTTCATGCTTGTGAGGGTTTCTTTGGCGGGAAACCATAGAAGAAGGCCGTAGTTGTACCTCATGTGATTTCTTGGAGTAGTTGGAGAGAAAAGAACCATAGGGTTTTTGAGGAAGCTGAAACTCCCTGTCGACACTTGAAAGACAATTTCATCAACTCTCTCTACTTTTGGATCGTGAAGTTTAGGTCTTCCTCTTTTGATGTGGTAGATTTTGTGGATAGTTTGTATTTTGGTGTGCGTAATTTTGTAGGATGCTTGCCGGTGGTGTCTGCGATGTTTTAGGGATCTTTTGCTCCTGTTTATGCCCCTTAGGTTCCTACCTCATCTTCATAAAGGAGCAATCTTAGCAGTACCTTTGCTACAATTGTTGGTTTTCACCATTGCTACGAGAACTTTCTGTTTAACATTTATTTCTTTTAGGTAACTTGCAAAACATACAAACAAACTGCCCATTGCCAGTTCCACATTTGCTTCAAATCTCCTATATTTAGTTAAGCAATTAGTGTAAACTGATCCTAGTATCACCTTGGAATGTTTTGACAGTGATTTGAACTTTTTCCCTTGACAAAAGTTAGATTTGAAGCGATCGATCCTTGTACTTTAAGCCTTTTGAGCCCCTATCCAATTATTCATCTGTGTTGGATAAAATTGAAGAGCTTATCTCCACCAAAGCTTATTCAAGCGCCTTGCAATTATCAGAGAATCTTAGAAAGCTGGCTCTTGATGGTCTTCATTATTTCCAAACTTATGATTGGATGATGCTCATGACGATAGTGACTCTTGGATACGTTGGTTGGATTGTCCATCTTGTTATCCATGTGCTTCAATCATATACTAGCTTGCCGGATAAAATCATGAGGGATAAACAAGTTGTTCAGCTGAAAAGCAAACCCCGGAAGGTATGGATATGGTTTTTCTTTTATCTTGCTCTTTTGAATTGAAAAGTTTGCTAGTTGTGGGGTTTGAAGTTTGAACCCACTCTTTATCTTGTTTTTTTTTAAAAATTTTTTAATTATCCTAAGATTTTAAAATGCAAATAAAACCCAATGCTACTTGTCACGGAATTTTCCGGAATCATCCGGAATGTCCCGGAATATTCTAGAAGTATCCGGAATATTCCGTATCTTTCTTGAGGTCTCTAGAATTCTCTAGACTATTCTAGAATTCCCTAGAATTCCCTAGAGTTCTCTAGACTATTCATGAATGTCCTAGAATATTCTAGAGTATTCTACACATGTATAGATTATTGGATACTTGAATAGATGGTTAGAGGCCTGATATGGACCGTTAGATCAAATCGATCTCCAGTCCATTGAGGAGGTGGAAGTGTATAAATACCCCTTGGGGTCTCATTTGTAACCATCCACCGATTGGAAGCAATACTCGAGAGCATTCTCCCACACACTCTTATCTCTCTTCTTATTCTTCAAAGCTTTCTTAGTCTCTTATAGTCTAAGTTAAGCTTGTGAAAACTTACTAGCAAACTTTCAATATAAAATTGGGTTAAAGTTTGCTAGCGTGCATGTAGTGTTATCAAATTAAAGTCACCCGTGACATTTGGTATCGAGCCTCGGTTTTAAGAAATTCGTGTTCGGGAGAAGTCGTATGAGTGTGGCGAGAAAGGCTCGAAGAGGCGAGGAGCGAGGAGAGCATGGAGGGCAGGGACATGTCACTCTTGATGAAAGGGTGGCGAGGTGGAGGACACCATGTCCCACTAGTGAAGGAAGTCGAGGCCTTAATGGGAAAGGCCGAAGAAGGCGGAGGAATTCGCAGGATGGGATGAAGGAATTCGAGGATGATGTCTGGCGCCTTTGATTCTCTCGAGCGGAGCTTGTTCGTGGGGATGATGCTCTCGAAAGGAGTTGAAGGATTCGATAAAGCCCTTAGGATGGGTGGTGATTGCAGTCAACAATCGAGTCTCTTTCCCAAGGTGGAAGAACTCGAGTTGCGATTGAAGACTTGCGTGGCCTGTTGGTTAATGGTGGGCGCTCGAGATTTCCGTCTCGAAGGATAACACTCCTCCTCCTCCCTTCTGAGGGTCGAGAATGCGAGAGATTGATGACTTCATTTGGAATGTGGAGTCGTACTTTGAGTCGATGACATATTGAATGAAAGGAAGAAAGGTAAACAAGCTTCCGTACTTGAAGATGTTGCCTTGATATGGTGGCGGCCTTGGTGTGAAGATGCCACCGCGGCACATCAGATCCCATCACTGCGGGATCGACTTAAGAGGGAGCTTAAGAGGCAATTCTATCCGGAGGATGCGAATTTGAAGCTCGCGCTGAAGCCGACATCTCGACACAAGGATGGACATATTGGGAATACGTCGAGAGTTCGAACTCATCTTTGGAGATCACCGACATGAGTGCGAAGACAAGTTGTTTATGTTCCTTGAAGGATTACTGGCTGGGCTAAGATGGGTGAGCGTGAGGGTAAATGATATCGGTCAGTGATTGCAGCTCGACACTCTGCCGAGCGTGGCGAGAGTTCTCGAGGACCAATCTGAGGCCAAGTAACAATGGAAAGGTGGGGAGATCGAGACAAGTCTCCCGAAGGATCGACCCTTGAAAGCCAATGCGAGGAGACAAGGGTAAAGCGAAAGGGATGGCGCTCAGGAGGTACTCGTATCTTATCTGATGGGCCACATCGGGTTATGGCGAATCTATGAGGAAAGATTGCCTCCTAAGGGAAGAAGAAGCGAAGGAAAGGAGAAGAAGATATCTTCTCAAAATTCCTTAAGCGCCGTCGAGCTAAGGTCGGAAGGATCCCGTGGCGCGTATGCGTGAGACACACATCGCGGCAAGCCTCTCGAGCATTGTTGGACACAGTGCGGATACGATCTATATGGCGAGGAGCTTGCGATGAGGTGGGCCTCTCCTGCGAAACCAAGGGTTTTGTCGAGGAGTAAATCTTTGAAATACTCGATATATGGAGTTGCGAGGACACACCCATTCACGTTGGCGATGGGAAGGTAAGGCCGATATCACTGTCGCTCCCTTAGATGACAGAAGTTCTACTTGGAATTGATTTCTTTGTCAGCGAAGGCCTTCCCGTCCTTCGCCATGACATTATGTGCATGGAGGAAAAACAATCGTGTGTCGTCCGTGGGGCGGACGTTGATGAGGAAGGATGTTATCAGCCCTTGACTTTCTAAGGGAGTGAAGAAGAAGGAGCCTACCTACTTAGCCACTCTTAAGATGGAAGAGGGTAAAAGGAAGCTCAGTACGAGGCCATCAGAGATGTAGCGAGTTCAGGACATCATGCCATGAGTTGCCCGAAACTTCCCGAAGGAAATAGATCACGAGATCGAGTTGGGCGGGGCGAACCACCAGCGTTGCTCCTGCGAATGGCACCACGAGTTGGAGGAACTAAGGAGACAACTCGAGGAATTGTTGGATGCGGT